>CM045732.1:60453495-60663495 GCA_024760905.1 Plotosus lineatus
CTTGTGTAAAGACGTCGTCTCTGTGATCTTTGTGTTTACACTGTTTTGTGGACTTTTGTAACCCTAAGCAAATATGGTTGGTCAGAAGTGTAAGCCTACTAGCATGGGTGCAAGTCTCATACACAGAGATGAATTAACTATCTGCTGGGATCGGCACAATCTTCCATGCATACTCAGTTAAGCAAAGAGAAAACCCGAATCCAGAAAAGAAAGAGAACTCTCCGCTCTGCTGGTGATTCACATCAGTGCAGGCTGAGTTCTAAACGAGTTCAACGGCACCCTTGTCACTTGAAAGACTGGAAGTCCAGAGAACCCACAGCTTTCACAAGTACACTACTTTCGGTTTTGAGCACCTCACATATTGTAAGTGTTGATTGGCTGTTTAAAGCTTCATGTAAAGAGACTCGGTATAAAAAAGTGACTTATTTGAAATTAATGTTAATATTATTTGATATATTTGATATTATTTTACAATGTTATGTTTATAATAATTGATTTAGGGGTGTTTTATGAGATACGGTAATGGTATTTATGGATGTATAGTACAGTATGAGCATCATACATCACACATCATATGTCATACGTCACTGTAACAACTTACATTCACTTTCAACTTACGTTCGGCCGTCCAGAACCAATTAAAAACGTAAGTCGGGGAGGATCTGTACATATATACATGTACACATACCTCAATCGGGGTGGGGTGGGGGGGTGTTGATCCTACTTCACAGAATTCGGCAGTCTCACGGGGGGATGTCGGTCCCAATTAACCGCGGACAGTGAGGGATCCCCATATATAGTATTTAGATTAAACAGATTCTTTGTTGTAAATTGACTCGAATAGATATATGAGACACACTATTCTTTTTGCCTTAGCTTTTTGTATACATACAGAAAGATTCATGTGGTATCAATATGCTTCTATCAGTGCCTGGATTGCTTTGTACCGCAGGACTATTTTTTACAGTCATGTAGATGAAAGAAGTCAATTATGTATAACGTGAGTCAAAGTAAGACAAATAATGCTATGCGCTGTATGTGCTGCTATACAGCAGAAGTAAAGCATGGATGAAAACATGCAGAAAATAAAATAATAATGGTGTTTTATATAAAACCAGACAGTGGGATCCAATACACACTTCAGTTTCATAAACAGGAAAGCAATCAGTAGGTCAGGAGATCAGGCAAACAGAAAAGGCTGAACTCACGGTTGGATATTAGGCAGGCAAAGGTCATACACAAAACAGTCAAAAGCACAGGCTGTCAGAGAGACAGGTATTCCCTTGGACATGTATATAGTCTTTCTTATTACATGGTGGGTAGACTGCATGTGCAACTTGATTTACTGTGCATGAATGCTGAGTCTCCTAAGGTCCACTGAAGGTGCATTGTAGTCCCCTCATATCCAAAACTCGGAAGCTGTTGTGCTGCACATGGAGGCGAATGGCCAACACTATGGCAGAATGAATTTTTCTTCCAAAATACATCCAAATGAACTTCAAGTTAGTTTAGTTTGTGATATTTTGTGAGATAGAACCCATTAAATTCATTAGAAAATGTCCTATGGAATACAGACAAGAGCGGAATTTAAAAGGCAGTTCTGCTCGGGTGCAGCTGACAAAAATTGCGAGTTATGCCTGACAGGTACACTTTATGGTGACTTTTTCCTCAAAGCCAGGAAAACATGACTGATTACTGATAATTAAAAAAATAATAATAAATTTAAATACTTTAAATCGAGTAGTGGTGGCCCGGAGGTTGGGTGCTGGAGGTTGGGATTTCAAGCCCAAGTGTCAACAGTCGTCACTGCAGTACAGCTAACTGGGTTATCAAAGGCCAGCTATGTCTTTCTATGTCTATGGTGCGACGCATGTAAAATAACCATTGCTGACTTTTGTCAAGAGTTGGCGGCACAGCCGTCAGTGTATCTGCCCTGCGATGGCTTGGCAGGCTGTACAGGGTGTACTCTTCTTTCATCAAGATGTGGCTGAGATGGGCGCCAGCCTCCCATCATCGCTAATTATGATTAAATGGTTCAGAAAATGAATGAATGAAGAGTTTAAATCCAAATATTGTTGGTTTCCATAGATTGGAATAAGTCCAAAATTAACGGAAAACCTGGTTGGTTACAGCTGGTAGACGTCTCAACTTAGTCCACACTGCTTATGGTTTCTTTTCCACCACCTGCAGTGTAACACCCTGATGGCCACAGGCATGTTCCTTGGAGCAGACTGATAAAAGTTGTTTCATGGTTGAAAAAAAAAAATCTTATTTCTGAAAAAACTAATCAGAATAAACAACAAACGGCTAGAGATAGTTATTGGCTTGGAATGTTCAGTACACAGAACTCACCTAAGCAAATCTTCTTTTCCTTATGGTGGTTCCCTTTCAGGGGTCGTTACAGCCAACCATCTGCCTCCATCTTCATGGAGGTCATACTGATGATTCGCATATGCGACTTGGTATAGGTTTTCTACATCGGAGGCCCTCCCTGACATAACACTTTAAGGGACAGAAACACGCTGATGGCTTTGCAGCTCCTCTTGACAAAAGTCAGCAATGGTTCTTTTACATGAATGGTTCTTTTACATGAATGGTTCTTTTACATGAATGGTTCTTTTACATGAATGGTTCTTTTACATGAATGGTTCTTTTACCATAGACAGTGAGAGACATGGCCGGCCTTTGATAACCCAGTTAGCTGCACTGGGGGGGACAGTGACAACCTTGTGGAGAGTGGGACTCGAACCCCAACCATAGGATCAGTGATCTAGCACCTCTTACCACCAGGCCACCACTGCGCTCACCTAAGCAAATCTGTATTGGGAAAAATATGTAAAAAAAAAAACAAAAAAAAAAAAACAACTAACTATAAAAATCTTGATTTAGTTGGATTTTTGTGCTGTTTTTCCTTTGTAGTCTTCTTCTTCTTCTTTTCCTTTCGGCTGTCCCCTTCAGGGGTCGCCACAGCAAATGATCTGCCTCCATCTCTCCCTATCTTCTGCATCTTCTACTCTTACTCCAACGACCTTCATGTCCGCCTTCACCACATCCATAAATCTCTTCTTTGGTCTTCCTCTGGGCCTTCTGCCTGGTAGTTCCAACCTCCGCATCCTACTACCAATATACTCACTATCCTTCCTCTGTACATGTCCAAACCATCTCAATCTAGCCTCTCTGACTTTGTCTCCAAAACATCTAACATGTGCTGTCCCTCTGATGTCTGCATGTATATACTAAAACAATTATATGCCCCAGGCTTTCTGGGTGAACTAAATAGTCCTAACAACGCTTCGGGGACTAAAATTATTTGTGGCATTAAAGAGAAACAGATAGAGATGAGATTTCTTTTCGGCTTTTTTCCTTTATCAGGGGTCGGCACAGCAAATGATTCGCATGTTTGATTTGGCGTAGGTTTTTACGTTGGATGCCCTTCCCGACACAACCTTTAGCAAGGGACGGAAACACGTTGACGGTTTTGCAGCTACTCTTTACGAAAGTCAGCAATGGTTCTTTTACATGAACCTCTCACCATAGACGGTGAGAGACATAGCCCACCTTTGATAACCCAGTTAGCGGCACTGGGGGGACAGTGACAACCCCAAGTGTGGAGAGTGGGACTCAAACCCCCAACCTTAGGATCAGCGATCCAGCGCCCTATACCACTAGGCCACCCTAAAAACCTATACAGTGATTCCTCGCTAATTTGTGCTTCAGTGCATCGCGGTTTTTGAAAAAATATTCATCGAAAAATAAAAAATAAGGAAGTTAAGGAAAAATAGGGAAAAAAAGATCAGGAAACTGCCACAAACCAAGGCTAATTATGAAAAAGCCCCAAACAAACCAAAACAAAAATACAACCCACAAAACTACTTACATTTTTATGTGAGTTGCGTATCTGAGTATGTGCCTGCACATCTGTGTGTGTGTGTGTGCGTGCGCGGGTCTGTATATGTGTGTATGCATTTATATTTTATTTACATCTTATGCATTATTTTTCAATGTTTAATTGTTCTTATAAGTATTTATATCGTTGAATATGTATTTATTGGTATTATGTACACATATACATGTACGTATACGGCAGTCGGGGGGGTCGATCCTACTTCGTGGAAATTGGCGGTCACGGGGGGGGGTCTCGGTCCCCATTAACCGTGGAAAGTGAGGGATCTTTATATTTAACTTAAATTACATTAAATTGAGAGCATGGAAATAAACTTGATGAATATTTCAAGACAAGTATGATAATTTCAGTAAGAATGTATAAACAGAGTATATGTGTTATATACAGTTTTACAGTACAAGCAGTCGAAAGACAAAACAGAGTTGAACAGTTGGGCCGTATTGTACTAATGCAGCATGTGTAGAATTACAGAGAGTGGATCACACAGACTAAACAGGCTATTTGCACTTAGCTTTTATTGAGCTGGGAAATAAAGTTCAAGTGAGGAATCTGTCTCTTGTGTGTTTAGTCCAGTTTTTGTTTTTATAATAGAGTATTGAGATGATAAATCAGTTTTTCTTCCCTTTTAGTGAAATAGTTGGTGATGGAGGCCAGATCATAGTCTAAGATCTCTGCAGATCAAATGACATTCTTTTTTTAGGTTGTTACTTCTTTATTATATAAAAGTCAGGCCAACTTACCAAACAGTCTGCAAATATAATAATAATAATAATAATAATAATAATAATAATAATAATAATAATAGATTTCAGTTTTCACTCTTATGAATGTTATTCAAATTAAATTTTTGAGAATTTTTTTCAGAAATTAAGATGAGGGTAATTAATCTACTGCCAACTCATCACCTCAGTAGCTTTACATGTTATAAAGTGGCTTGGTTTGAGTTTTTGTTCCACAGGTCCAGTTTCCTCAGAACAAAGTAAGCTTTGTGTAGGTTGTTTTCCTCATTTATGCTCGCCAAGCTTCATCTATTGAACCCTACTCAGTGGGTGATGAGGCAAACAGTCAAAGCAAATGTGCTGTTTGGACTCGGTATAACCCAATTAGAGTAAAGGGTAAACTCCAGATTGGGCAATCAATATCAGATTGGATGCTGAATTGCTGAACTTTGAGAAAATGCTCATCCAAATCTATGTTTAGAAAAGGAGTTTGGGGGAAAAGAAAAGGATACTCAAAAGTCAAAAGCATCATCATTGCACATGGGCCCTATTAGGCCAGTGGGAAGTAGGTAAGTTCTCTGGCCTGGCATGAATAAACTGCTAAATGAGTTAAGAAACAGCCCTCATCTTTTATGAAGCAGATGGCCACCTTTTGGAGTGCTACACATCACAGTATATTATAACACCAAAGCCTCCTGTCTAAAATATGCTCCTGTGCCCAGTCCATACATGTTCCATCAGGTGTGTGTGTGTGTGTGTCTATATATATATATATATGTATATATATATATATATATATATATATATATATATATATATATATATATATATATATACACACATGTATATATATATATATATATATATATATATATATATATATATATATATATATATATATACATATATATACACACAGCCATGCACATAAATGCAGCCATGAGGCGGGGGGGGCACTAACCAGTGTCTCTCCCCCTTATGCCGGTCCCAAGCCCGGATAAATGCAGAGGGTTGCGACAGGAAGGGCATCCGGCGTAAAACTTCTGCCACATTTAAAAATGCAAATGATCAAAACAAAATTCATACCGGATCGGTCGAGGCCCGGGTTAACAACGACCGCCATCAGTGCTGTCAACCAACAGGGTGCTGATGGAAATTGGACTACTGTTGGTCGAAGACGTCGAAGAAGGAGAGGCGGGAGGCGTGTCCGTAGGCAGAGAGAGAAGAGGAAATGCATGAGCCTCGGACTGAGAGTAGGGACTTTGAATGTTGGAACTATGCAAGGAAAAGATAGGGAGCTGGCTGACATGATGCAGAGGAGGAAGGTGGACATACTGTGTGTTCAGGAGACAAGGTGGAAAGGTAGAAAGGCTAAAAGCTTAGGAGCAGGGTTTAAACTGTTTTATAATGGTGTGGATGGGAAGAGAAATGGAGTAGGAGTCATCTTGAAGGAGGGGTTTGTCAGGAATGTTCTAGAAGTGAAAAGAGTGTCAGACAGAGTGATGAGTCTCAAGTTAGAAATTGAAGGCGTGATAGTCAATGTTGTTAGTGCTTATGCCCCACAGGCAGGATGTAAGCTAGAAGAGAAGGAGAGATTCTGGAGTGAGTTAGATGAAGTGATGCAGAGTACCCCAGAGGTGAAAGAGTGGTCATTGGAGCAGACTTCAATGGACATGTTGGTGCAGGCAACAGAGGGGACGAGGAAGTGATGGGCAGGTTTGGTATCCAGGACAGGAACACAGAAGGACAGATGTTGATCGATTTTGCAAAAAGGATGGAAATGGCTGTGGTGAATACTTTCTTCCAGAAGAAACAGAAGCATAGGGTGACTTATGAAAGCGGAGGTAAGAGCACACAGGTAGACTACATCTTGTGTAGGCGATGTAATTTGAAGGAAGTCAGTGACTGCAAAGTAGTAGTGGGTGAGAGTGTTGCCAAACAGCATAGGATGGTGGTGTGCAGGATGACACTGATGGTGAGAAAGGTGAAAAGGCAAAGGTAGAGCAGAAGACAAAGTGGTGGAAGCTGAAAAAGGAAGAGTGTCGTGTTGTCTTCAAGGAGGAGTTGAAACAGGCTTTGGGTAGTCAGGAAGTGCTTCCAGAGGACTGGACAACCACAGCCAATGTGATCAGGGAGACCGGTAGGAGAGTATTTGGTGTGTCCTCTGGAAGGAAAGTAGATAAGGAAACTTGGTGGTGGAATGAGGAAGTGCAGGAGTGTGTACAAAAGAAGAGGTTAGCCAAGAAGAAGTGGGACATTGAGAGGACCGAAGAGAGTAAACAGGAGTACAGGGAGACACAGCGTAAGGCGAAGGTAGCAGTGTCAAAGGCCAAACAGAGGGCGTATGATGACTTGTATGATAGGTTGAACAGTAAGGAGGGAGAAAATGATCTATACAGGTTAGCACAGCAGAGAAATAGAGATGGGAAAGACGTGCAGCAAGTTAGAGTGATAAAGGACAGAGAGGGAAATGTATTGACTGATGACAGAAGTGTGCTGGGAAGATGGAAAGAGTACTTTGAAGAGCTGATGAATGAGGAAAATGAGAGAGAAAAAGAGTAGAAGGGGTGACCGTTGAGGAGCAGGAAGTAGCAAAGATTAGTAAGGGAGAAGTGAGGAGGGCATTGAAGAGGATGAAGAGTGGAAAGGCAGTTGGCCCTGATGACATACCAGTTGAGGTATGGAAGTGTCTAGGGGAGGTAGCAGTAGATTTTCTGACAAGAATATTCAACAAGGTCTTAGAAAGTGAGCAGATGCCAGAGGAATGGAGGAGAAGTGTGCTTGTGCCCATTTTTAAGAACAAGGGCGATGTACAGAGTTGTGGCAACTACAGAGGGATAAAGTTGATGAGCCATACAATGAAGCTATGGGAAAGAATAGTGGAAGCAAGACTAAGGGCAGAGGTCAGCATTTGTGAACAACAGTTTGGTTTCATGCCAAGAAAGAGCACCACAGATGCAGTGTTTGCTTTGAGGATGTTAATAGAGAAGTACAGAGAAGGTCAGAAGGAGCTGCATTGTGCCTTTGTGGATCTGGAGAAAGCATATGACAGGGTGCCGAGAGAAGAACTGTGGTATTGTATGAGGAAGTCTGGAGTGACAGAGAAGTATGTTAGAGTGGTGCAGGACATGTATGATAGATGTAAGACAGTGGTGAGGTGTGCTGTCGGTGTGACAGAAGAGTTCAAGGTGGAGGTGGGACTACATCAAGGGTCAGCTCTCAGCCCCTTCTTGTTTGCTATGGTGATGGACAGGCTAACAGATGAGGTTAGACAAGAATCTCCATGGACTATGATGTTTGCAGATGACATTGTGATCTGTAGTGAGAGCAGAGACCAAGTGGAGGAAAATCTAGAGAGGTGGAGGTATGCCCTGGAAAGGAGGGGATTGAAGGTTAGTCTTAGTAAGACAGAATACATGTGTGTGAGCGACAAGGACCCAAGAGGAACTTTGAGGTTACAGGGGGCAGAGATAAAGAAGGTGGAGGATTTTAAGTACTTAGGCTCAACAATCCAGAGCAATGGAGAGTGTGGAAAAGAGGTGAAGAAGCGCGTGCAGGCAGGTTGGAATGGATGGAGAAAAGTGTCCGGTGTGATGTGTGATAGGAGAGTATCGGCAAGAATGAAGGGAAAAGTGTACAAGACGGTGATGAGGCCAGCAATGTTGTATGGTTTAGAGACAGTGGCCCTGGGGAAAAGACAGGAGTCAGAGTTGGAGGTAGCAGAGATGAAAATGTTGAGGTTCTCTTTGGGAGTAACGAGGATGGATAGGATCAGAAATGAGTACATCAGAGGGACAGCACATGTTAGATGTTTTGGAGACAAAGTCAGAGAGGCTAGATTGAGATGGTTTGGACATGTACAGAGGAGGGATAGTGAGTATATTGGTCGTAGGATGCTGAGGTTGGAACTACCAGGCAAAAGGCCCAGAGGAAGACCAAAGAGAAGATTTATGGATGCAGTGAAGGCGGACATGAAAGTCGTTGGAGTAGGAGTAGAAGATGCAGAGGATAGGGAGAGATGGAGGCAGATCATTTGCTGTGGCGACCCCTGAAGGGAACAGCCGAAAGGAAAAGAAGAAGAAGACACACACACACACACACACACACACACACACACACACACACACACACACATCCCTCGCTACTCCATGCTTCAGTTTCTGCGGCTTCAGTGCATCGCAGGTTTTTCAAAAGTATTCACTGAAAATAAGGAACTTCAGGAAAAATTGGGAAAAGGTTAACGAAAATGTTGCAAAACAAAGCCAATTATGCAAAAAAGCCCAAACATACAAAAACTAAAAACAACCCAACCCCCTAACAAAACTACTTACATTTTTATGTGAGGTGCGCATCTGTATGTGTGTATATTTACATTTTATTTTCATCCTATGCATTATTTTTGAATGTTTAATTGTTATTATAAGCATTTATAGCGTTGAATATGTATTTATTGATATTATATACACATATACATGTACGTATCGTCAGTTAGGGGGGGTCGATCCTACTTCGCGAAAATCTGAGTCTCGGTCCCCATTAACCGCAGAAAGAGAGGGACCTCTGTATACATACATGCATACATACATATATATATATTATATGTTATGTGAAATATATGTATGTGTATATATGTTATATTGTCAGTGAAATACAGGGATCACTCACGTTCCGCGGTTAATTGGGACAGAGATCCCCATGCGACCATAAAAATTCGCAAAGTAGGACACACACCCCCCCCCCCCCCCCGCCGCCATCCCAACTGGTGTATACGTACATGTATATGTGTATATAATATCAATAAATACATATTCAATGCTATAAATGCTTATAATAACAATTAAACATTCAAAAATAATGCATAAGATGTAAATAAAATATAAATACACACATACAGATGGTATTGCATGAGAAGAAGATGACACACATACATACGCATGCACACGCATGCACACACACGCGCAGATGCACGTGCACACACAGATGCAACGATGTAAGTCGTTTTGATGGGAGATTTTGGGTTGTTTTTGTTTGTTTAGGGGTTTTTGCATAATTGGCCTTGTTTTGGGGGCATTTTCCTTAACTTTTCCCCTATTCTTCCTTAATTTCTTTATTTTTTAATTCGATGAATATTTATAAAATAAAAAAAACCACGATGCACTGAAGCCGCATGAATTGAAGCGCGAAATAGCGAGGGATCCCTGTGTTTTTTTCTTTTTTAACCAATGGTATGATTCATGCCCTGATTTACTGAGATTCACAATAACGAGTGCACTCATTCAATTAAACACACAAATCTCTGTAACATGGGACTTTATGAACGAACTGATTTAGGTGAGTTGTATGTAATACCCAGTGAAGCAATTGCACTTGATGTTTTACAGATATTTCATCTTTCATATTTGAATGTGTTGCCACATCAGTTATTCATTATCCTGCTTAATCTCTTCTCGCAGACATTGACAAGTGTTTGCTGACTCCGACAGTCTGTGGGTCAGGCCAATGTGTGTCAGTGCAGACTGGCTACACCTGCTACTGTGACCCAGGTTACACCCTCAATACTCTGCAGACCACCTGCGTTGGTAAGCCAGTTAATGTCTTCCAGATGAGAGTCAGACTTCATTCCACTATTCATTTGATGGCTCTATGAGTTCATATGAGCTTTTGACATGAAACTTTTCTTAATTTTATGTTGAATCTAGTTATAGACATCTATAATATATCATATGCGCCACCAATTTGGTGCATTTTCTGTAATAACTGTCTTTATATACTGTACTTTTCTAATGGAACAATATAGAAAATTTAATCTGTTTGGTTTGCCACAGTTTTTGTAGTTAGATTACATGTAGTGGAATAACAGTGAGGAAATGACGTAAAAAGGTTCATTATTGGTCACTTACCATATCGTCCACATTGCAGTTTCTTTGAATGTCGATGTTTCTTGTCTATATTAAGAGATATGGTGTATTTCCAGCTTTCTGTTTGCGAGATTAAATTCCACTGCCCGGCCAAAACAAAAGGTTGCACATTCTAATATTTTCATTGAGAGCATTTAACCTTGATCACAGCACGCAATCTCCAGGGCATTGTTGCTCTAGTTGGTCAAGTCAAGGCTCAGCAACATTAATGTGGCAATAACATGGTACGGATATAAAATGCGATCTCAAATACTGAAGAAGTGGTTAAGGGAGTATTGTCACGTATGTTTTGGCATCCCAGAGTCCTGAAGTTTACCCTATTTATTTGTTTTTTTTTGTTTGTTTGGATGTTTTTGGGGTTTTTTTGGTGGGGGGGGGGGGGGTTTGCTGGAGAAGACTTTATGGAGTAGTTCAATTTTCCCTCACCATTTGAAGATGCCTGTGAATATTTTTGGTCTTCTAAAATATAACCAACAATTGTGAATCAGATGATTATATTCTGAAAAAGTGAGAAAGTTCTGGGTTTAAGCTTAGTGCCCAGAGTCTGTCTTCCTTTCAGCCTTTTCCCTTTTACTCAGGAGTCGCCACAGCGAATCATCTGATTCGCACATTTGATTTGGCAGAGGTTTTTACGTCGGATGCCCTTCCTTGTCACAACCCTTTTTAGCAAGGGACAGAAACACGCTGACGACTTTGCAGCTACTCTTTACGAAAGTCAGCAATGGTTCTTTTACATGAACCTCTCACCATAGACAGTGAGAGACATGGCCCGCCTTTGATAACCCAGTTAGCTGCACTGGGGGGGGGGGGGGGGGCAGTGACAACCTTGTGGAGAGTGCGACTCGAACCCCCAACCTTTGGATCAGCGATCCAGGGCCCTATACCACTAGACCACCACTGCCCCCTAAAGCTTAGTTCCCAGAGAACATGTTTAAATGTAAAGTTTGTATGGCCTCCTTGTGCTTTGGGTTTCCTCTGGGTGCTCTGCTTTCCTTCTACAGTCCAAAGACATGCACATTAGGCTTATTAGATATTCTTTATCGCCCATAGGTGTGCATGTTTGTGTGTCTGTATTGTCCTGCGATGGTCTGGTGAACTGTTCGAGCTGTACTCTGCTTTCATCTGGAGTCGGCGAGCCTTTCCTGATGAAACCTTTCTTTTATGAACAGATTTTTCATGCTATACTACTGCATTAGCAAACTTTTTCAAACTCCTGAGCAAAAGAAAAAATATTATTTTTCTTGAGGTGTCATGTGATGTCTAACACTGGAGACATCCAGATCATTGCCAGATTGCTGTCAAATGTAACTTCATACATATCTTAGTGTCCAAGTTAAGCCTCAGTTTGGAAGGTTTATTGTGGATCAGCCCCGGTGAGAGCTTAACTTTCACATTGAGTCGAGCCGTATCATACATATGCAATTCAGATTGGCGTACAAGTGAGGCCATTTCATTAATATCGTCAGTATGAAGAAACGATCATAATCCATATCATCATGAGATATTGTACTTATATATTGTGAATGATTTCATCGTGTAACTAATGGCTTGTTTGTAATGTGCAGATATAAATGAATGCGAGAATGATCCATGTAGAGGAAAGGGCCACTGTGTGAATACTTTTGGCTCGTACACATGCCAGTGCTTCCCAGGCTACAGCCTGCTCTTGACACAAAACAGAAAATTATGTCAAGGTAAGCAAGCTGTGTTTCTGCATAGTGAGGCTCTTGGCAACACTACAGTTTCAATATATTATTTGGCTATTCATCAGCAAACATATCATTCATTAACTAGTATAAATTAATTTGAAATCCAGTACAGTTTTGGTTGAAGCGGATAAGATTTCTATCTGTTCTTTTGTGTTCTTCATGATTCAGACATAAATGAGTGCGCCATACCTAACAAATGCCCCAATGGTGACTGTATCAACACCGAGGGATCCTTTAGATGTGAATGCAGACATGGCTTCTCCAAGAACCAGAGAGGAGCATGTGAAGGTATGATGATCAATATTATACCCAACTAAATTTTTGTCCTCATTACCTTCAGCACAAAATAGAGTTTTGACCGAGGTTTTGTGATTGTTAGTGTTTGTTTGTCCGTGTGTCTGTCTGTTTGAGAACAAAATCCTGGCGACAACCATGCAACGATGGTCACCAAACTTAGTGGGAACACTACCCTACCCAAGTTTCAGAGATCAATTACAGTCGGCCCTCTACTTGCCAAAACGTCTGAATACGAAAAATCCAGGTTACAAAAAACATTTTCCTTAATTTTCACCCTCTGTATACGAAACAACCTCTTCTTATGAAAAGCGCCAAACGCGCTATTCAAAAATTCAAACAATGATTGAGTTGCTGTCTCATTGGCTATCTTCCAACATCCCGCCCCGCTGGCCTCCCATTGGCCTCCCATTGGCTAGGAGGGAGCTGAATCTCTATAGTACTGTACCCATAAGCTTGTTTGTCACATACATAAAGGAGAGATGTACTGTTGGTTCGTGAGTTTCATGAGTTTTTTTGAGAGTACTCATTGCAGCTTATTTGAGGAGGTCTGGATGAGCCGTGCCCCATCTCAAAAGCTCCGCATTTGGCCACGAAGCATTTTTGTGCACGGAAGTGGGCGGCGCCACAAATGTTCCGTGCACAGAATGCTCTGTGGGACAAAAGACCTCCGATCTCGCAAGGAAGCAAATTAATATTGAATCGGACCTCTGATCTCTCGAGGAAGCAAGTTAATATTGAATCCGGACCTCAGATCTTTCAAACAGGTAATTCCGCTTTAAATACAACACCCCGTCTCAAAAGCTCCATCAGCTGCGTGCTGCTTGTGGGCAGAGCCCACATTCGGCAGAGTGCGCCACTCAGAGAGAGAGAGAGAGAGAGAGAGAGAGAGAGAGAGAGAGAGTTTTGTGTGTGTGTGAGAGAGAGCGAGAGAGAGAGAGAGAGACAGTTTTGTGTGTGAGAGAGAGAGAGAGAGAGAGAGAGAGAGAGAGAGAGAGAGAGACAGAGATAGACAGAGATAGAGAGAGAGACAGTGTTGTGTGTGTGTGTTTGTGGGTATGTGCGTTAATAAAAATGTTTAATAATGGTTTAATTAATAAATATATTAATAAAATGGTTTAATATGTTAATAAAATGTTTAAATGGTTTACTTTTACTTTTAACACATATTTCATACATATTTCATACAAAATTGGTGTACTTTTATCATTTTTAAAGGGTTTATGGGGTAGTCTTGGGGGCCTTGGAACAAATCACGCGTTTTACATGTAAAATGCGCCTCTACTTACGAAAACTCCAGGTTCCAAAAAAGGCTCTGGAACAGATCCATTTCATAAGTAGAAGGCCGATTGCACATTTGAAATGTCAAACTCAAAGGTGGAGGTGAGAGAAAGGTCACAAAGTTATCGAGATAGGCAATTCAAATGTTAAAATAAAAAATGCTTATATCGGAGAAACAAAGTATATATAGACCAATCGATGCAATGAGAGACCCCCAGTGCGGCTAACTGGGTTATCAAAGGTGGGCCATGTCTCTCACTGTCTATGGTGAGAGGTTCATGTAAAAGAACCATTGCTGACTTTCGTATAGAGAAGGCTGCAAAGTCGTCAGCGTGTTTCTGTCCCTTGCTAAAGGGTTGTGACAGGAAGGGCATCCGACGTAAAAACCTCTGCCAAATCAAAAACGTGCGAATCAGATGATTCGCTGTGGCGACTCCCGAGTAAAAGGGAAAAAGCCGAAAGGAAGACAGACGATGCAATGAGAGACGGATTGGAAACTATATGCATATGCACCTCTTCAAATATCAAACTCCTCTTTGACCTTCAGCGCCTTTGAACGGTCAAAATGAAGATAAAGGAATTTGAGCACATATAACGTTGATCGTTAGTAGACCTGCTGTTACCATGGAACACTAACGGGAAAATACAAATAAACTTTCAAATGACACAATCATCTTTTAACTGAAGCGACCCTGAAAGATCAAACTTCAACCATCTTTCAAGTCCTTTAAATGTTTTTCCTGCTAATTTGGTTATGTCTACGCATTATAGAGCATAGTGCGAGATGAGCACATCATCCATGCAGTGTGGGGGAGGTACCTTGGACTCCATGAGTGCCACTCAAGTTGTTATTTTGGATTTGCACCATTCATGAATGCAACGAGTGAATTTTCTATGTCTAAGAATTTAAAAAAGGTAAAGTCCGTTGGGCTTTTTACACCCGAGCTGTAGTGGCTCATCAGGCCGGTGCTCATCCCCGGTTTCCAAAGCATGAGGCGACAAGGAGTTCAACTCCTCCTGGATGGGACGCTCGTCCATCACAGGTTACCTTCCCAGTATATTTTTACTGGTACCCATTTATACTGCTGGATGAACTTGTGGTTAAGACCTTGCGCAGGGGTCTTAGCACAGTGGGGGTCTCACTGGGATTTGAACACACAACCTCCCGATCATGAGTGCAGCACCCTAACCTGGGTTTTAATTTGTTTGACGTTTGGATACTGTATTCTATAGCACGGAAATTGTTTAACTACTCTGGGGATGATGGGCAGCATGGTGGCGTAGTGGTTATCACATCTGCATCGCAACAAGAAGACCTATGTTCGATTCTCGTTTCTGTGTGGAGTTTGCATGTTCTTCCCCTGCTTGCGTGGGTTTCCTTCAGGTACTCTGGGTTTCCTCAAGCAGTCCAAAAACATCCACAGTAGACGAACTAAACATTTCAAATCACACCTAGTCATGTGTGAATGATTGTGTGAGTGTTGGCTCTGTGATGGCCTGGCGAGCGGTCCATTGTGTACCTTGCCCTCGCCCAGAGTCGGCTAAGATGGACACAAGCCCCCTATCACCCTAATTAGGATTAAGCGGCTTAGAAAATGAATGGATGATGGAGGCACAGGAAGGAATTGGCAGTACTGTACACAGAAAATGTTGGGCATGCATTCAATTTCTATTACATCAGGGGAATTCCCTTTCATGGCAATGGGCTTCCCCCCCCAAATAGTCCATGTAGATATTTTTGTATAATTTAGTTATTGTGCTGATCCTGCTTCTTATGCTGGATTTACAATGGAATATGACCTAAGTAAACTTTTAGTAAGGAGTGAAGCTGATTTTCTGGAAGGTCAGTTCTACTGTAAAATCGTTGTCGTTGATTGTTGTAACTTCAAATGTGTCCCAATTCTGTATAATATGGACTACACAAGAAATTTTAAATATTTATAAGGCAATGTAATATGCAGCCTAGTGAGCTGTCCAGGGTGTACACTGCCCTTGCCCAGAGTCAGCTGAGATTGGCGCCAGCCGCGGCATGACCCTAATTAGAATTAAGAAGTTCAGAAAATGAATGAATGAATGTAATATGTTTTAAAATTAGGTATAATACATTATTATAGCATTAAAAGTTCCATCACCTTGAATGTTGCTAATCATGCTACCTTTGGAAAATAGCAATTATATTATTAACGAGATCATTAACATCTGAATGAAGACAAGGAATTGTATACTGTGTATATATATATATATATATATATATATATATATATATATATATATGTTTGTATATGAAAAATATTCATCAAAAAATAAAAAAAGGAAATTAAGGAAAAATAGGGACAAAGTTAAGGAAATTGCCACAAAACAAGGCCAATTATGTAAAAAAAAAAAAAAAAACAAACAAACAAACAAAAAAAAAAACAAAAGCCCCCAACAAAACTGCTTACATTTTTATCTGAGGTGCGCATCTGAGTGTGTTCACACGCTTCTGTATGTGTGTGTATTTATATTTTATTTATATCTTATGCATTATTTTTGAATGTTTAATTGTTTTAATCAGAATTTATAGTGTTGAATATGTATTTATTGATATTATATACACATATACATGTACGTATACATCAGTCAGGAGGGGCTCAGTCCCCATTAACCGCAAAAAGTGAGGGATCCCTGTGTGTATGTGTGTGTGTATGTATATATATATATATATATATATATATATATATATATATATATATATATATATATATATATACACACACACACACACACACACACACACACACACACACACACACACACACACACACACAAGCTGCAAGATTAATGTTGCTAAAAGTTAAGTTTATTCACACTGCAGTGTTATTCATAGTAAATGCTACAACCACCACCTTGGATTCTTATAATTAATTTATTGGTTTTTTACACCTGAGTCAAGTGGCTCAAAAGGCCAGTGCTTATCCCCGGTTTCCGTAGCGTGAAGCGACTAAGAGTTCAACTCCTCCTGGATGGGATGCTAGTCCATCACAGTTTACCGTCCCAGTATATTTTTACTGGTTCCCATTTATGCTGCTGGGTGAACAGAGGCACACTTGTGGTTGAGACCTTGCCCAGGGGTCTTAGCACAGTGAGGGTCTAAGTGGGATTTGAACTTAATACCTCCCGATCATGAGCCTAGCACCATAACCACTACACCACCTTGTGTGTGTGTGTGTGTGTGTGTGTGTGTGTGTGTGTGTGTGTGTGTGTGTTATCAAAGGCCGGCCATGTCTCTCACTGTCATAATTTATACTGCAATTTACATATTATTATTATTGTTGTTGTTGTTTTATAGTAAAGATATATAGCACTGTATATAGTTACAAAACGAGTTTCTGAATGTGCTTATTTAAAACTCCCTCGTATCAATACCTCAAATGAATCTGGCTCTTGACTCGTCAGAACCCTTTCTTAAACAAGTCTTTTAGCATTGATGGATTGTTTTTGTGGACATTTGAACTTTGGAATATCAAAGATTATATTCTGAAGGATGTATTTTGAGTGATATCCCATTTTTGTCCGGGTAAGCTGTTTTCTACTTATTTTGGATCTTATTCAAAACTCTACCTTGTGACTTAATCTGTATTATACTCTCAGCCCCTTCTTGTTTGCTATGGGGATGGACAGGCTGACAGACGAGGTTAGACAAGATTCCCCATGGACTATGATGTTTGCAGATGACATCGTGATCTGTAGTGAGAGCAGAGAACAAGTGCAGGAAAATCTAGGGAGGTGGAGGTATGTCCTGGAAAGGAGGGGAATGAAGGTTAGCCTCAGTAAGACAGAATACATGTGTATGAATGACAAGGACCCAAGAGGAACGGTGAGGTTACAAGGAGCAGAGATAACGAAGGTGGAGGATTTTAAGTACCTCGGCTCAACAATCCAGAGCAATGGAGAGTGTGGAAAAGAGGTGAAGAAGCGCATGCAGGCAGGTTGGAATGGATGGAGAAAAGTGTCCGGTGTGATGTGTGATAGGAAGGTATCGGCAAGAATGAAAGGAAAAGTATACAAGACGGTGTTGAGGCCAGTGATGTTGTATGGTTTAGAAACAGTGGCACTGAGGAAAAGACAGGAGTCAGAGTTGGAGGTAGCAGAGATGAAAATGTTGAGGTTCTCTTTGGGAGTAACGAGGATAGATAGGATTCGGAATGAGCACATCAGAGGGACAGCACATGTAAGACGTTTTGGAGACAAAGTCAGAGAGGCTAGATTGAGATGGTTTGGACATGTACAGAGGAGGGACAGTGAGTATATTGGTAATAGGATGTTGAGGCTGGAACTACCAGGCAAAAGGCCTAGAGGAAGACCAAAGAGACGATTCATGGATGTGGTGAAGGAGGACATGAAGGTCGTTGGTGTAAGAGAAGAAGATGCAAAGGATAGGGTGAGATGGAGGCAGATGATTCGCTGTGGCGACCCCTGAAGGGAAAAGCCGAAAGGAAAAGAAGAAGAAGAAGAAGAAGATACTGGACCGGGGCACATATATGATCTGACTCTCTGCCCTGGACTGTATATTTTTTATGCTATAAATCTTCCACATTTGCAACGATTTTATTTTTCTAAAACTGAAGTATGGATCTCCATCAGCACTAACTTGGAATGACTTTGAAATGAAACCGTGCCACAGTTTGACTCGGCATTGCCTTCTTACCAGTGGATGAATTGTGGAGAAAGTACCAGCTGTACTTGTTTCAGGCATTTCTTTGGCACTCACAAAGGTTCAGAGCCGCTCAAGTGACATTTTGGTTATTTTTTTTTTAATAACGTCTGGCCTTGAATTAATATACTGAGGCCAGAGAATACTTAACCCGTGACAACGTTTGCATTTTAAAAGGAGTCAACTGGAGGAAAATCAATTAAATTAAACTATTGTGACCACAGGACCTTAAGAAAAGAGAATAATATTAAACTTTGCTTTAATCTTGGAATGACACATGCAAACATTCTGGATACCATTATCCTGTGTCACCTTAATCTTCATTCTCCGAATTCATAAAGTGAATTTCCCCCCAAAATTATTAACTTGGGGCCATGTATTAAGAATGACATTCCACAACATAATAAACTTGAACGCTCAAGTTACACAATTTGTGCTCATGACCTTAGTATCTCATGGACATAACATAATGATTTGCGGCCACAAGATACTTCGTTTTTGGCTTCAATATATTATTCCACACTTTGTATTAATTTGTAGCCACGCCTAAACCACCTTGTCACCACAGTCACTCTCTACAAGAAAGTAAATGGTTTAGTATCACTTCCTGAATGAGAAACCACAACATCGTGAATCATGTTCATTTTTTGCAAAAATATATTTACTGTATAGCAAATCACGGTAGTGTCAAAAGGAGGTCAACTTATATAACATGGCCATATGCCAAGAGTCAAATTTTGTTTGAGCAACACGGTGCATTGGTTTAGAGTTTTTCTGTAGTCACACTTGGCTGGAAGGTGTTTACTGGTTCATTAGAGGAGGATTTTTCTTCATTATGATATAAAAGATGAGAGCAGTCGTCATGGGGAAGATGCGCAGCCAAGTGTAGGGATCTACGCCAAATTCTAAAAGCCAAATCATTTCATTCAAAGGACATTCCATTAGTTAGTTTTGACTGAGTATTCATCCAGATGATGGTGTTCATTGTAGCTTCCAGAGAATCAAACAAATGCTTATTCATTCATCTGCAGTAAGTTTCAGCTTTCTTGGTCTCAGTTATAGTGGATCTGGGTCCTAGTGCAACTGAGGAAAACATCCTGGACGGGATGTCAGATTACATACATTCTCACCTGTGAGCACTTAAGAATAGCCAATCTCCAAACAGTGTGTTGACAAACACAGTAACACACAAAAAAAGCAAAAAAAAAAAGTTTATTTTAACAGTTATAGTAGTTTTACAATAGTGAATAATCACACCTACATGTTTTAGACCAGTGGTCCCCAAACTACGGCTCGCGGGCCGGATACGGCCCACAGGCCGGATACGGCCCACCTCCATATTTGGCCCGGCCCCTTGAACAATACCAGAGATGCATTATGATTACATTTTTTAGTCTGGCCACGCAATGAAGACTAATACACACCTAGAACATGACATTCTAGTTCACCCTTCTGCCAGCTGTGCCCCTATCTGAGACACACACCCCCCCCCCCCCCCGCTGAAATAAAAATCCTAGACTCTCCACTGTCAAATAGAACAGAAGAATGGTGAAAAGGTTAAGGAAGAGAAAATTTGAATCAGAATGCAGGGTATTTAACCTGCAGTGGAGAAATGTTTTTTTTTTCTTTAATGCAAAGAAAACGTTGTTTGGATCATCTGTCAAGAGGCAGTGGCGGTATTCAAAGAATACAATCTGCACCAACACTCTGAATCCCGTCACAAAGACGAGTCTGATCGCTTGCAAGGCCAAATGCTAGTAGACAAACTCTCAAAGCTAAGAAGTGGACCGTTAGCTCAGGAGAATACATTTGTATGCAAGGCTCGGCTGAACCAGCCGTCTGTTCGGGCAGCTTTCGGGTTGCTCAACTGATAGCAAGCAGCTTTTTTTTTTTTTTTCTGTGAAGATCCCAGAAAGCGTTACTAATATTTGGTTATGCGTGGCTTACTGGAAAAACAATAAATATTTACATTTAGGCAGCCCTGCGATCGTCATACTTTTTCTGTTAAAAACTGACCTTGGACCCCCATCAGAGAAGGGAAAAGTTATGTGGCCCTTACAGGAAAAAATTTGGGGACCCCCGTTTTAGACATTAGAAGTACAGGGATCCCTCACTTTCCATGGTTAACAGGGACCCCCAAAAGACCCCCCCCTCGACCGCTGATTTCCACGAAGTAGGATCGACCCCCCCCTGACTGATGTATACGTACATCAATTTTTTGTAAATTCTTAATCCTAATTAGGGTCACAGGGAGGCTGGCACCCATCCCAGCCGACTCCAGGCAAGGATAGAGTACACCCTGAACAGCTCGCTAGGCCTTCGCAGGGCGGAAATATGCTGACGGCTTTGCAGCCTACTCTTTTCGAAAGTCAGCAATGGTTCTTTTACATGAACCTCACACCATAGACAGTGAGAGACATGGCCGGCCTTTGATAACCCAGTTAGCTGCACTGGGGGGGACAGTGACAACCTTGTGGAGAGTGCGACTCGAACCCCCAACTTTAGGATCAGCAATCCAGCACCCGATACCACTAGTCTACCACTGCCGTATACATGCATGTACATGTGTATATAATATCAATAAATACATATTCAATGCTATAAATGCTTATAATAACAATTAAACATTCAAAAATAATGTGTAAGATGTAATAAGTAGGCCTCCATCAGTCCCGAAGAACTATGGCTGCGCTCTGGCTGGTAGCCTGGCTGGTGATACTCTCCAGTGTGCAGAGCCAGGGTAGGGAGTAATGGAGGACAGGCATGTGGAGAGTGAGACTGGAACCCCCAACCTTAGAATCAGCGATCCTGCGCCCTATACCACTAGACCACCACTGTCCCTTGTAAATAAAATATAAATACACACACACAGACAGACGCACACGAGCACAGATGCGCACCTCACATAAAAATGTAAGTAGTTTTGTTGGGGGGTTTTGGGTTTTTTTTTTGATTGATTGTCCCTGCCTTCACCCAGTGTTGGCTGGAAGAGGCTCCAGCTTCCTTGTGTCCCTAATAAAGAATAAAGAGGTTTAGAAAATCGATGAGATAAGGATTGTATACTGTAATAAGCTGTAATCCCGCTATGAATTATTTAGGCAATATAACCTGAGAGGGTGTACAATTCTCATGAATATTTGTACAGCTGTGGTTGGGTTGTAGACATGAGGGCGTAGGCCATGAGCCGAAGATCAACAAAGCCATGCTGATATTCAGCACAACAGCAAACCCTTGAGTGTTATATCGCTCTTCTACAACATTTCTATCAAACAAGATGTTAAAGGAGCTCAGATGTTGCACATGTGTGAGCTGCGATGTGATTTTGTTTCTTTGGGGAAAAAAAAAATTATGTGATGTCTTGCATCCACCCAACAGCTGTGACAGAGTCTTTTAATATCAACCTGATCTTCGGATTTCCTCAACTTTTGTTTATTCTGAAAATTAACTTGTTTCTGATTTAGAACCAAATGTAGTATTATACAAAAGACAACCTGAACAAACAAAATACTTTTTTTTAAATCTTGGGATAATGACTTCTTCTCCTTCTCCTCCTTCTTCTTCTTCTTTTCCTTTCGGCTGTTCCCTTCAGGGGACGTCACAGCGAATTCTCTGCCTCCATCTCACCCTATCCTCTGAATCTTCTTCTCATACACCAACTGCCTTCATGTCCTCCTTCACCACATCCATAAATCTCCTCTTTGGTCTTCCTCTGGGCCTTCTGCCTGGTAGTTCCAACCTCAGCATCCTACTACCAATATATTCACTATCCCTCCTCTGTACATGTCCAAACCATCTCAATATAGCCACTCTGACTTTGTCTCCAAAACCTCTTACATGTGCTGTCCCTCTGATGTGCTCATTCCTGATCCTATCCATCCGCGTTACTCCCAAAGAGAACCTCAACATTTTCATCTCTGGATAAGGACTAACACGTACAAACATTTTTGTCACCTGTGTGAAAAAAAAAATGATTGCCCCTTAGTTACTTAAACCAAATTTAATGGATAAAGGGTTGAATTAGGATAGTCACACCCAAAATTGATTTCGCCTAGCCTTGATGAATACACACATCATTTAGAAAATTCAACCGTTTCAGATAAAAGTGGCTTACTTTGCAACATTACTACTAGAGCACATATAAAAGATAAAACCACCTTGTTTACCCACAAACCTTTGTGGAAAATATTATATAGACGGATAAGTCAAATGTGGAAATTTTTGAAAAGGAGGTTCTAGTTACATAGGGCATGAAGTTATAATACAGTGAAGAACATGCCCACAGTCAAACGTGGTGGTAGTAGCGGGATGATGTGAGGGTGATTAGCACTTTCAGTGCCCGAGGGACCTGCCATGTTTGAGGGAAAGTATATATAAATATAGTTCTGTACCAGCCAGAAAGAAGTAAGTGGAGTATTCAGTCATCAATCTGTGAGCTGAAGGTGAAGTAAATGTTCCATAATGGCGAGTCCCCTCTTGGAGAAGTAAAATTCCTGACTTAAATTCCATCAAAATGTTAAGGCAGGTCCTGAAAAGATCAGTTTATAGTTGAAAATGATGAAATAAAACAATTTTATAAAAAGTAGTGTGTCAAAAAATTTGTCCACAGCAATGTCAAAAAAACTATTGTTGCAGGAAGAGTTTGATTACAGTTTTAGATGGTTTGGACATGTACAGAGGAGGGATCGTGAATATGTTGGTAGTAGGATGCTGAGGTTGGAAATACCAGGCAGAAGGCCTAGAGGAAGACCAAAGAAGAGATTTATGGATGTGGTGAAGGAGGACATGAAGGTCGTTAGCGGAAGAGAAGAAGATGCAGAGGACAGGGTGAGATGGAGGCAGATGATTTGCTGTGGCGACGCCTGAAGGGAACAGCCATAAGGAAAAGAAGAAGAAAGAAGAAGAAGTTGTTCAAGGTGGCACAACCAGATATTGGTTTGGGGTAGAATTACGTACTTTTCCCCAATGATAGTTTAGGAGCTCTAAAATTAATGTTCTTCAGCAAATCAGTTGTTTTCATAAGTTGTTGTTTTTTTTATTATAGAAAATTGGTTTGGAGGTCAGAAAAAAATTTGTGCTAAGGGATGTATAGGATTTATAGTAAAATGTTTAAAATCATTGGTTTTTAAATTTAGAATCAGTAGGGGCCGGTGGTAAGGTGCTGGATTACTGATCCCAAGGTCGGGGGTTCGAGCCTCACTATCAACGAGTTGTCACTACTGTCCCCCCCCCAGTGCAGATAACTGGGTTATCAAAGGCTGGCCATGTCTCTCATCGTCTATGGTGACACGTATGGGAAAGAACCATTGCTGACATTCATCAAGAGTAGGCTACAAAGCCGTCAGCATGTTTTTCAGCATTGCATAAATACGGCGTTTTCATGACATTGTATGTCTGAACTCATCACTTGGTGTTGGGAGTTTATCAGTTCAGTTCATTTTCTGTAACCGCTTAATCCTAATTAGGGTCCCAGGGAAGCTGGCACCCATCGCAGCCGACTCTGAGCGAGGGCAGAGTACACTCTGGACAGCTTGCCAGGCCATCGTAGGGCGGAAACACGCTGACGGCTATGCAGTCACTCTTGTCGAAAGTCAGCAATGGTTCTATTACATGAACCTCTCACCACAGACAGTGAGAGACATGGCCGGCCTTTGATAACCCAGTTGGCTGCACGGGGGGGCTCGAATCTGCTGATCCAGCACCCTATACCATTACACCACCACTGCCCATGTTGGGATTTTATATTGTTATGTTTTTCTCTCTGTTCTTTTGTGTTGCTCATGACGCAGACATTAATGAGTGTGCCACGCCGAAAAAATGTCCCAATGGCGACTGTATCAACACTGAGGGGTCCTTTAGGTGTGAATGCAGAAGTGGCTTCACCACGACCCAGAGAGGAGCATGTGAAGGTCTGATTAGCATTTTAACAGAATAATATTTGTACTTGTTCACATAACATCCTGTTGAAACTAGTGCTGTCACTATATATATATATATATATATATATATATATATATATATATATATATATATATAAATCTATAGAAAGGCAGATCTCCAGGAACAGAGCGACCACTCACCGAGGTTTTTAGAGACATGCTGCCAAATAACTGACACTTCAGGCTCTTTTTGTCCCAGTATTAATCATTATTTTAATACAGGGATCCCTCGCTACTTCGCGTGAGCTTCAGTACATCGCGTTTTTTTTTTTTAAATAAATAAATATTAATAAAATTTTTAAAAATAAGGAAATTAAGGAAGAATAGGGGGAAAAAGTTGAGGAAAATGCCACAAAAATAAGGCCAATTATGCACAAAGAATACCCTAAACCAACAAAAAACAACTCAAAATCTCCCATCAAAACTAGTCACATTGTTGTAGGTACGCAGCCGTGTAGCAGCACGTGCATCTGCATGCGTGTACGCGTCTTTATGTGTGTATATTTATATTTTATTTCAATCTTATGCTATTTTTTAATGTTTAATTGTTTTTTAAGCATTTATAGCATTGAATATGTATTTATTGATATTATATACACATATACATGTACGTATACCGCAATCGGGGTGGGGGGGGGTGATCCTACTTCGCGGATTTCGATGTTCGTGTGGGGATCTCGGTCCCAATGAACCACTGAAAGTGAGGGATCCCTATATATTACACTTAACCTAGTGATGGTATTAGATGAAATTATAGAAATTATGGGATGCTTATGTGAAATTATGGGAAATAAGATGATATTTGTATGTAAATTGAGATCTCTAGTATAAACAGTAATGTTCATATTGCCAGACTTTCAAATTAAGCAATATGATATGAATCTGAATTGTATTTACTGCCTGGGATTCCCCGGTAATCTAACAACAAAACAATGATTGTATTTTCCCTCAGCCCTAAGCCAAAGGAAAAATAAGGTACTCAGTGGATTATAAGTAGTTTACATTTTTGGTGTGTTTATATTATAATGTGTGTGAGTTAGTGACGCTCATGGCTGATTTATTTATTTTTTTGCACTGCATGTGTATCTTTGTGTTATATGGATGGTTTCTGTTTGGTTCTCTGTTGAGTAATTTTATTTATAACAGCTAAGTGTAACCCATGCATAGATGATTAGCTCACCTAATCTAATCGACTTGTGCGAATGTGTTCAATGAAATGAAATCCCCTCTTCTCCCTTTGCGTTATAGATGTGGATGAGTGCAGGAGCCCTGCTGTCTGTCCCAGTGGTAAATGTGTGAACACACACGGCTCATTCAAGTGCCAAGCATGTGGCCCTGGATTCAGGCCGAACGCTGGGAGATGTCTGGGTAAGAGGCTCCATCTGGGTTTTCCGTATTTCATTTTATGATTGTGTAAAAATAATATTATTATCCCCTCAGTCTGGCATGGGGCTGGAAGCGTAGACTTGGTTTTGGCAGTGTTCTGCATGACTTAAGGAGGCATGGCGACAGTGTTTGCCCCCTTTCATGTGTTCACAGTCGCTTTCTTTTTCTTTTTTTTTTTCTCTGAAGTGCCATGAGGTGATTGATTTCATGTGCCTGATGGATTGCTAAATATTATTTTATCTCAAAGCATTTGAAGGATTAGCACTGACAAATTAATTAAACCTAATTAAACTCAGGAACCCATTGAAATCTGTTCCGTTTTGAAATATGACCTTGCTGGATGTAATGAATTTAAATTAAATAAAGCATAAAGCAAATTGTGGCAGCTAGACCTGATTATGTGGGTGTTTCTACAGCTTTTGAATGCTGGGTGTCTCCTCACAGAGGCATTTCGAGCCCTTTTGTCCCTCTGTATTTTTTTTGTGTCTCATTTTTTATTTATTTTTTTTAATCTGATATCTATCCCTTTCTTGCCACCAGGTTTAACCCAATGAGATCCGTCCGCGCTCATTAAACCCTTTGTCTTAATAGTATGGATCTATTGCTGCTGTAAAAGATTGTTTTGTGATACTTAAATTTGGGAGAGTCAAAATATTTCTTTTTTGGCTAAAGCCTTAAACAAACAGAATATTATTTTTAGACAGCGCTGGACGCTGCAGCAAATCCCACTTGGGAAAGGCTCATTTTCAGAAGTTTAAGGATGGGAGGACAAAGATCGAATACTGAGGCAAGAGGTCAATCGACTTCATATAACTCCCTGAGTGTTGTCTTTTTTTTGGCGTGCTGAATGATGTTGATTTTTTATATATGAATATATTTCAGTGACACATTAGACACGGAAGAAAATGTTAGTAATTTTAGAATATGAGGAAATAACAAAGATTTTAATGCGGCCTGGGAAAATAAGTGTGGTTACACTTTCAGGGATGATGTATGAAATCTTACCATTTATTATTACTGCATTGCTGTAGTTCTGAGTTGTTGTTGTTGTTGTTTTTTACTTTTATTTGGTATTTGACTGTAGCACACATTTAGAAATACAATCACGAGTTTAATTTTCTAACCTAAATGGTTTACAGCCTTCCTAATGAAATATACATAGCGTAGGCCTCCGTCAGTCCCGAAGGACTATGGCTGCGCTCTGGCCAGTATCCCGACTGGTGATACTCCCCAGTGTGCAGAGCCTGGGTAGGGAGTAATGAGGGACAGGCTGTTACCCAAGCAGCAAGTCCCCCCCTGTCTCGGCACCACCGGAAGGATCCAATGGAAAGGCAAGTGCCGATACGACTGGGTTCCAGTGCCGCTGCAGGAGAGAAACTACGGTCAATTTAGAACGGCCAATTAACCTACAGTGCACGTCTTTGGATTGCGGGGGAAACCGGAGCACCCGGAGGAAACCCGCACAAGCACGGGGAGAACATGCAAACTCCACACAGAAACGCCCAGGCCGGGAATCGAACCCGGGCCTTCTTGCTGTGAGGCGACGTGCTAACCACTACGCCACCGTGCCGCCATGAAATATACATAATTTATTATATAGTATACATACAGGGGAAATAGTATACATACGGGGATCCCTGACTTTCCGCAGTTAATTGGGACCGAGATTCCCCCGCGACCATCAAATTTCACGAAGTGAGATCACCCCTCCAACCCCCCCTGACTAACATATACGTACATATATATGTGTATATAATATCAATAAATACATATTCAATGCTATAAATGCTTATAATAACAATTAAACATTAAAAAATAATGCATAAGATGTAAATAAAATATAAATACACACACATACAGATGTGCACGTGCACAGATGTGTACCTCACAAAAATGTAAGTAGTTTTGATGGGAGGTTTTGGGTTGTTTTTTGTTTTGTGTTTGTGTAGGGTTTTTTTTTTTGTATAATTGGCCTTGTTTTTATGGCATTTTCCTTCATCTTTTCCCCTATTCTTCCTTAATTTCCTTATTTCTTAATTTGATGAATATTAAAAAAATAATAATAATAAAATAAAATAAAAAATGTGATGCACTGAAGCTGCATGAATTGAAGTGCGAAGTAGCAAGGGATCCCTGTATGTGTGTGTGTGTGTGTGTGTGTGTGTGTGTGTGTGTGTGTGTGTGTGTGTGTATGTATAATGTGTGTGTAGGAGGTATGTATGATTTTATTTTATTAATGATCCACACTTGAATTCGCCGATTCTTTATACCTTATAGTCCACTCTACATCATTCATTCATTTGCTGAACCACTTAACTCTATTAAGGTTGAAAGGAGGCTGGCTCTTACCTCAGCTGACTCTGAGTGAAGGTGAGGTACACACTGAAGAGCTTTCCAAATTTTACAAACCCTTCTTTCCTTAAGGATATTAACTGTTTGCCCTTTCCCTACAAAAAAAAACCCAAAATGCTAAAACCCACAGTCCAGCTGACTTGATGGTCGGACACACCCTGGTTAGGATAAACGATTTATTGCCTGTGTGTTGAGCAATCAAATTGCACGTACTTTTGTTGCCATATAATAAAATATATTATTTCACAAATACTTAAAAAGTTATAGAAAAATGATCAAAAATTTTGGGCCATCCATCTACACTTCTTATCTCTAAGAGTTGCAAGGAGGCTGGAGCCAATCCCAGTTGGCTTTTGGTTAGATGCGGAGTGTATACTAAACAGGTTGCCAGGTTTATTCCAGATTTTGCAGATAACTAAACTAAAACAGAATTGGGGAAACCATAATTTAATGATTGGCAGAATTCTGGCATAGTGGATTAGCATATCATCCTGCAGCAAGAAGGTTCTGGGTTCAAGTCTTGGGCACGGTGTGGGCATTTCCATGTGGAGTTTGCATCTTCTCCTTGTGTTTCCATGGGTTTCTGTTGGGTGCTTCAGTTTCCTCCGTCAGTCTAAAGACATGCACATTAAGCTAAAAGATTGTTTCAAATTGTCCCGAGGTGCTAGTGTGAGTGTTGTGTGAGTGTTGGACGTGCGATGGTCTGGCAATCTGTTCCTGGTGTACCCTGCCTTCGTTGTTAGCCAGTTGAGAAAGGCTCCTGCATCTCCTCAACCTGAGTAGGATTAAGTGGCTTGGCAAACGGATGTACAGATGGAAATTTTAATGATACACTGTAGTAAGCAGGTTTTTAGGTTTTATGAAATCTGATCAGTTCCACTGTTTAAAGAAATACTTGTTAGTGAAGCACTGTTTCTTGTTTTCTAGGTAAACCAGACACGTGTGAGGGATTTATGATACGAACCTATGAGGGTTATTTTAGAGTAAAGTCCCGAACATTGGTGCTCACTGATAACTATGGGAAACCTGTTTTCCCTGAGTTCCTCACACACACACACACACACACACACACACACACACACACACACACACACACACACACACACACACACACACACACACACTCACATTCACATTGAACTGTATGAGCTCGTCACGATAATCAAAGTTGATGCAGTGGACCTCAGAAAGACTGAGCACCTTACCAAAATAAATACACAAATCAATCACTGTGCACCTTCATCAGGCATTCAACACACATTTGGCAGTAGAAATCTTACAGGATGTACCACTTCATTAAATGTGATTACTGCGGACCCATGCAACAAAGACGGTGTTTTTTTTTTTTTTTTCCTCTTGGCGTATTCACCAAATTAATCCCTTACTTAATTTCCCCAAAGTCTCACACCTATAAACATGGACTGTTGCAACACAAACCCATAGAGATGGACATACCGTACAGTCAAATAGAGCTTTATTTTCAGATAACTATGTTGGCTTTTTTTTTTGTTGCTCTTGGTGGTGGTTACTATGACAACAGCTCAGAAATGCCACAGTTATGTACCGTATAATCTCTAATTAATGTTTGCTTGTTTGTTTGTTTGTTTGTTTGTTTGTTTGTTTGCTTGCTTGGTATTCGAAACTAGATTTTTGTAGATGTTTAAGTTTATTTCAAATATAATCAGATCTTTTCCATGGAGGCTGATGGATGTGGGTTCAAACAGTCACTGATGTACATATTTGGTAAATGGGTTATTTGAAGGATAATTCAGGGTTGAGTTAGAAAGAGGTTGCACAGAGTTCACCTCAGTTCCTAGTCCCAGTTGGCTCTTTACAGTACCAAATAGTATGTAAATAACATGCCTTTCTCCAGCCATTTCCTCAGTCAATTGCCTGTAACGCAAAGCTTAGTGGCCAGTTGGCGGACTGGTGGATAGGGCTATTTGCTTGTGCGATTGGGAAGACCGGACAGCTTTCCTTCAGATTTTTATCAGACAAGACTCAGAGAAATACCAAGAGAGTGCAGACACAAATCTGTGGGTTATGCTGACAGAAATCTGGCAGATGACATTTCAATGGACACAAAGCCCTGCTTGTGTCTTTTTACCCCAGTGGTCTCGTGTATCTGCTTTTTCACCCATCCTGCATGAAACGATCAACTGGCTGAGATTATATGAGATATTGGACAAATAAATAAATAGAAATCAATATGCAGAAGATGAAACTGGCCAGTTTCGAATACACACAGAATAAAACTCAACAGGATGTGCTGTTACAGGAAGATCATTTGCAGGGTAGTAGGATGTGGTATGAAACAGTAGGCAGTATTATAGATATTTAAATAAAAATAGTAAATATAGATATTTACCACAACACAAAGAACCATACAGTGGTACCTCACCTTACGAAAATAATCCTTTCCAGAGCCTTTTTCTTAACCTGAATTTTTCGTAAATTGAACTGCATTTTACATGTAAAACGTGTGATTCGTTCCAAGGCCACCAATACTACCCCCTAAACCCTTTAAAAATTATGAATGCATATGTTTTAAGACCTCCTTCTGCTTCAATATCGTACCGATGGTAGACGGGTTTGGCCATATTCCTTTGCGATATCACTCAACCGCATGCCACGAGCCCGCTTCTTCTTTTCACTCGCACCGGAAATCACACACGCTCGTGTGTGTTGACCATGTCTTCTTAGCAGAGTTATAATCCTACAAATGTTTATGGAAGGTTAAAATCAATGAGCACACTCAAAAATTTCATGAAACAACAGTAACTCTGTCCTTTACAGAAAAGCATCATGGGAGATGCAACTCCATAATAGCCAATGGGAGGGAGCTGCGTCATTCCTCCTAGCCAATGGGAGGCCAGCGGGGAAGCATGTTGGAACATAGTTATGGGACAGCAGCTCGTGCATTGTTTGAATGTTTGAATGGTACATTTTTATGTTTGAATGGCGCGTTTGGCGCGTTTCGTAAAGAGAACTTGTTTCATATACAGAGACAAAACATTTTGGAAAATGTTTTTCGGAACCTGGATTTTTTCGTTTGCTGAGACTATTGTAAGGTGAGGTACCTCTGTATTTCATTCCTGAAGTGTTTCATCACTTTTATAACACAGATATGTGAGGTGCTCCACCAAATGTAGGCGCTTGTCGCAAGTGACGTATGGTGCTTGTGAGACAAAGCGCGGCTTATCCGGACTTCCGATCTTTCAAATGAAGGTTGAGTACTAAACAAGTATTCAACACGCACTTGCTCACTTGGAAGATCGAAAGTCCGAATAAGCCGCACTTTGTCTGATAAGCACTATACGTTACTTGCGGCAAGCGACTACATTCGGTGTAGCGCCTCACATATTTCAATCAATTTACAATTGAATACATTTATTAAAGAAGGAAACAGGATTCTTTAGAGTTATGATAAGTCTTGAAGAACAACTTAGTTCCTGTGATTGTTTCAATTCGTATGTACTGCCTGAGAACAGCACAATCCGACCAGCCCACTGTCTCAGGATTTAAAAACATTATTCTGATTAAAATGTTTGAGTCAAAACAACTGATTCGTGGTTGACGCTGTCAAATAGAGAAAGCGTCATTAATATTGACTTGCTTTAAAATGCAAAACTAAATAAGAATCTCCTTTTAGCTTTTAGGGTTAGTTTGTTTTCCATCAACTCATGTCAATGTGATGGGAAGAGGCCATCAAAATAGGTATGAGGTCCAGCTGGGTCTGGCAGTGTGTTTGATTTGAAAGGAGTCTTACCTGTGAGCAACGCTTCTGTTTGCCTCATACATCTTTTGATTGTTTATTTCCTGCTCACCGAAATTACTCGAAACTGAGGTCAGGTGCTCATTGTTGTTCAGAATAAAGTTGTGTTTGGGGGAAGAAATTTGTAATACAGTGATCCCTCGCTACTTTGCGCTTCAGTTCCTGCGGCTTCAGTGACTCGCGGGTTTTTCAAAAATATTCATTGAAAAATAAAAAATAAGGAAAATGAAGGAAAAGTAGGGACAAAGTTAAGGAAAATGCCGTAAAAGAAGACCAGTTATGCAAAAAAAAAACCCCCAAACAAACAAAAACAAAACAAACAACCCAAAACCCCCCAACAAAACTACTTACATTTTTCTGTGAGGTGCGCATTTCTGTGTGTACGTGCGCCTGAATGTATGTGTATTTATATTTTATTTACATCTCATGCATTATTTTTGAATGTTTAATTGTTATTATAAGCATGTATAGTGTTGACTATGTATTTATTGTATTATAGACACATGTACATGTACATGTATGTATACGTCAGTCGTGGGGGTGGGGGGGTGTCGGTCTTACTCCGTGGAGATTCGGGAGGGAGGGGCGGTGTCTCGGTCCCTATTAACCGCAAAAAGTGAGAGTATTTGAAAATGTGAAGATGTTATCAAATACATTGCCTGATCAAACCAACAAAAATTGTACACACAAATATGTTGTTCTGTATTTATCCTTGCTTACAGCATGTAGTCAACGGGACATTATTTCAACAAACTTAAGTAACATAACAGTTCCTTCCATCCAGTGTTGGATTCAATTATCTGCAACGTCTAGAACGGCTGAGGGAAAAAACGAACCACTCCATAAAGTCTTCTCCAGCACATCCCAGAATCTTTCAATAGGGTTAAGATCAGGACTTTGGGGTGCCAATACATATGAAAAATGATTCCTCATGCTCCCGGACCAATCAGATAGAACACGTCAGCAACACTGCGGTGTAATGGGGGTTTGTAATGGTGGCGGTATGGTGTTTATGGCCTGTCAGATTTCATAGAAAACATGCCTTCCTGTAGCATTTATAAATAGTCATTTGTCAATTATATTTTCTGTTTCCTTTATAAACGTGTACTTTGTCTTTTACCAGTTAATTTCGTGGCTTATATTTTCAGACATTAATGAGTGTCAGATGGCAGCCGTGTGTACTAATGGTCAGTGTGTGAACACAGAGGGCTCCTTCACTTGTACATGCAACCATGGATACCAAACAACTCATGACAATAAAAGCTGCCAAGGTACATATATCAAGCATACACGAGCCTGCACACTTACACACGGTGTGTGTTCAGGGTCATCAACCATACTGTCTCTGTTCCAGATGTGGACGAGTGTCTGCTCTCAGATGTCTGCGCTCATGGCACATGCTTCAATACTCCTGGCTCATACAGGTGCAGCTGTAACACAGGTTACCAAAGCAGCCATGATGGAAAAGCTTGTGTAGGTGTGTACCTTATCCTGGATTAATAGCCTGCTTTTCACTCAGACTGGCTAAACCAAGAAATGTTGAATGCACATAATGGGATTGTTACAGGATTTGATTTCCAGTAATTGACGATTGGTTTTCAATTGGAAATTTTGTAAATGCAAGATCTAACATTATGATCAGGTGAATGAAAAACTTTGTGGATGCCTTACAGATGTTGATGAATGTGCTGAACCCAGCCTGTGTATGCGAGGAGTCTGTGTTAACACTCCTGGTTCCTTCACCTGTACCCAGTGTCAGGTGGGATACTCTCTCTCAGAGGATAGACAGAGGTGTGAAGGTAAGCCATTTCATATTTCATCTCGTATTTTGGCAAATTTCAGGATGTTTTGTGCAAAATGCACTAAAAATTATACATGTTCATATCATAGGAATGGCTCAGAATTAAAACCTGAAGTGTGGTATACTGTATTTATACTTGGCCTCACTTGCATAAATTTTGGAAAATGCAAATTGGATGGTTTACCAAAATGACAATGAAATAGCCAATCAAATTTCACCATCTGATTTTTGCATGGAGATTGGGATTCGTCAGTGGTCAGTGAGACGATTAATTACATTTTTAAATTGGGTTTTCTTCTAAGTTTGATGCATACTTTGTGTAGATTTAGCAATAAAATGCTTTTATGTAGCCTGTGATGGCCTGGCAAGCTCTCCAGGGTGTACCCTGCCCCCGCCCAGAGTCAGCTGAGATGGGTCTCAGCCTCCCCACAACCCTAAATAGGTTTAAGTGGCTTAAAAACTAAATAAATAAACACTTTTGAAGCAAGTTATCAGAATTTTGTAGGCAGAATGGCAGCAACTTTTTTTTTCCTGTAGTATAATGCACCCTGTTTATAAATGGTTTGAGGAAATATTGGCCTGTTGGAATTCCAAATCTGTTGGAATTGCTTAACAAATGAGTCCAAACCATGGAAGCCACAACTTTTCAACTTACAAGAATTAAAGGACGTGCTGTAAACTGTGTGGTTCCGAATACCACAGCACACCCTTGTGGATTACATGCATTTATTAACGAATACGCAATAATAGGCAGGTGGTTTTAATGTTATGGCTGATCGGTGTGTGCACGCACTGTTATGACTGATTCCTATACAGTATTTTGATCTGACATGTTTGTTCTATCTGTGATTTGGAGTAATTAATGGGTTATACTGTTTGTTGTTTTAATGTCCTGTTTGCTAAGAACTTTTACTTTTTGAAATTAAAGTGGAAAGATATACTAATTCTATGATCTTTTCTTAAAGATATAGATGAGTGTCGCTCTTTGGCGGTGTGCCTGAACGGTATCTGTTTAAACTCAGAGGGCTCATACTCCTGCTTTATGTGCCCCACTGGTTTCACAGTTTCTTCAGATGGAGAACGTTGTGAAGGTGTGTGATATATTTTACTACATCAATATGCACTACAGCATGATATGTATGCAATACAAAGATCCCTCACTTTCCGTGGCTAATGGGGACCGAGACCCCCGCGATCGCCGATTTCTGCAAAGTAGGATCGACTCCCCTGGCTGACATATACGTACATGTATATGTGTATATAATATCAATAAATACACATTTACCACTATAAATTCCTATAATAACAATTAAACATTCAAAAATAATGCATAAGATGTAAATAAAATATAAATACACACACACACACACACACACATACGGATGCGTGCGCACATTCAGACACGCACCTCATATGAAAATGTAAGTAGTTTTGTTGGGGGGTTTTGGGTTGTTTTTTGTTTTTGTTTGTTTGGGGGGTTTTTCCACAATTGGCCTTGTTTTGTGGTATTTTCCTTAACCTTTTCCCTATTTTTGCTTAATTTCCTTATTTTTTTTATTTTTCAATAAATATTTTTGAAAAACCCACGATGCACTGAAGCTGCAGAAACTGAAGCACGAAGTAGCGAGGGATCACTGTATTCCAAAAAAAAAAAAAAAAAAAAATCATTGGCAGGTTTTACTTGGAATTTTGCTTCGCAGAAACGAACATATGGTTGGCTTCTACAAGGGATATTTAAATGTTTGTCTGAATGACTTCCATGTTTTCAGTTCAGGAGTATATTTAATGTACTCTTTTCTTGTTTATTTTATTAATACCTTGTTATTATCATCATATTTCTGAGCTTTGTGTTGTTGCTGTTTGATGATTATACTGTTTATTGTATTTAATTCCATTGAGTATTGCAGTACTGGAAGACTGTCGACTACAATGGGTCTTTTTTGACAAGTTTTCAAAGCTCATAATTAAAAGTTGTGAGCATCTCTAACTGCATATCCCGAGGGAATATACACATGTGAAAAAGAAAACAGAGAAAATGATTTTTAAACGACTGCTTTTCAGTTAGATTTAAGCATATTCTGTAGCTAGATGATTAAGTACAATCTCAGTGGCCTCTAATCAAGTCAAAGTCCAGTAGAAATCCTGTCACGGCACTCAGGTATACAGTGATTCAGCTAAATTGGTATAAAATATCTGATAACTTTATCTTACTAAGGTTGGGAAGAAACTTGGTCAACTCTGGGCAAAGGCGGGGCATATGCTAAACAGCTCACCAATCCATTGCAGGGCCAACATTCACACTCACAGCTAAAGGCAGGGCAGTGATGGATTAGCGGTTAATGTGATGTGTTCCTGATCCAAAGGTCAGCGGTTCAATCCCCACTATCACCACTGTTGAGCCCTCAGTTGCTAAGCTGTATAAAATTGATAAATGATAAATCGCTCATCTGCCAAATTCTGTAAATGTAAAAGGCAATTTGGAACAGCCAGTTAGCCTAATGAAGATGACTTTATGAGAGTAGCCAGGGGAAATCCATGCAAGCACATGAAGAACATGCAAATAATACATCAAAATCCCCTCATAAAGCCCAGGATTTGAACCCAGGACCTTCTTTCTGTGAGGTAGATGTGCTAACCATTACACCACCAGGCATCAGTATGTTCTTTAGAAAGCATACATTGTAATACAGTGGTACCTCACCTTACGATAGTCCCAGCAAACGCAAAATCCAGGTTACGAAAAACATTTTCCAAAATTGTTTGTCTCTGTATATGAAACAAGTTCTCCTTACAAAACGAGCCAAACGCGCCATTCAAACAACGCACAAGCTGCTTTCCCATTGACTATCTTCCAACATCCCGCCCCGCTGAGGCTAGGAGGGATGACACAGCTCCCTCCCATTGGCTATCTCCCAACATTGCGCCCCGCTGGCCTCCCATTGGCTAGGAGGGATGACGCAGCTCCCTCCCATTGGCTATTATGGAGCTGCATCTTCCATAATGCTTCGTGTAAAGGACAGAGTTACTGTTTTTTGACTCAGGCTTTTAACCTTTCATAAACAATTGTAAGATTATGACTCTGCTAAGAAGACATGATCAACACACACGCGCACACACACACACACACATACACCCGTGTGATTTCCGGTGCGAGTGAAAAGAGGAAGCGGGCTCGTGATATCGCAAAGGAATATGGCCAAACCTCCATGGCAAAATCTACCATCATTGATATTGAAGCAGAAGGTCTTAAAAGGTATGCTTTTATAATTCTGAAAGGGTTTAGGGGGTAGTATTGGGGGCCTTGGAACGAATTACGCGTTTTACTTGTAAAATGCGGTTCAATTTACGAAAAATCCAGGTTAAGAAAAAGGCTCTAGAACAGATTAATTTTGTAAGGTGAGGTACCACTATACCAGGGGTCACCGACCTTTTTGAAACCGAGAGCTACTTCTTGGGTACCAATTAATGCGAAGGGCTACCAGGTCAAAACACACCTCTGAAATTACAAATTTGCTCAATTTACCTTTAATTATATGTTATCATTAATAATTAATGATATTTATCTATGTGAAGATATTGATTTGATTTAAAATATATTCAAAAAAATTAGATGCAGCTCAATGGAGAGTGGCGCTATGGAGCTGTGGGCCTGTCCTAAAACTAGCAGTGAACAGGTCCGCGGGCAACTTATAGTGTCCTTGCGGGCTACCTGGTGCCCACGGGCACCACGTTGGTGATCCCTGCACTATACTGTACTATTGTACTCAATCAATCTGGGTGCTGTGCCAGAATTCTGGCGTAGACGGCAGCCATAACAACCTGTTCGTCTTGTCATGGCTGTATACAAAGTCCAAAAAATCCGCAACAGAAGCCCAAAGTTCTTTCTGCAGCATGTTTTTATTGCGACACGATCTCTAGCTAGCTGGCCGTTAACTCTGAGAGTTCATCCACCCTTTGATAGAGCTTGTTTTTATCCCTACTGGGTTGCTAGCCACCCTACTATTGTAGTCCGAAAGATAATTATGGGCTGGATACTGATTTCACTGGATATTTTATCAACCAGGTAATGCTCCATAAGGCAGATTTATGACAAATGTAAGTCGAACATATGGTCTCATATCAGACTGTGGATCATGCTTTATCATAGGACCTGAAGCATGATTTGTCAGAGCTGTGCTACATTCGGTGATCACATCATTGTTTGGTTTTGTGAGGCTGTTCTGTTTGGCAGGGTCCAAGTGATTTATCTACCAAGAAATTTAATTGTCCATGAAAATGATGGCCAACTCTGACTGTGAAACTGTATATCCAGTTCAATAAGATTACAACTGCAGTGAAAACAAGATGATCCTGAATATATTCTAAGTTAAAAATGAAAATGAAACTTTATTAAACTGTACTTTAGCCTGTAGCGATGGTGGTACCCTTAAAGCTACTGCTTTTCTACCATCAACATGTATTACTCTGCTTAATATAAGGCAGCTTTAATTGTATTTATTTATTTATTTATATATTTATTTATTTATTTATTTAAAAGTTTAAAGATACTTTGCATGCAACTTTCCGGGTAAAAGATTTTTAGTTCTGATAGAAAGGTGCGGTGTGAAGGTTCCACTCCAGCTAGAAGGAAAGGTACACGCTGTTATGCATTTTTAGTTTATTCCTATTCATTTTTCTATATTAATATATTTAACATACAGAATGTTCTACAGATGTATGAACTTTTAACTTTAATAGTCTCAGGCTCAGTGAGGGTATGTCAGTGTGTTTATATGTCCTCGTCTTTGTGTGGGTTTCCGCCGAGTGCTCCGGTTTCTTCCCACAGTCCACAGATATGTATGTTAGGCCAATTTAAATTCTTGATTGCCCCTAGGTATGAATGTGAGTGTAAATGCTTCTTTGCCTGTGCCTCCCTACAGTGGTCTGACAAGCTGTTCAGGGTGTACCTCACCTTTAGCTGGTGTTGGCTATGAGGGACTCGGGATTCCCACGACACTAATATAGTACAAAACAGTTGGAAATATGAAATGAAATAAATTTGTCTTGCAGAATATCATCCATCCAGATGTGTACTGAAACATGTCTTTCTGAACGTTTCTGTAAACGCCTCTGGCTTTTGTTGCCTTTTGCTGAAAGATTGAGAATAATTTCATTCAATGTTATGTCTGTTTACACAGTTGCACAACAAGGAATAATCTTCATCATATAATGGTTATTTTACAATGATTATAAATTGAGTGTATTATGTTACGAATATATTAATTTAGGATACATTATGCAACTCCATGGACATGGGCTGATTTGCCAGGCCAGATAGCACATCGCCTGCTCATGATCTTGCTGTTAAACATTCGATGGTCAGAAGGTCAGCTACAGATATTGATCATGACTTGAAGGACTGCACTTAAATATCAATAAATCAATCTGTCGTGATTGTAGATTAATACCGTTGACTGTTCTGTCCATTTCCCAACTCGTGTTCCTAGACAGAACACAGTACTGCAAATAGAAGAAGTACAACTAGATATACAGACCAATCGAACACCCCTTGGTTTTGTGTGTGTGTGTGTGTGTGTGTGTGTGTGTGTGTGTGTGTGTGTGTGTGTGTGTGTGTGTGTGTGTGTGTGTGTGTATGTGTGTGTGTGTGTGTGTGTGTGTGTGTGCACGCATATCATTTTATGTGTGTGTGCACGCATATCATTTCCATGTCCTCAAAAAGGTCAAAAAGTTAGAAATATCTGGCGTTTTTTCTTTACCTGTAAACTGCAGCAGAAAACGTTTTTCTTTTGGTTGCCATGGTTACAGTCAGGGCTGGATTTAGTTTAAGTGACCATCAGTTAGCTACATAATAATGCATGCCAGTGCAAAGTCCTCATAAGAGTAGACAAGTGAGTCTGTGTGTGTGTGTGTGCGTGTATGTGCGCGTGCGCGTACGTTTGTGCATGTGTGCGTGTGTGTGTGTGTGTGTGTGTGTGTGTGTGTGTGTGTGCACACATATTATTTTTCTAGGGATCTCATGTCTTCAAAAAGGTAAAAAAGATAGAAAGATCAGTGGTGGTCTAGTGGTATAGGGCAATGGATCGCTGATCCAAAGGTTGGGGGTTCGATTCCCACTCTCCACAAGGTTGTCACTGTCCTCCCCAGTGCAGATAACTGGGTTATCAAAGGCTGGCCATGTCTCTCACTGTCTATGGTGTGAGGCATGTAAAAGAACCATTGCTGACTTTCGACAAGAGTAGGCTGCAAAGTCGTCAGCGTGTTTACGCCCTGCGATGGCCTGGCGAGCTATCCAGGGTGTACTCTGCCCTCGCCAGAAGTTGGCTGGGATGGGCGCCAGCCTCCCCGCGACCCTAATTAGGATTAAGCGGTTACAGAAGATGAACTGATGAACCTGTAAACTGCAGCGGAAAATGTTTTTCTTTTGGTTACCATGGTTACAATTAGGGCAGAATTTAGTTTAAGTGAGCATCAGTTAGCTGCATAATAATGCATGCCAGTGCAAGGTCCTCACAAGAGTAGACAAGTGAGTCTGTGTGTGTGTGTGTGTGTGTGTGTGTGTGTGTGTGTCCAGGTATAATATAGCACTAGTCCACCAAGCCTTTGTTGATAGTCACGATGAAATGCCTGTAATAGCTTGCCATTTTGGATCGAGCTCTCCACCCTGCATACCTTATCTCTCGCCTCCTCCTCATCAGCTGCTCTGTCAGTGCAGTTTAATAAGGTTGGCGCTCTGTGTGCAGACTAAAAGACTTGAGCTAATTCGCTGTGGTATGCAGTCTGTTTTGTTGGGTTATCGGCATATCAGCACGCCCTTCTTGTGCCTGTGTTTAAAAGTGAATGGTTTGGAAAGCAATTTGTGTTTTGATTGGAAAGTGAAGAGGTATTGATGGTATCAAAATAAATCCTTGAATCCTTAGAGTCAATCCAACAGAAAACGGAGAATGAAGGTTAATATGTTTAGTTAATTGACAATTTGAGAACTTTTTCCTCCTCATCCTTTTTAATAGTTTGCTGGCTTTATGTTTCAGATGTTGATGAATGCCAGTCTCCTGAAATTTGTCCACTGGCTGCTTGTACAAACTCTGAGGGTTCATATTCCTGCCTGACCTGTGAATCTGGCTACAAGGTCTCCTCAGACCAGCGTAGATGTGAAGGTATCGATCTGTGTGCATGTGTGTGTGCGCATGTGTGTGTGCGTATGTGTTTGTATGTGTTTGTGTGTCTGCGTGCGTGTGTCTGCGTGCGTATGTGTCTGCGTGCGGATGTGTCTGGGTGTGTGTGTGTGTGTGTGTGTGTGCGCACGTGTGTGTGTGCATGTGTGTGTGTGTGTGTGTGTGTGTGTGTGTGTGTGTGTGCGTGCGCAGGTGTCTGCATGCGTGTGTGTCTGCGTGTGTGTGTATGTGTGTGTGTATCTGTGTGTGTATCTGTGCGTGTATGTGTGTGTGTGCGTGTATGTGTGTGTGTGTGTGTGTGTGTGTGTGTGTGTGTGTGTGTGCACGCATGTGTCTGTGTGCGTGTGTGTCTGCATGTGTGTGCATGTGTGCGCGTGTGTGTGTGTGTGTGCACGTGTGTGTGTCTGCATGTGTGTGTGTCTGCATGTGTGTGTGTCTGCATGTGTATGTGTCTGCGTCTGTGTGTGTGCGTGTATGTGTCTGCGTGTATGTTTGTGCGTGTGTGTGTGCGTGTATGTGTGTGCGTGTATGTGTGTGTGTGTGTGTGTGTGTGTGTATGTGTGTGTGTGTGTGTGTGTGTGTGTGTGTGTGTATGTGTGTGTGCGTGTGTGTGTGTGTGTGTGTGTCTGTGTGCGTATGTCTCCTCAGACCAGCGTAGATGTGAAGGTATCGATGCGTTTGTATGCGTCTGTGTGTGTATGTGTCTGCGTGTGTGTGTGTGTGTGTGTGTGTATGTGTGTGTGTGCGTGTGTGTGTGTGTGAGCGTGTGTGTCTGCGTGCGTATGTGTCTGCATGCATATGTGTCTGTGTGTGTGTGTGTGTGTGCGTATGTGTGCGCCGCAGCGTGTGTGTGAGCACGTGTGTGCGTGTTTGTGTTTGTGTGTGTGTGTCTGTGTGTGTGTGTGTGTGTGTGTGTGTGTGTGTGTGTGTGTGTGTGTGTGTGTGTGTGTGTTCATATTCACTGAAAAAATGCATAAGCAGAAGAAATATTTTAAGAACAAAATGTTTGGTAAATAAACTTACAGTCCACGCCAATTTCCCTGGACGGAAAATAAGCTTTTCGACTCTCTCTCAATTGTTTAATCGACTCCAAGATTTTGTCAGACACACAGTTTCAATGTTGTCGTAACCTTTTTACACACCACTGCACATTTCCTGTTTATCCACTAATGCTTTGTTGTTGTAGAATCAGCTCCAGAATTGATGAAATATTATTCATTAAAAGTAGGATTATTATTATTATTATTAGTATTAATTATATGATTTTACAGTCGATGAGCATTGTGGTTAGACATGTTGTTTTCTTAAATAGTGCAGTTTTTCTGCAAAACACTCCTCGAACTGAACCACTTACTGAATTGTTTCATTTGATAAAAGATCCTTTCCGTGGGATTTTTGCTCTTTTTTTTGTTTGTTTGTTTTTACATTTGAACTTTATTTTGCTAAAAGACTGAACTTTGCACAAGCCATCGACTACTGCAAGGGCATCCAGACTTCAGAACCTTAGTGATCCACCATCATGTAACGCTGGGTGTGGGGGCTTTTTATATTTATTCATTCACTCATTTGATGAACCGCTTAATCCTACTGCTAGAGTCGTGGGGAGGCCGTGCCTATCTCAGTCGCGACTGGACAAAGATGGGGTACACCATGAACAGCTCTCCAGAATATTGCAGAGCCAACAAACACAAGCTTGGGGTTGGTGGTGTAGTGGTTAGAGTGCTGGGCTCATGTTCGGGAGGTTGTGTGTTCAATTCCCAGTTAGACCCCCACTGTGCTAAGACCCCCCCTGGGCAAGGTCTCAACCACAAGTGTGCCTCTGTTCACCCAGCAGTATAAATGTGTACCAGTAAAAATATACTGGGAAGGTAACCTGAGATGGACTAGCGCCCCATCCAGGCGGAGTTTTACTCTTAGTCGCTTCACGCTACGGAGAAACTGGGGATAAGCACTGGTCCGATGAGCCACTAGGCTCGGGTGTAAAAAGCCCAAAGGAACAAACACAAGCCTTCACACTCACATCTACACCTGCAGGCAATTTGTAACGACCAATCCGCCCAGTGTTCATATCTTTGGATGTGAGAGGAAACTGGCGTACCTGGAGGAAATCCAAGCAAGCACGGGAAGAACATGTAAACTCCACACATAAGTCCGGGACTCCAACCCAGGGGCTTCTTGCTGTGAGGTGGATGTGCTAATCATTGCGCCACCATGCCATCCTGGGCTTGTCATTATATATATAAAAAAAATGCCATTATGAAATATTTTGCTCATAGCATTGTATAGATCTTGACTACTGATCAGATGGTTAAGTTTTCAGATGCTTAATTTGCCATTCGTGGGTCATGTATTGAGGTCGTTAACCCTAAAACACTCAGTCATCTTCAATAGAGGTCACTTTGGGGGAAAAAAAAAAAAAAAAGCATTAGCCAAAGAAAGAAAAGACGTTTGCATTCCTGTATACGTTTCATCCGTTTTGTTTTGTTCTTTCAAAAGGGTGCCAATAATTCCCAAGGTGTATGTGTATTAAATTAACTCCAGTCAATTTGCCATGTGATATCATGCAGATATTGATGAATGTGAGGACATGGCGGCCTGTCTGAATGGACAGTGTACAAACACAGCTGGATCCTACAACTGTGGCTGCGCTTCAGGCTTCGAGCTAATAAACTCCCTCTGTAAAGGTACTCCATTAACCACACATACAATATTCTGTACAGCCTCATGTGATCTGGTGTATCTGCGAGTATTTATGGGTCGTAGCATGTTTCTGCATGCTTGCCCATATGTGAACCGCTTTAGTATAATATGGATTAAGTCACAAAGGTAGTGTATTCAGTCAGAGCCATAGTAAGTATAAAACGGCTTCCTTGAACCATCATATCGTCTAAAACATCCTTCAAAGCACAGTCTCTTCAATATGTTCAAGTTCAAATATCCATAAATATAATCTATCCATGCTCAAGTGCTTGTTTTAGAAATGTTTTGCTGAAAGACAACTGGAATACACTCTTATTTCCTTACAAGGATCCCTCACTTTCCACGAATAATTGGGACCGAGATCCACACGCGACCACTGAAATCCGCGAAGTAGGATCACCCCCCCCCCCCCCGACCCAATCCCCCCTACCAACCGATTGACGTATATGTACATGTAAATGTGTATATAATATCAATAAATACATATTCAATGCTATAAATGCATATAATAACAATTAAACATTCAAAATAATGCATAAGATGTAAATAAAATATAAATACGTACACATACAGACCCGCGCGCGTATGCTCAGATGTTCGCCTCAGTTACAATGTACGTAACTCGTTTTAATGGGAGATTTTGGGTTGTCCTGGGGCAGTGGTGGTCTAGTGGTATAAGGCGCCGGATCACTGATCCAAAGGTTGGGGGTTCGAGTCCCACTCTCCACAAGGTTGTCACAGCCCCCCCTCCCCAGTGCAGCTAACTGGGTTATCAAAGGCCGGCCATGTCTCTCACTGTCTATGGTGTGAGGCATGTAAAAGAACCATTGCTGACTTTCGACAAGAGTAGGCTGCAAAGCCGTTAGCATGTTTCTGCCCTGCGATGGCCTGGCGAGCTGTCCAGGGTGTACTCTGCCCTCACCTTGAGTTGGCTGGGATGGGTACCAGTTTTTTTTTCAGTCAGGTTTTTTTGTTTTGTTTTTTTTTTTTTTTTTTGCATAATTGGCCTTGTTTTTGGCCCATTCTTCCTTAATTTCCTGATTTTTTAATTCAATGAACAGTTATTATTATTTTTTTTTAAAAGAACCGCGATGCACTGAAGCCGCATGAATTGAAGCGCGAAGTAGTGAGGGATCCCTGTATTTATTCCCTATTTTTTTCCCCTATTATCCATATTTGGTACTTGAAAACTCTACCTCCTTACGGAATCCCAGACGCACTCCCCAAATCAGTGTTAAACCAGTGAGAAGTTCAGTTCGTTTTCTGTAACCGCTTCATCCTAATTAGGGTCGCGGGGAGGCTGGCGCCCATCCCAGCCGACTCCGGGCAAGGGAGAGTACACCATGGACAGCTCGCCAGGCGATCACAGGTGGGAACACGCTGACGGTTTTGCAGCTACTCTTTTCAAAAGTCAGCAATGGTTCTTTTACATGAACCTCACACCATAGACAGTGGGAGACATGGCCGGCCTTTGATAACCCAGTTAGCTGCACTAAGGGGGGGGGGGGGGGGGGGCAGTGACAACCTTGTGGAGGGTGGGACTCGAACCCCCAACCTTAGGATTAGCCATCTAGCGCCCTATACCACTAGGCCACCATCGTATTGAATTCTCTTTACAAATACTGTATATTTCAGTATTTAAAATTTCCTTCTTCATCTCTATTACTGTTATGCTAGAGCAGGCCACATGTCAGTTTGAATTGAATGTATGATGCATGAAGAATTCCTTGATTTTGTTTGGTTAACCTGATATTTTTTTTTTTTTTGACAAAAAATTAATCTGGTTGGCATATCTGTCTCACAGCAAGGTTTCAATACACAGTCCCAACAAAGGTGTTTCTGTGTGCACTTTGCATTTTTTCCATGCGCTTGTCTGGGTTTCCTCCAGGCACTTTCTTTTTTTTTCTACAAAAGACTGTGCTGTTCCAACAGCTCCACATGTATGTAGGAGTGGGAGTGTGTATTGGCCTTGCAATGAACTGCCAAGTAGTTCAGGGTGTACCCTGCCTTCGGCTAGAGTAAATAGGCTCCAGCCTCCCAATGACCCTAGTACGAATAAGCAGTTCAGTGACTCAATGGATTACTCGATTTCTATATAATAATATATAATATATCCAGGTAAAGCTCATGGGTTGGTTAATCCACCCAGTGCAAAATTTAAAAATAGATTTTTTTTCAAACTGGAATTTGTGCAGTGGTGGCCAGGTGGTAAATGTGCTGGATCGCTGATCCTAAGGTTGGGGGTTCAAGCCCCATTCTCCACAGATTGTTGCTGTCCCCCAGTGCAGATAATTGGGTTATCAAAGTTCGGCTATGTCTCTCACTGTGTGTGGTGTGAGGTGTAAAAGAATCATTGCTGACTTTCGACAAGAGTAGCTGCATAGCCATCAGCATGTTACCGTCCTGCGATGGCCTGGTGAGCTGTTCAGGGTGTACTCTTCCTCACCAGGAGTCGGCTGGGATGGGCGCCAGCCTCTCTGTGACCCTAATTAGTATTACGCGGTCACAGAAAATCAATGAATGGGAATTTGATACTTTTTATGTGAAGTAGGAGTGTTGAGCATCCATGTTCAAAAAAACCCCAAAACATTTCATTGAACAACCAATAGGTTTTTTTGTGGCAGGCCCTTCAATAGCGGCATGTCAGAGATTTTTTTGGGTCATTTACATTCTTGACTCATTTATAGGATACATGGAAATATTTTTTTAAAAAAACAACGTAATGCTAGGTCTCAATCAATCAATCAATCTGGGTGCCGTGCCAGAATTCTGGCGTAGGCGGCGGCCATGACATCTTGTCATGGCTGTTATACGAAGGGCAAACAATCCAGAGTAGAAGTCCAAAGTTCTTTCTGCAGGGTGTTTTTTTTTTGAGACACCATCTCTAGAATCGCTAAAGAGTTTATCCGCCGTTTTATTTCTACTGGGTTGCTCGCCACCCTCCTCACCAAATTTGGAACCTGGTGGGAGATCCGGTATAGTCGCCGACCACTCGACCATGCAACAGGTTGTACTGGCTTACATGTTACCAGTAGCAGGGCAAAAACCTGACCTGACCCAATGCTAGGCCTAAATGTTCAAATACATGTCTACAGATGTATAAAATGCCTCTTCTTCGTTCTTTTTTTTCCTTTCGGCTGTTCCCTTCAGGGGTCGCCACAGCGAATCATCTGCCTCCATCCCACCCTGTCCTCTGCATCTTCTCTCACACTAACTACCTTCATGTCCTCCTTCACCACATCCATATATCTTCTATTTGGTCCTCCTCTAGGCCTTCTGCCTGGTAGTTCCAACTTCAGCATCCTACTACCAATATATTCACTATCCCTCCTCTGTACATGTCCAAACCATCTCAATCTAGCCTCTCTGACTTTGTCTCCAAAACATTTTACATGTGCTGTCCCTCTGATGTATTCATTCGTGATCCTATTCATCCTGGTTACTCCCAAAGAGAACCTCAACATTTTCATCTCTGCTACCTCCAGCTCTGTCTCCTGTCTTTTTTACCCAGTGCCACTGTTTCTAAACCATACAACATCGCTGGCCTCATCACCGTCTTGTACACTTTTCCTTTCATTCTTGCCGATATCTTCGTATCACACATCACACCGGACACTTTTCTCCAACCATTCCAACCTGCCTGCACACACTTCTTCACCTCTTTTCCACAATCGCCATTGCTCTGGATTGTTGAGCATACATTAAAAAAAAATTAAAATGTGACGTTTGGGGTCATTTTGATGAGCTGTTAGTGGGAGAAATATTGGTGAAGGGCCCATGAAAGTGTGCATGAGTAGCTCTGGTTATGTTCTTTCCCAAGAGACTATTATCATCAATATATTCCATTTATTAACATATTTATAGCCATTGGACCTGTATTTATACTGTGGAATAGTTTTCATGTGCCTTTCCTATACAGTGGTACCTCACTTTACGAAATTAATCCGTTCCAGTTTTTCGTAAACTGCATTTTTCGTAAATTGAACTGCATTTTACATGTAAAACGCATGATTTGTTCCAAGACTCCCAAGACTACTCCATAAACCCTTTAAAAATTATTAAAGTACAGGTCCTTCTCAAAAAATTAGCATATTGTGATAAAGTTCACTATTTTGTGTAATGTACTGATAAAAATTACATTTTCATACATTTTAGCTTCATTGCATATCAACTGAAATATTTCAGGACTTTTATTGTTTTAATACTGATGATTTTGGCATACAGCTCATGAAAACCCAAAATTCCTATCTCAAAAAATTAGCATATGATGAAAAGGTAGTCTAAACGAGCTATTAACCTAATCATCTGAATCAACCAATTAACTCTAAACACCTGCAAAAGATTCCTGAGGCTTTTAAAAACTCCCAGCCTGGTTCATTACTCAAAACCGCAATCATGGGTAAGACTGCCGACCTGACTGCTGCCCAGAAGTCCATCATTGACACCCTCAAGCAAGAGGGTAAGACACAGAAAGAAATCTCTGAGCGAATAGGCTGTTCCCAGAGTGCTGTATCAAGGCACCTCAGTGGGACGTCTGTGGGAAGGAAAAAATGAAAGAAGGGCCGATTCCAGACCTTGGAGGACCTGTGGAAGCAGTGGACTGAGTCTGGCGTAGAAACATCCAGAGCCACCGTGCACAGGCGTGTGCAGGAAATGGGCTACAGGTGCCGCATTCCTCAGGTCAAGCCACTTTTGAACCAGAAACAGCGGCAGAAGCGCCTGACCTGGGCTACAGAGAAGCAGCACTGGACTGTTGCTCGGTGGTCCAAAGTACTTTTTTTGGATGAAAGCAAATTTTGCATGTCATTTGGAAATCAAGGTGCCAGAGTCTGGAGGAAGACTGGGGAGAAGGAAATGCCAAAATGCCTGAAGTCCAGAGTCAAGTAGCCACAGTCAGTGATGTTTTATATGAAATATGTGTTAAAAGTAAAAGAAAATTATCTACCTTTTTTAAAATCTCTTGAACCACCCATGCGACGCTTTAAAGTCTGGGGATTGCTGGTCTGAAGTACCCCCCCCCCCCCCCCGCCCCTACCCTTCTTCACGAGGTCCTTAAATATGGCGGTTGCTTTTTCCAAAATAATCGCTTCCGTCACTGTATCTCTGCTTTTAATGCCTCCTTCCGCTTCAATACCGTCCCGATTGTAGAAGGGTTTCGGCCATACTCCTTTGCGATTTCACTCAACCGAATCCTACTTTTGTATTTTTTATCATCTCCTGTTTTCCTTTTATTGATAACAGAGCCCGCTTCTTCTTTTCAGTCTCACCGTGAATCACTTTCTTGGGGCTCATGATTAATAACGAAAAATAACTCTGCAGTATTTACACTCAAAAAACTCACGAAACTCACGAACCAACAGTACAACTCTCCTTCACGCGTGTGTGTCAAACAATGGGTCGAAGGCACACGAAAAGCATTATGGGTACATTACTGTATTATGCAGATTCAGTTCCCTCCTAGCCAATGGGAAGCCAGCGGGGCGGGGTGTTGGGAGACAACCAATGGGAAAGCAACTCGCGCATTGTTCGAATGTTTGAATGGCACGTTTGAATTTTTAAGATGGCACTTTCTTAACATGAACTTGTTTCATATCCAGAGACAAACATTTTAGGAGAATGCGTTTCGTAACCTGCATTTTTCGTTTGGTGAGACTTTCGTAAAGTGAGATACCATTGTATATGTCAACCAGGTGATAATGAAAGCCAGGCTGAAGTTAGCTGTAAAGACGCATACACGTTGCTCAATGTAACTTCTACTAAACTTGTGAATTTACCATAGTAAAATAACCGTCAAGTAATTGGACTTTCAGAACTTTCTGGTCACTTTTTTCCCCACTTTCTGGCGAGTGCTTTTAACATTTAGCTGTGTCAAATGAAATGTTCCGTTACATCATATGATATGTTTAATGTGGACAGTAAAGACATGAGAGAAAGCATGTAAAATGCATTTAGTACGTTCCTGATGAAGTTGTAACACTATAAAAGTATGCAAAGGAATTGCCATCTGCTCCGCTTGACCCCATTTCATAGAAAATTGTGTTGAGTACAACAGATCCAGTTGAATTTGTATAGTGCAAGCCAAAGTAATGAGTGCTTACAGAGAGAGACTGGGGTGAGATTAAGGCCAAATCCCTCACTGAAGGCTGCTGAGTTTGGACGTAGACCGCACCCTACTTAGTGAAACAACCGTACTGTGGCGTAATGCCAAGCATAAGTATGACGCCGAAGTAGACCAACAAAATTCACAATAGTCTTTTTCATTTCTGTAATCACTGCACTAATCGAGATAAGCAACATGACATGGATAGAAAAGGAGATGGTAGGGAAATCAGTGAGAAAAGGAGGTGGAGGAAATTGTCTGGAGGATGAGAAAGAAGACAATTCGATGAGAAAACAAATAGCAGACCCACTTATTATTTATAATGAATCAGAGCAAGATGTCAACAGCTTATAAAAAAAGTGTGCATGGAGTGCCTCCTCCTTGTATGCAATTTATCGACACGTGCAACCGTAATTTCAATCCACATTCTCAGTGAAAAATTCCAGGACATCCTGCTGTATCAATAGAATAATCAGATGAATAGTACAGCATTCACTGTAAAAAGGTTTGAGATTGCAGCATGCAGAAATTATTGTAATTATATAGTTTTATATATAATGGTAATTATCCATTTTCTGAACCGCTTAATCCCAATTAATGGAACCCATCTCAGCCGACTCTGGGCTAGGGGAGAGTACACCCCAGAAGGCTCGCCAGGCCATTGCAGGGCAGAAACACGCTGACGGCTATGCAGCTACTCTTGTCGAAAGTCAGCAATGGTTCTTTTACAGCCTCTCACCATAGACAGTGAGAGACATGGCCGGCCCTTGATAACCCAGTTAGCTGCACTGCGGGGCGGGGGACAGTGACAACCCGTTGAGAGCAGGGCTTGAACCCACAACCTTAGGATCGGCAATCCAGCACCTTACCACCAGTCCACCACTGCCTGATGTTGAAGATGATGATGATGATTATTATTATTACAGGGATCCCTCACTTTCTGCGGTTAATGGGGACTGAGACCCCCGCGACAGCTGATTTCCGTGAAGTAGGATCGACCCCCTGACTGACGTATACGTACATCTATATGTGTATATAATATCAATAAATACATATTCAATGCTATACATGCTTATAATAACAATTAAACATACAAAAATAATGCACAAGCTGTAATAAAGATAAATACACATACACACAGACGCGCACCTCACATAAAAATGTAAGTAGTTTTGTTGGGGGGTTTTGGGTTGGTTTTTTTTGTTTATGTTTGTTTGGGATTTTTTTGGATAATTGGCCTTATTTTGTGACATTTTCCTTAACTTTGTCCCTATTTTTCCTTAATTTCCTTATTTTTTTATTTTTCGATTAATATTTTTGGAAAAACCCGCGATGCATGAAAGCCGCAGAACCTGAAGCACGAAGTAGCGAGGGATCACTGTATTATTATTATTATTATTATTATTATTATTATTATTATTAGTGTATAAAAGAAAAAAATGGTTATTGTAGATTTCACCAGGTGTGGCGATGTTGTGTCTGTGGCATGATTTTGTTCCATCCTCAGTGCAACTCAATTCTATAGTGAGAGCATTCAGAATTGGTTCATTTTACAAGTGGCGTGTTTGTCGTGTTATGAAGTTGGTGCATTTATGTTTATACCATTCTACATGCCTTGCTACATATTCTTTTGCCAGCTGACATAGTAAAATAATCCAGGAGGATATTCAGAGCAGCGCAAAAAGCAGTTTCTGAAACCTTTCTTAAACACTCCTGGGCATCTGTGATTAAATCATAAGCATTGTGCAGCATGGTCTCGATTAGCTGCAGTGACTCTGCAGCAGACAGAATGCGATACAGCCAGGCTTGGCGCACTCTCGACTTTAGATACAGCAACTCGAACTGAGCTCTTCAAAACAGCTACAGCTAAACAAATCATTTGTTCATTTTTTTTTCATTGTCCGAAATGCTTCATCCTAACCAGGGTCACGGGGAGGCTGGCGCACATGTCAGCCAACTCTGGGCTTGGTCAGAGTACACCCTGGACAGCTCACAAGGCCATTGCTGGTGGTGATTATGCAGCCTACTTTTTGAGATGACTGATGACCATGCAGTCTACTTTTGAGCACATCTGCCAAACAGCAATCAGGTCCTGGGTCCGATTCCTGGGCTCAGGTGTTTCTGTGTGGAGCCTCCATGCTCTTCTAGTGTTTGTGTGGGTTTTCCCAACGTACTCCGGTTTCCTTCTACAGTCCAATGAGATTTCCTTTCGGCTTTTTTCCCTTTTTCAGGGGTCGCCACAGCGAATGATTTGCATTTTTGACTTGGAATAGGTTTTTACATCGGATGTTCTTCCTGACACAACCCTCTAGCAAGGGCCAGAAACGCGCTGAAGGCTTTGCAGCTACTCTTTATGAAAGTCAGCAATGGATCTTTTACATAAACCTCTCACCATAGACAGTGAGAGACATGGCCGGACTTTGGTAACCCAGTTAGCTACACTGGGAGGACAGTGACAACCTTGTGGAGAGTGGGACTTGAACCCCCAACCTTAGGATCAGCGATCCAGCACCCTATACCACCAGACCACCACTGCCCCATTCCTTCTTCTACAGTCCAAATACATGCGCATTAGGTTAACAGGCTGTTCTAAATTGTCTGAGTGTGGGTGGTTGTGTGTGTGTAATAACCCCATTTCACTGGACATGCAAGGATCGTAGCGGAAAGGCACAGAACGCAGTCTATGGAAGAGCTTTGGCATTTTTACACGGAAAATGGGTGCAAATCCTATGGAAAAGTGGAAATTCTTATAACCACATTTCACTGGACGACGGCATGCAAGGATCGTGTAGTGGAAAGGCGCGGACCGCAGTCTACAGAAGAGCTTCGGCATTTTTACACGGAAAATGGGTGAAGGTTCCACGGAAAAGTGGAAATTCTTACACTCTCGGAATGTTCACAGCATATGCGGAACAGGTATTGCAAAGTACGTAAAAGTGATCCCACGGAACACTCACGGATTTTTTTTTCCCATGAACGTGCTTTTGAACATGTTCAATAGCATGTTCAGGGAATATTTTGGCCTGCCGGAAGCATACGGAAGTGGAGGAAGACTTGAGGAATAACTACGGAATCACATGGAATGACATGGAAGATGAGGGAATAATTGCAGAACGTTTGCGGATGACAACATTTTTGCTTCCGTAAGTCTACCTTGCTCCAGTGGAATGGAGGCATTAAGTATGTGTGTGTGTTGCCCTACAATGATCTGCCCTTCGCCCATTGTCGGCTGACTATTAAGTGATCCTGCAAAAAACAAAGAGAACAGACTGGCTGTCCTGACATGCATGTGTCTGAATATTTTACTTGAGGTCAGGTCACTGTGAAAGGAGCACATTTATCTGAACCCTTTCTGCTCTGAAGTATGAGGCGGCATCTCATCTCTTCAGAAATCATGGCATTAGTTATCAGTGGTAACCTGAAGCTTTGTGGCAAAAAATACTTATAACTTCAAACTGAATACTGTTATTATTGCTTATTTGGACCACTGTAAGCAAAGAATTTCATGAGTCCGTGATACTGTATGTACCTAAATACTCATGGTATAATATTTAAGTGTCATTATTTATGGTAATACACGAAGCAGAATTGCTTTAAATTTTGTATGATGACTTCCACAAATGCCTATTCATACGTGCCAAATGCTCCAAACCCATTTCTAACACGTGGCAAGCTGCATTATTCTCAATCTTGTGCAATGCCATTTAACCTACACAGAGGTATATACACCCTTCTGGCCTGTGGCCACTGGAAATATTGGCCTCTAATTATGCTATAAATCAGACTAAGTGCTTTTTCCTCCATCTGCGTGTGTGTCCGTCTGCACACAGGCAGTGATGCCAGGTCACCAGTGTGGGATTTAAAGGATGGAGTGATGTATGTGCCTATCTGTGGCTGCCAATACATATGCAACTGTGCACACACACACACACACACACACACACACACACACACACACACACACATATATATATGTGTGTGTGTGTGTGTGTGTGTGTGTGTGTGTGTGTGTGTGTGTGTGTGTGTGTGTGCATGGAAACATTCCTTTAAGAATGAAGAACATTAAGAAAACATGGTCAACACATGCACACACACACACACACACACACACACACACACACACACACACACACACGCACATGTGCATGGAAACATTCCTCCATCCCAAGTCAGGTATCCCTGGTGTTGTGAATTTTTTTACGAGATTGTTTATGTTATTTTGGTGTATTCTTGGCGAGACCTGTGTATTTCCACGAAGTGCAGGTGATTCAATATTGGAACTCGGGTATACAAAAGATAAATCTAGAAGCAGTGCAAAAAGCTCTGCGGGTCTGGTGTCCCTGTGTGGTAGCACGGGGCTACCCAGTTATTTAAAAGAGGCTCAGCATAATACAGTGGTACCTTACCTTATGATAGTCCCAGCAAACGAAAATTCCAGGTTACGAAAAACATTTTCCAAAATTTTTTGTCTCTGTATTTGAAACAAGTTCTCCTTACGAAACGCGCCATTCAAACACGCCGTTCAAACATTCAAACAATGCACGAGCTGCTCCCCCATTAACTATCTTCCAACAGCCCGCCCCTCTGGCCTCACATTGGCTAGAAGGGATAACGCAGCTCCCTCCCATTGGCTATCTCCCAACATCCTGTCCCGCTGGCCTCCCATTGGCTAGGAGGGATGACGCAGCTCCCTCCCATTGGCTATTATGGAGCTGCATCACCTTCCATAAACATTTGTCAGCTTACAACTCTGCTAAGAAGACATGGTCAACACATGCACACACACACGCACACACACACACACACACACATGTGTGTGATTTCCGGTGCGAGTGAAAAGAAGAAGCGGGCTCGTGGCATGCGGTTGAGTGATATCGCAAAGGAATATGGCCAAACCCGTCTACCATCGGTACGATATTGAAGAAGAAGGAAGTCTTAAAAGGTATACCTTCATAATTTTAAAGGGTTTAGGGGGTAGTATTGGGGACTTGGAACGAATCACATGTTTTACATGTAAAATGCAGTTCAATTTATGAAAAATCCAGGTTAAGAAAAAGACTCTGGAACGGATTAATTCCGTAAGGTGAGGTACCACTGTATGACGAATTATTCAGAGGTGCTGCTAGTAGCCTGCTCTTCCCCAGTCACAGTGTTTCCAGATCATTCAGACAAATTTCAAGTAAATGGGGGGACTATTAAAGAAATTTTTTGAAGGTAATATATATATATATATATATATATATATATATATATATATATATATATATATATATATTATTATTATTATTTTTTTTTTTTTCAACAATTACACTTTTTGCACTAAACTTTATCTTTACCTCTAGTCTTAAGAGCAGACAGCCATTTTCTCGCGAGCTTTTTCTGTAAAGAAGGGGAGAGGTGAACATAGATAATTTACACCCTACTGACAGCATTGTTGGCAGTAACATCGCTATTGGTTGAGGAACTCGGTGCCGCTGTCTTGGTTGTTGCTACTCGTTCTCAGATGTGGCCTACAACAGCATAAATGATAGGAAAATTTAAAAAGTTTTTAACAGTTCAGGGCCGCAGTGCCTCACTGTAAATTGTGCGAACTAAGCAAGGGGTGATACAAATGGGGCCATCTGCCACAACGCAGTCATTTTTCAACGTATCCAATCTTATTGATGGAATATGTTTGCTTGTAGAACAATACCAAAATCGAGCTGGTGGCATTTCACCAATCAGAAAGGAGAACATAGTCATTCATTTATTTTCTGAACCGATTAAAGGGTCACCAGGAGGCTGGCGCTCATCTCAATCGACTCTGAACGAGGGCAGAGTATACCATGGGCAGCTTGCCAAGGTCATCCCAGTGAATTAATAATAAATGCCTTTATTATTATATATATTTATATATATAAAAAAAAGGCACACAAAGAGTTCTTACGTAAAACCTTCACGTTCTCATTATTGGCTCTTGGAGAAAGATTGGGTATGTAAAATATTCCGTAGTTGGCATCATTAATATGTCCCTTCTAAGTTATGCAGTAATGTAACAATTATCCTACAGTCCATGTTTAATCATGCATGTGGTCATCAGTATTAATTTTATACTACTCGACTTTAGGAATTTTCCTGGCTCAATATATTTTTTTTTCCTGGAATGCCTTCTGAGTCAAATAAATTCACAATTGTTTCAGTGGCATTATTGGCAGATGTGACTGTGCTTTTTATTTTCTTATTCTGTTTTCCATGTGTTACTACATAATTTCAAATTGTATTGATTCAGTGAGATTGTAAAAAGGTCTAAATCATGGAATGATCTGATTTGCTGATTTGTATGGAGTTAATGTGTTGTGTTATTACAGATGTGAATAAGTTTTGTACTTTATGAGGTAATGTCCGTATTTATGACTCACTGGTTTACTTTTGGGCTTCTTGGTATCTGGACTGTCTAAAGTTTCACCTGAATGTCAGGAGATTACAAATTTGCATCTCAACCAAGTGAAAACCAGCATTGGCTGGCCGATGGCCACTGGCTGAGATGTCTGGGATGGTATTATACTTTTTTCTATCAATCAACGTGACAAACACGTATATATACTAGTAGTATATGGCAGTCCAGACTTCTTTCTTTGCAATTATTTTTTATCACAATTTCAAAATATGAAGTCAGTGAAATGGAACAATTTCTACTCTCACCAAACTCCGCATCTTCAGTTCAAATGTCAAATCAGTCCTTCTGTATGGCTCGGAAACATGCTGAGTCATCCACAGCAGCTACAAGAAGATACAGACTTCCATCAACAATTGCCTCCAGCAGATCCTGCGTGTGAAGTGGTTTGACAGAGTGCCAAACACGGAACTGTGGTCAAGGACAAACCAAGAGCCTATGGACATCCAGATCCGAAGAAAGCCACACACTGAGGAAGGAACCTTCAAGTATCGCACGCCAAGCACTTGACTTGAAGCCGCAGGGGAAAAGAAGGCGAGGGCGCCCAAAACAGACATGGCAAAGGACCGGCATTGCCGAACTGAAGAGCATTGGCATGATGTGGGAGGCAGCCGAGAGAAACGCCAGAGACCACAGGAAGTGGCGAGCTACTGTTGACACCCTATGTTCCACTAGGAGCGAAGAGGACCAAGTCAAGTCAAAAGAAATGGAACTGTTATAGGAAATGGGAGACACAGTTAGGTTGAAATTAGCAACAAGAAATTTTTGGCAGGGCAGTGGTGGCCTAGTGGTAAAAGGTGCTGGATCGCTGATCCTGAGGTTGGGGGTTCGAGTCCTACTCTCCACAAGGTTGTCACTGTCCTCCCAGTGCAGCCATGTCTCTTCCTGTTTATGGTGTGAGGCTGTAAAAGAACCATCGCTGACTTTCAACAAGAGTGGAGTCCAGACAATTGCCTGGTGAGCTGTCCAGGGTATACTCTGCCCTTACCTAGAGTCGGCTGGGATGGGCGCCAGCCTCCTCGCAACCTTAATTAGGATTAAGCGGTTACAGAAGATGAATGATGAAATTTTTGGCAGGGTAGCACATTGGTGTAGTGGTTAGCATATTGGCCTTGCTTAAAGAAGATCCTGAGTTTGAGTCCCATGCATGGAAAGGGGCTTCTGGGTGAAGTTTGCATGGTCTTCCTGTGCTTGTATGGGTTTCCTCTGGGTACCTGGATTCGTTCCACAGTTCAAGGGCATGCATATTAGGCTAATTGGTTGAGAGTAAGTGCAAAAGGTTGTGTGTGTGTGGCGAGCTGTTTACAGTGGAGGGGGGCAGTAGTGGCCTGATGTTAAAAGTCCTGGATCACTGATCCTAACGTTGGGGGTTCAAGCCCCACTCTCATCAGGTTGTCACTGCTGCCCCCCCAAGGTGCTGGATTACTGATCCCAAGGTCAGGGGTTCGAGCCTCACTATCAACGAGTTGTCACTACTGCCGCGCCCCCCCCCCCCCAGTGCAGCTAACTGGGTTATCAAAGGCCGGCCATGTCATCTATGGGTTGAGGTTCATGTAAAAGAACCATTGCTGACTTTCGACAAGAGTAGGCTACATAGCTGTCAGCATGTTTCCACCCTACGATGGCCTGGCGATCTGTCCAGGATGTACTCTGCCCTCGCCCAGAGTTGGCTGGGATGGGTACCAGCCTCCCCACAACCTAATTAGGATTAAGTGGTTACTGAAAAGAAAATGAACTGTTTAGGGTGTACCCTGCCTTTGACCACAGTCGGCTGAGACAGGCTTCATCCTCCCCTCAATCCTAATATTGGATACATCGGTTCAGAAAATGGGTGAGTAATTTATGGTCGGTATTTTGAGCAGCTAACTGGGTTATCAAAGGCGGGCCATGTCTGTCACTGTCTATGGTGAGAGGCATGTAAAAGAACCATTGCTGACTTTCGTAAAGAGTAGCTGCAAAGTCGTCAGCGTGTTTCTGTCCCTTGCTGAAAGGGTTGTGACAGGAAGGGCATCCGACGTAAAAATCTCTGCCAAATCAAACGTGCGAATCAAATGGTTCGCTGTGGCGACTCCCGAGTAAAAGGGAAAAAGCCGAAAGGAAGACAGACATAACAGTTCACCATCTGTAAAAAATATTACATGCTACCATTTCCTTTATTATCTACACCAGCACCTCGTCTGTCAATCCTCATGATAAGATTAATACTACTTTGACGCAGACACTCTCCTGTAAGCCTGAAGCGTATCAAACCGCATCAAGTACACTTGTTTCTCTCAAAAGAGAGAGAGATGTTGAGAGAAAATATCTCCCAGGATTAATTTTTTTGTGAACAGACAGCCCTTTGTCATTTGAAACGAGTTACTGATGGTCGCCTAATAATAATAATAATAATAATGATAATAATAAGTCCAATAGTGCACTCGGGACTGAAGTGTAGGGTAGACGTGCAGTTGAAATATGACTCCACTTGTTCTCTACTGCTCTATGTGTGGATGGGGCTTAGCCAGAGCCTTGTGTTGTTTCTGTGGGCTATGTGGTCAGTAGCCTTTCCAAATTCAGCAGCCTCACAATATTACACATCATCGACACTGCTTGCATGGTTAGCAGTTCAACAGTGTGGCACAGACCTCAGATCCCAGAAATGTTAGGGCTCACAAGAAACATGTATCAGGACAGTGGTGACCCGGTGATAAGGAGATGGATTACCAATCCCAAGGTTGGGGGTTCAAGCCCCACTGTCTACGATTGTCATACACACCCACACCCCCCACACCCCACCTTGTAGCTAACTGCGTCATCAAAGACCGGCCATGTCTCTCACTGTCTTTTGTGGGAGGATATAGAACAGGGGTCCCCAAACTTTTTCCTGCGAGGGCCACGTAACTTTTCCCTTCTCTGATGGGGGGGGCGAGGTCAGTTTGTAACAGGAAAAAGTGGGACGATCGCAGGGCTGTTCTTGTTTTCCAGTAAGCCATGCATAACCAAATATTAATAACCCTTTCTGGAACCTTCACAGAAAAAAGTCAGGAAATAAATAATATAAACAAAGAAAAAAAAAACGCTGCTTGCTATCAGTTGAGTAACCCGAAAGCTGCCTGAACAGACGAGTGGTTCAGGCGAGCCTGGCGTACAAATGTATTCTCCTGAGCTAACGGTCCAGTTTTTAGCTTTGAGAGTTTGTCTACTCGCATTTGGCCTTGCAAGCGATCATACTCGTCTTTGTGACGGGATTCAGAGTGTCGGTGCAGATTGTATTCTTTGACTATCGACACTATGTCTTGACAGATGAAGCAAACAACCTTTTCTTTGCATTGAACATAAAAATAACTGTTTGTCCACTGCAAGTTAAATACCCTGCATTCTGAATCAATTTTTCTCTTCCATAACTTTTACACCATTATTCCGTTCTATTTGACAAGCGAGAGTCTCGGATTTTTGTTTCTGGGGGGTGGGGTGGGTCAGATAGGGGCACAGACGGCAGAAGGGTGGAATAGAATGTCAAGTTCTAGGTGTGTATTAGTCTTGATCGTGTGGCCCAGACTAAAAAAAAAAAAAAATCATAATGCGTCTCTGGTATTGGGCCGTATCCGGCCCGCGGGCCGTAGTTTGGGGACCACTGCTGTAAAAGAACCATTGAAGACTTTTGTCAAGAGTAGCTGTATAGCCATCAGCATGTTTCTGCCCTGCAATGGCCTGAGAGGCTGTCCGGCATGTACTCTGCCCTTACCTAGAGAAGGCTGAGATGGGCGCCAGCCTCTCCGTAGCCCTACTTAGGATTAAGCAGTTCAGAAAATGAATGAATGCATCTTCGAGTTATCAATGTGGTTAATGCGTTATGGACTATATGAAATTGTGTGAGGTCATAAAGGTCAGTATTATATAAATTATGCAGTATGTACAGTATCAAAGTGTATGGCATATCTCATATACTGTATTATAAAATTGTAAGTCATTTATTTCACATTAGTCAAAGAACTGCAAACTTCACTGAGCTGTGTCTTGCCCAAGCACTCAGTGTTTTACTCTAAATGTCCTTTCCTGTGTGCAAGGTTAAGTCTGAATTTCTGAATCTAAAGACTTATGATTTTTCCAGTGTTTTGGAAATCTTGGCCATTTTCCCCATTTGACTTCACTTCAATGGTTCGATTCTTCTCTCAGTGTATCTTAGTGGTTTCGAGACATTTCCTTCACTTTGAACTGAGTGTACTGTGGCTTTTGTAGAGTTTCTCCGAATGTGTTGCTTTTAATGAAGGCCAAGTTCTTGTCTCTTTATTATGACGTATTTATATTATTAAATATTAAGCCATTTATTACTGTGCAACTTTTCCACATTAATCGAAATCTTATTAAAATGCATCAATCTGCAGCGCTGAACTTTTCACTCTGAAGATGTTCTGCTTAGTGTGAGGATGAGCCCGAGTGCTCGAACATCGGCACATGACATTTCGCCTGGCTTTGTTTCCCATGTGATTTCACTTCAAAGCTTTGATTCTCTCTCAGTGTATTTTAGCGGTTTTCAGACATTTCCTCATCTTTGAACCATTTGTGTCATGGCCATGACCATGACCACTGCTTTCAGTGAAGGCCAATTTTCATTTTTTCTGAGTATCCATATATGCAGCACTAGAGAATAAAGGACAAGACAAAAAAACAGTATTGAACTATGACCTTTAAAAAATAAACTAATACCCTTTGCACATCAACGTTTGTTCTGAAGCCTGTGCATTAGCTGTGTTGTGTTGGGAGTCAAGACAGCTGGAACCTGATTAATGAGCAAGTCTTTCCGGATACGTTCCACCCAGACACATACCACTTCTTTGGTGGGATTTTGTAAATGCTCATTATTCATGTTTGACAGTTCGTATTGTGAAGACTGAGTGTAAAAATCCTCCATCTGAGCATCAGTGTTAGATTCTGGATCCCTGTCCAGCACTACTGGGTATTTGTGGTTGTCAGAAAGGTCATAATTGGCAGACAGCTCTCACCTTGGCCAGTCTGTAAAAGCCACATTAAATACGAGCTCAGGCATTTACTTATAGGCCACCATGTGTTCTGAGCTGTAGAGGCCAAACCCAGCTCTCAGGCAAAGCCCTCTAGACAAAGCTTACTTGTTTCCACTTCATCTTGGGAATGCCTGCAAGGTGCTTCCATCATCCTAATAAAGCAATGGATGAGCGGCTTCCAGACTTTCCAATTACTCACTTTCTCATCTACTTACAAAAAAATCATCACCTATGTTTAATGACCAGACGGCATAATTTGATTGTTTCTTTAAGAATTTGGAAGAGTGGAGATGTTTGGAGACGGAGATTATTTTTGGCTCTGCTTATTTTTGGTTCCGAAGACGTCAGGGCATGCGTGTGTGTGTGTGTGTGTGTGTGTGTGTGTGTGTGTGTGTGTGTGTGTGTGTGTGTGTGTGTGTGGTCTATTTATATTCAAGTTGTGGGAACCTAGATCTTTTTCACATTATAGGGACTTCCGTGTGGGGTCAAAACGCAGGTAGATCAATCAGATACATTATTACATTTTACAGTGAAGACATAAGGTTTTAAGGTTAATGTTAAGTTAGGGTTAGGGTAAGGATTAATGTTAGGCAATTTATGATTATATGAATAAATTATATGATTAGGGTTATGGTAAGTCTCCAAAAATTATTGCATTGTAATGAAATGAATGTAGAGTAAGTCTATTGGTGGTTTTACCTCCGAGAAAACTGGCTCATTAGTTTTCGTAGCGTAGGCGTCTTAGGACAGTGTGTGTGTAATGGGATTTGAACCGATGACCTCTTAGTCATGAGCCTAGCCCCTAATCACTACACCACCAGCCCCATAAATTAATGGAAGTACCGTAGTGATGTAATAAGTGCCTGGTCCAATAACCCCCCCCCCCCCCAGTGTTTTTATTCTTACGTCTAATAACCGCCCATGTGTACTGGGAGCAAAATGGTAGATCAAACTTACCAATTTTATTCAATCTGTCTCTGTAACTGTAAAATGAGGCGTTCACGGCCTGTAAAAATGAGTTTACACGGTATTTCAAGCCCCCAGCCACTGAAGAATGCCTGTAATGTTCATCAGTAACAACACATTGTTCTGCTGTGCTTTAAAAAAACAGGAAAATATTTTGCTGTGTTCTGTCGGTAAATGTCCAACTACCGATGAACCTTTAGAAACTGCTACAGCAAAACTATGGGATGCTCTGGATGAATGGAGCGATGAGCCAGATATGGACCAATCAGAAAGTGATGAGGAGTATGAACTTCTTAAATTTATAGACATTCCTGGCCATGACCTTTTCAACGTGCCATGTGCTAAAGTTGACATTCATGATGATTGGCTCAATTTTACATCAGGGGAAAATATTTAAAGGAACAACACCAGGAGGGAAAATTAAAGGGTCTTTTTTTAATTTAAATTATGATGTTTTCTATTTATTTTCAGCTTTCATGTAAGTAATTTGGTTGAAACCACAAAATGAATAACACAAATACCAGTAAAACTCTTTAATTGTTCTGTTATTATTCATGTTTTCCACTTCGATGGTAATAAGCACTTACCATTCCACTCTGCTGGTAAGTATTTTAATAAACCCCACCCCACCCCCCACCCCAATTTTCTAAGCACCCTGGGCACTTAATCACGTCGAATATGGTATATGTATTTATGTATTTGTGTGTGTGCGCGTGTGTGTGTGTGTGTGTACAGTGGGGGGGGGGGGGGGGCAAACTGCAATGGAGCGCTATACAGAAAGCCATCTGTGGTCTAGTGGTATAGGGCGCTGGATCGCTGATCCAAAGGTTGGGGGTTCGAGTCCCACTCTGCACAAGGTTATCACTGTCCCCCCTCCCCCAGTGCAGCTAACTGGGTTATCAAAGGCGGGCCTTGTCTCTCACTGTCTATGGTGAGAGGCATGTAAAAGAACCATTGCTGACTTTTGTAAAGAGTAGCTGCAAAGTCATCAGCGTGTTTCTATCCCTTGCTAAAAAAAAAGGGTTGTGACAGGAAGAGCATCCGACGTAAAAACCTCTGCCAAATCAAACGTGCGAATCAGATGATTCACTGTGGTGACTCCCGAGTAAAAGGGAAAAGCCGAAAGGAAGACAGACTGTTAAAAAAAAAAAAGAATAGTTTATTCTTTAACCTGATTTTTGCCTCACATGAACTTCTCTGCTTTAAGTGACTCCAGGATGTTCCTCATTAGTCCAGTCTGAGTTCACACACCTGTTTACTAAGCCCTCCTTGATAAATTTGGCAGCGTAAAAAGAACCCTCTAATTTTCCCAGTCACCAAATTTCATATAATCATTACACATAACCTCGAATGCACTCAATGACTGCTTATTCTTTTTCTATATGCGTTCTTGCATCAGCGAGTAGCCAGTTAGCTTGATACCTACTTTAGTCCGCACATGATATCTGATAGTTTAGCTCTATTCTCAAGCTTATGGGAGGGGAAGTCCTGCTTTTGTCATTGCTCAAAAAAAAAAAAAAAAAAAAAAGCCTACAATAAATATGATGTAGCAATTGAACTCAACTATTACCTGTTCCTGGGTTTTCACAGCTGGTCCGACCACTACCAGGGCTGTTTGAAAGTCTACTTAAGCCTTTAACACAAAAGGAAATGTATTACAGTGAAACATGAAAGACATTTCCTCAGTTATGAGCTACAGTTCCTTTCAGCCCATGCTGGGGATTATGGGGACTGTGGGTTTATTATGGCACTGTAGTGTGAATCTCTGTGTGTTCGCACCGTGGATCTGAACATGCATGTGCACCTTCAGAAACCTCTTTACTGCAACCTTACTAAGGCTGGAGTAGTTTTGGCTGTGGTGGAGTACTCCCTGACCACGTCAGTGTCTGATTGTTTTCCAGCTGTTTGGCTTCTGTCCTTTCAATCCAACCGCAGGCTAGTGCTGTCTAGTGGGAGTTTCTCTCTCTCTCTCTCTCTCGCTCTCTCTCTCTCTCTTTCTCTCTCTCTCTCGTGACTGTTTCAGACTGCCTTCACATTTTTTTCGGAGATGCTTACTCCTCTGCTTTACTTAGATCTAGTTATTATCCTCATCAAAAAATATCTAAATGGAATAGCTGTGGCGGCACATGTGGTGCAGTGGTTAACATGTTCACCTTACAGAAAGGAAGAAAGTCCTGGGTTTGAATCCCTTTCTCAGGCATTTCTGTTCTACTGTACATTTCATGTATGTTCTTCTTGTGGCATTGTGGGTTTCTTCTGGGTACTCCCGTTTCCTCTCACAGTCCAATGATGTTCACGTTAGGCTACTGTAATTGGCTGTTCCAAATTGCCCCTAGGTGTGGATGGTTTTTTTTTGGAATGGTTGTTTGTGTGTGTGTGTGTGTGTGTGTGTGTGTGTGTGTGTGTGTGTGTGTAGGTGTGTGCTTATCCTGCAGTGGTGTGGTATACTGTTCAGGGTGTACTACCCTGCCCTCACCTTGTTTTTTGGCTGAGATAACCCCCCCCCCTCCCAACATTATTTAGGCAATTTGGCAAGTAACTGCGTGAGAGTGAGTGAAGCTGTGGCTGAGGTTTATCCCCTCTAACAGTGCTATCAGTTTTTTCCCATTAAATAATAATCAGGTGATCTTCTCCCTCTCTCATGTCCCAGCGGGAGTAACAAAAATTATTTCGTGAGAATACTATTCAACGGGGGGGGGGGGGGGGGAACAAAATGAAGTGCTAATAAATGTCAAGTCATAATATGGAGAGAACGAATCTCAGCGATGAATACAGAACAAGATGTTCCGTCTATAATCAGACATCATGGTTTATATCAATGATTTATAATTGGATGACTAATTTTGTACAACTACTCCCTCCAAAGTGGAAGTTGGAGATGGCAGAGTTACAAGATTGGACAAATTTACAAATGAATATGTGAGAAAGACAGCACAGGTAGGAGTTTTAGGGCTTAAAGTGGAGCCAGAAGCCAGATTGAGATGTTTGAGCATGTGCAGAGGAGACATAAAAGGCATCCGGGGATCTCTCACTTTCCGCGGTTAATTGGGATCAAGATCCCCCCGTGACCACCGAATTCCGCGAAGTAGGTTCCCCCCGTGGACTGACGTATATGTACATGTATATGTGTATATAATATCGATAAATACATATTTAATGCTATAAATGCTTATAATCATCATCATCATATCTTATCCCCGTAGGGTAGTGTAGCAATTCGTCTCTTCCGGAGAAGATTAACCGGGACACGGGGACGCTTACTACTTGTCCCCAGAAACACGCTGACGGCTTTGCAGCCTACTCTTTTTTTTTTACAAAAGTCAGCAATGGTTCTTTTACATGCCTCTCACCATAGACAGTGAGATACATGGCCCGCCTTTGATAACCCAGTTAGCTGCACTGGGGGGGGGGGGACAGTGACAACCCTGCGGGGACTCGAACCCCCAACCTTAGGATCGGCGATCCTGCGCCCTATCCACTAGACCACCACTGCCCACAATTCTTATATTAGCAATTAACCATTCAAAAATAATGCATAAGATGTAAATAATATATAAATACACACACGCACACACACATACAAACGCGCACGCATGCACACACTCACGCAGATGCGTGTGCACGCACTCGGATTCGCACCTCACAAAAATGTAACTAGTTTTGATGCAAGGTTTTGGGTTGTTTTTTGTTTTGTGGGAGGTTTTTTGTTTTGTTTTGTTTTTGCATAATTGGCCTTGTTTTGCGGAATTTTCCTTAACTTTTTCACTTATACTTCCTTAATTTCCTTATTTTTTAATTCGATGTATATTTTAAAAAAAATAAAAAATCGCGATGCACTGAAGCCGCATGAATTGAAGCGCCAAGTAGCGAGGGATCCCTGTAATGGTAGAAGAATGTTAAGGACAGAACTGCCTGGTAGGACGAGAAAAGGAAGGGGAACGCGAAGACTAATGGAAGTGGTGACGGAGGACATGCAGGTGATTGGTGATATAAAACGATGCAGAGCACCGAGTGCGATGGAGAAGAAAGCAAAATAAAAAAATGAAGCCACTTTACAGACTTCCGTACTCTGTATGGTTCAGTTTTAGCTACAGTTTACACGTGTTCCAGTATCGCAAGTTGCATTATAAAAATGTCATGTCAGGTTTCATGCCATTACTGCCAGAACATTGTTTGCAGGGGGCACGCCTCATGTGTCATGTCCAATCACAGGCTTGGTTGTGTAATGTGTTCATCAAATCAGTTCACCACACAGCAAACAAAGACGATGTACGGGTTCCATTTGTTCTGCAATCACGTCATGTTCATAGCAGCCAGCCGAGCGTACAAAACAAGGTTGTAATGGTTGATGTAAAAGCTAACTCCGGTTTAGATGAGCTATTAAAACTTGCTTTTTTGGCAAAACAGTTTCAAGTATTTAAAATTATGTTTAATTTTTTTATTATTATTAAAATATTACAAAAGTAGTCAAAACAAAAGTTCAAAGAGGATTTACGCTGTTATATAACGGCGGGGTAATCTGTCCCCCGACTCGATTTCCTGAGTGTTCATGCTCCAAGGTGAACGTCTCCAAACTTACAGCTGGACCCTGTGAATATCTGAGGCCAAAACAAGAGCATCATGTCACATGTGTTGTCCTACTTATCTGAGAATTATTCTGATGAACCATTGTACATTATTTTAAACTGGTGGTGGTAGATTGCTTTAGCTGTCGAATTTGGACCTTAATTATCATAATGATACTGATGTTTGTTTTTAGCCTTGTATTAGGGCAGCATGGTGGTGTATTGGTTACTCTCACAGAAGGAAGGTACCGTACTTAAATCCTGGGCTTGGCAAGGGTGTTTCTATGTAAATGCTCACCCCAAGATTGCGTGGGGTTTCTCTGGGGGCTCTGGTTTCCTTTCACAGTCTAAAGACATGCACATTAGGCTAACTGGCTGTTCCAAATTGCCCCTAGGTGTAAGTTCATTTTCTGTAACCGCTTCATCCTAATTGGTGCCCATCCCAGCCAACTCAGGGCGAGGGCAGAGTACACCCTGGACAGCTCGCCAGGCCATTGCAGGGCGGAAACAGCCTACTCTTGTCCAAAGTCGGCAATGGTTCTTTTACATGAACCTCTCACCATAGACAGTGAGAGACATGGCCCGCCTTTGATAACCCAGTTAGCTGCACTGGGGGGGGGGACAGTGACAACCTTGTGGAGAGTGGGACTTGAACCCCCAACCTTTGGATCAGCGATCTGGCACCTTATACCACTAGACCACCCCTAGGTGTAAGTATGAATGTGAATTGGTTGAGCTAAATGCTACGCAATGGTCTGGCTAGCTGTTCAGGGTGTATCCTAGTAGGATATAGCAGCTCGGCAAATGAGTGAATGAGTGAGAGAATTCTACTATCCATACATTACTTGAAATGCTGATATTTTACATGCACTAGTATTTCTGCACCTAGAATAGCATGAGAGGATTTTACATAGCATTAGGTTGTAAATGATGTGGCTGCTAGTTGGCTGATGGACTTGAGCCCCGAGGGGCAGTGGTGGCCAGGTGGTAAAGGTGCTGGATCACTGATCCTAAGGTTGGAGGTTCAACCCCCACTCTCCACGGGTTGTCACTGGACACCCCCCCCCCCCACACACACACACACACACACACACACACACATACAGTGCAGCCAACTGGGTTATCAAAGGCCAGCCATGTCTCTCACTCTCTATGGTGAGAGGTTCATGTAAAAGAACCATTGCTGACTTTCAACTGGAGTAGGCTACGAAGCCGTCAGTGTGTTTCCGCCCTGCGATGGCCTGGCGAGCTGTCCAGAGTGTACTCTGCCCTCGCCCAGAGTCGGCTGGGATGGGCGCCAGCCTCCCCGTGACCCTAATGAAGATTAAGCGGTTCCATAAAATGAACCAACGATGATGATGAAGTGAGCTTCTAGGAATCAGAGCAGGCCATCCAACATTTATTTATTTATTTATTTGATGGACCATTGTGGCTCTCAAAGTCATTTTACTTTTATCCAGAACCAGACGTCTCAATATCTTCAGCACATGGCAGGTTAGGACTGAGAGGATTCACCTCTAGTTCCGGGTAAAAGTATTCATGATGTTGAGAGCCAGAATGGTCCATCAAAAAATGTGGCATGGCCTGCTCTGGTTCTTAGGGGCTCGATTAGGAGTAGGATTTTGGTATAAATAGCACTGTTGGCACTGGAGTGCTTGTCTGGTCTCTGTGTGATGGATGTACAGGATATCTATTTCGCGGTTCAATTCGTACGGCTTCAGAGCATCGCATTTTTTTTTTTTTTAAATGTTCATCAAATTAATAAATAAGGAAATTAAGGAAAAATAACGGGAAACGTGAAGGAAAATACTGCAAAAACAATGCCAATTATGCAAAAAAACCAAACAAACAAACAAAAAGAACCCAACACCCCCCCCCCCACCACCACCACCACCACCACCACCACCACCAAAAGTACTTACATTTTTATGTGAGGCCCGCATCTGGGTGTGTACGTGCGCGTGTCTGTATGTGTATATATTTATATTTTATTTACATCTTATACGTTATTTTTTAATTTTTAATTGTTATTATAAGCATTTATAGCATTGAATATGTATTTATTGATATTATATACACATACATGTACAGGGCAGTGGTGGCCTAGTGGTATAGGGTGCTGGATCGCTGATCCAAAGGTTGGGGGTTCGAGTCCCACTCTCCACAAGGTTGTCACTGTCCCCCCCCAGTGCAGCTAACTGGGTTATCAAAGGCGGGCCATGTCTCTCACTGTCTATGGTGTGAGGCATGTAAAAGAACCATTGCTGACATTCGTAAAGAGTAGCTGCAAAGTCGTCAGCGTGTTTCTGTCCCTTGCTAAAAAGGGTTGTGACAGGAAGGGCATCCGACATAAAAACCTCTGCCAAATCAAACATGCGAATCAGGTGATTCGCTGTGGCGACTCCCGAGTAAAAGGGAAAACGCTGAAAGACAGACAGACATATACACATACATGTATGTATACATCAGACGGGGGGGGAGGGTTGATCCTACTTCGTGGAATTCGGCGGTTGCAGGGGATTTCAGTCCCAAATTAACCGGGGAAACTGATGAATCTATGTACAGTGGTACCTCCCCTTACGGAATTAATCTGTTCCAGAGCTATTTTCGTAACCTGCATTTTTCATAAGTTGAACCGCATTTTACATGTGTGTATGAATGTGTGATTCGTTCCAAGGCTCCCAATACTACCCCCTAAACCCTTTAAAAATTATTAAAGCATCCCTTTTAAGAGCTCCTTCTGCTTCAATATCGTACCGATGGTAGACGGGTTTGGCCATATTCCTTTGCGATATCACTCGAGCCCATTTCTTCTTCTCACTCGCACTGGAAATCACACGTGTGTTTGTGTGTGTGTGCGTGCACTTGTTGACCATGTCTTCTTAGCAGAGTTATAATCTTACAAATGTTTATGGAAGGTTAAAAGCCTGAGTCAAGAAATAAAGCATAAAGCAACAGTAACTCTGTCCTTTACACGAAAAGCATCACAGTGGATTCAGCTCTATAATAGGCAATGGGAGGTAGATGCGTCATCCCTTCTAGGCAATGGGATCCCTGTCCAAGATAGCATCAGGTGGACCTGTCCAAGATGGCACTTGAGTGAAGGCGACATGAACGACAGCTCAGTTGTTAGCCAATGGGAGCCCAGCGGGGCAGGATGTTTGAACGTCATTGATGGGAGAGCAGCTCGTGCATTGTTTGAATGTTTGAATGGCGCGTTTTAATGTTTGAATGGTGTGTTTGAATTTTTAAGATGGCGGTTTCATAACGTGAACTTGTTTCGTATCCTGAGACAAAAATTTTTGGAAAATGCTTTTCGTAACCTGAATTTTTCGTTTGGTGAGACTTTCGTAAGGTCAGGTACCACTGTATATATAATATGTGTGCAAGATTCTAAATTTTAATTTTCTTGTTTAGATATTGATGAGTGTGACGATGAGATGATTTGCGGCAGGCACAGCTTCTGTGAGAACATGAATGGCTCCTATTATTGTCATTGTGACCAAGGATATGTTTATACACCCGAGAGCCGAAGCTGTGTTGGTATGGAATGTGAAAACACTTTATTAACTCATATTTATGACTCCAGTAAAAAGATGTTGAACTGACGTGTGTCTGTGTGTGTGTATGTGTGTGTGTGTGTATATGTGTATGTGTGTACAGATGCAGATGAGTGTGAAATAAGTCGCGAGTTGTGTGGTGATGCTCATTGTGAGAATGTGGAAGGAAGCTTTCTGTGCCTCTGCCCCACTGATGATGAGGAATTCGACCCCAGTACTATGCAGTGCAAATCCAGCCACACCATGACAGGTAAATAAAAATAAAAACACATACATGCATGAATACAAAGGTTTTATTTTTTCACATCGTCATTATTCTATGTGGCACCAATATCTCTGTTTCCAGAACAGGTGAAAACAATTTGTAGCCTAAATATTCCTATAACTCTCAGTTATACGCGGAACAAATTGCACAAGTGTGTCCAGGCTCTCTTACTTGATTTAAAGACAAAACATAAAGCCAAGTTTCAGTCGACTTAATTCTGCTTCAGGGTGAACAGTTGGCACTTCATATGTGGAAAGATTTTTCAACATATAACAACCTTGAGCATAAGCAGACCATAAGCAGATTACTGACCAGCAATGCAATTTGGAAAAGGCCTTTAGGGTAACTTTATCTTTTGGTGCGAAATTGGCCTGTCAAATAGCGAACAATAAAGAATATGCTTTAAAAATTTAGAATGTCTGATATTTCAATCAACTGATTAAAAAAGATCAGAATGTTGGCAGGGATATAGATGATTTAAATTGTTGTGTTGAAGTATAATCAGACGCCATAGTACAGTGATCAGGCCACTCAGGCTGTGATTGAATTGTCCACTAGGCATTGAGAAATTATTCCATTTATATGTGCCATAGGTGAGAGAGCAACTGCTCCCTTCTCTCAATTCAGGAATGTCTCCACAATTTAGTCATCATTCAATCATTCATTCATTGTCTGGAACCGCTTAATCCTAATTAGGGTCATGGGGCGGCTGGCGCCCATCCCAGCCGACTCCGGGTGAGGACAGAGTACACCCTAGACAGCTCGACAAGCCATCACAGGGCAGAAAGACGCTGATGGCTGTGCGACCTACTCTTGTCTAAAGTCAGTAATGGTTCTTTTATATGAACCTCACACCATATACAGTGAGAGACATGGCCGGGCTTTGATAACTCAGTTAGCTACACTGGACACACACACACACACACACACACACACACACACGCACACGCACACACACATACATAACAATGACAATCCGTTGAGAGTGGCGTTTGAACCCCCAACCTTTATCACCAGGCCACCACTGCCCCCACAATTTATTAATTTAGCCATTATCTATTCCCACCCACCTGACAACTTTCCTCATCACATGACAGCTACCAGCCTGGGAGGGCGATGACTATCATGTGCTTCTTCCATAAAAGCATGGTTGCTTGTGATTGATACAATAGAGATATTATATGTCACCCCTCCCCTCTTGGTTTCCCAACAGCAGATGGCTATGATCTTATTGGGATTCAAACCCATGATCTTTAAACGATAGTGTTTTTTGTGTCACGCCACTCAAGAGCATACTAACTGTTTTTTTTTTTTGTTTTTTTTTTTTTAAATATTTGTTTGTTTTACTGTTTTTAATGTGTCCCTCAGTGTTCTGGTCATTTGATTAGTGCTCTTTTTGTGTTCAAAGTCTCACCGGACTCCACAGTATATAGCCTCAGGGATGTTCATAGTGCTTCTGATCTTACCCCTGATGATGAAGACAGGAAGGATTGCTACTACAACGTCAATGATGCCAACGTCTGCGAAAATGTGCTCTCCAAAAATGTCACCCAGCAGGAATGCTGCTGTACTGTGGGAGCAGGCTGGGGAGACAACTGCAACTACCATCCATGTCCACAAAAAGGACAAGGTAGGATATCATTATTATTAAAGTACACTTTGTCCACCTCTTACCTTAAATATGTCTGAATTGTACATGTGAATGTATCTTATGAAATTCATTTACACCCCCAGCGGAGTACCCTGAACTGTGTGTTCATGGTCCTGGCATTCTCCCAGTTCTTACCACAGACCTCAGTGGCCTCATTAGTAGAGGTATATATATGTATATATTTATTATTATTATTATTTTATTTTATTTTATTTTTTTTTCCATCTGCAGTGCTTTGTTAGAAGTTTACTAAACATTTATTAAATCCTAATTTAGACTTTGTCATAAGGGCTTTGAAACTACAGCAAAATACAGTATAAACTTAAACTGTTCTCTTGTTACAAGGAGAAATGCCTAATGTTCGTAAAATAAAAATCCTCATATTTCTTCATACGTTTGTTCACTTAAATTGTTGAGATTCTAATTTTCCGCACTCAGTGACTTTAATATGTAAAACCCATAACTACTTTTGTTCACAGATGCAGATGAGTGTGAACTGTTTGGGCCAGAAATCTGTAAAAATGGTTACTGTGCAAATGTTTACGCCTCATATACCTGCTACTGTCACAGTGGTTTTTACTATGACAACGTCCGTATGGAGTGCGTTGGTAAGTTATTTTAACACATATGGTTTTCAAAATTAAATGAGTTAAGGTGCTTAAGTTTGACTTTAAGAAGCACTTCAATCGTACTACATTGCTTCAGAGATTCCTTAAAGGAAAGCACTAAATCGTAAGAGGGCATCACAGGGGTGCAGTGGTTAAGACCATTTCTGTGTTGAGTTTGCATGTTCTCCTCATGCTTGGGCGGGTTTCCTCTGGGTACTTCGGTTTTGTACGAGGCTAAAGACACGTTAGGCTTATTGGTCGTTCCAAATTTCTCCAAGGTGTGAGTGTGAATGCTTCCATGTGCGTTCATCCTGCAATGGACTGGTGAGTTATGTAAGGTGTACCCCGCCTTTTGCTTCAAATCTGTTGAGATTATATATATATAGTATATATAGAGAGATCCTTCGCTATTTTGTGCTTCAATTTATGTGTGTGTATTTATATTTTATTTACATATTATGCATTATTTTTCAATGTTTAAATGTTATTACAATAGGCCCTCATCATTCGCGGGGTTTGGTTCTGGCCCCTCCCGCGAATGAAGATAATCTGCGGGTTCTGTACTCGCAAGTAAAACCCCATGTATCATATTACATGTGTGAATGGTCAACCAGAAGTAAAATACTATGTATCTATTACATGTGCTAAAATATGCTTCTTAAACACATTATATAGACAGTCTTACTCATTAATACAGTGTTAATGTAGTAAAATATAGTAATGATGAAGAAAAACTTAATTTTGTACTGTGATATTTATTAATTTTCAAAAATGCCCACTAGAGGGATATATTGCATTACTATTTGTGAGGCGCATTTCTGAGGCAGTGTGAGATGGCAGAGTGCATTTATTATTCAAAGGGGAAGCACTTAAGCAGCGCACTTCAACTGAAGTGAGCGTGCAGTTTGTGTTTATAGTGAATAGATGAGGACTGCATTCAGTCTGAGCAGCTCAGCCACGCCCCTCAGCTGGAGCTGGGAGAAAACAGAGTTTTAGAGTTAGAGAGTTAACAGTACAAAAGAAGTGGTGATGTGATGTGAGTTAATCCTCTGGCGCAGAGGTGAGCGTGCTTGTGTTTATTAGGAGTAGATGAGAAGAGTGAATTCAGGTGTGTGCCACCGAGCAGCTCAGCCACGCCCCTCAGCTGAAGCGGATTGAAAACAGTTAGTTAGAGGCCCAGCCACCAAAATTAAAGTCCTCCAAAAACACAGACCATAACAAAAAGAACATAAAAGAACATGAAATGTAATAAATTAGATAAACAAAACAAAATGATAAACATGCTACAGCACAGTACATAAAGTCACACACACAAACATTCTAAACATTAACTTCGGTACTGTACTGGAATAATAATTGAAAAAGACTTTAATAGTGGAGTGTTTTCCAACAGTTCAGATGATTATTCCTCTTCAGGCACTTCAGAGGAAATTGTCGTTCCTGTCCAATGTCATTACCTTTTTCTAGCATTTAGTCGGCGTTTGAGTGGTATCATAGAGCTTAACTGGTAATTAAAACAAACTGAAAAAGGCTCATTGGCAACTTGTGTGCGAATGAGGGAAAAGGGGCGTATACATTGTCTCAACCAATCAGCAAGTAGGAGGACAGCCATTGGCTGAATTTGAATGACGTGACAGTTGCTCGACAGTCCTCAAATATGTGCATGAGCAAGTGCAAAAACGCGAATAGTCAAGGGCCTACCGTATAAGCACTTATAGCGTTGAGTATTATTAATAGTTATTAAATTATTAATTAACTTATTGATATTATATACACATATACATGTACGTATACATCAGTCAGGCGGGGTGGGGTGGAGGGGTTTGATCCTACTTCACATTTCCTACTTTGGAAAAAAAGATGCAGAAATAAAGCTTGACAGCACATGGCCTCATTAAATGGATAATTATGCTAACAACGATAGGCGATACAAATGAAATCCGCTAGTGCAGTTAAAGGCTAAGGTGGAAAAAGCAAACCCAGGCTCAGATATCAATCAATATAGACATCTATCAGGCTTTACCTAAATCTATATATTTAAGACATATTGTCATTATGCCAAACTTCAGCTGTCTGTGTCCTTTTTTATAAAATAAATAAATAAACAAAATAAGCATGCTCTTGTGTAGATTGGACACATTCATTGTAAATTCATTGTAGATTGGACACATCTGGTTATGAATTTGGCGTTACAATGTATTTTTTTACATGTGCCCCAGATGATGATGAATGTAAGGAGGAGAATCTGTGTGAAAATGGAGAGTGTGTCAACACACCTGGCTCTTTTAATTGCTTCTGCAATCCACCACTGGTCCTGGATCACACACAACATCGCTGCATCTCTTCCAACAGTTCAGCAGGTGAGCCTCGGATATGTGCTGAACTCGCATTTATTTTATAGTTTAAAAACATTAATATGCTGTACCTTGGAAACATTAGAGCATTGTTGCTTTGTATAGTCTCTTCTCATGTTCTCATGCACCTGTGTGTGTGTGTGTGTGTGTGTGTGTGTGTGTGTGTGTGTCTTTCTACTTATAGGTCTTTACCCTGAAGAGGTTTATGTTCACACAGACATCTGCTGGCGGGAAATTCAACCTGATACCACATGCATTAATCCCTTGCTTGGATTTTTAACTACCTACACTGAGTGTTGCTGCCTCTATGGTGTTGCCTGGGGCACACAGTGTGCATTCTGCCCTGAACAATCATCAGGTGTGTTTTAATAATTATTTTAATTTCTTACACAATGTTCTTGAAAAATTAAGCCTACACTATAGAAGTCATGTTTTCAGAAGGAAAATCTCACAGCTAACTCAAATTATAATGTGTGTCCACACAGAGGATTTTGCTTTATTGTGTAACCTGGCTAACAGGGGCTCGGACAGCCTGATGGAGCAACCAGGCTTTGAATATGGGCCTGACTCCCCATCTGAGGGACTCAATGTTCCGCTGTATTGGGAGCACCAGCCACCTGCCCGTGCTAACTCTTATACAGGTAGCTTTTTTCTTCCAAACTATGAGCATTTTTGTGCATGCCCCATTGATGACAAATATTATTTCTATTTCCTTTCTGTTACTAGTAGTGACGCTGCATTTTTATATAAACACAAACTCTTCATAAACCTCTCTTTCAGATCATAGTGCGGGATTCGAGGGTCTGCAAGCAGAAGAATGCGGTATCTTGAATGGCTGTGAAAATGGCCGATGTGTCCGTGTGCGAGAGGGCTACACTTGTGATTGCTTTGATGGTTATGAACTAAACTTAAGGAAGATGGCATGCATTGGTAAAGAGGTTTTTTGTCTTAGTTTTCTTTCAGTTTGATAACTGAGTAGCTGAACATACAGTAATAATGGTAAGTTTTGTAAATATAATTTTGGAAACTGAGAATGTTTACATAGTATAAGGATGCTTTTTAATTTTCTTATCCCTTAATTATTATTTATACAGTGATCTCTCGCGAGTTTCTGCAGCTTCAGTGCATTGCGGATTTTTCAAAAAATATTCATCGAAAAATAAAAAATAAGAAAATTAAGGGAAAATAGAGGAAAAGTTAAGGAAAATGCAGTAAAACAAGGCCACTTAAACAAAAAAACCCAAACAAACAAAAACAAAAAAACAACCCGAAACCCCCCTTAAATTTTTGTGAGGTGCGCGTCTGAGCATGTACGTGTGTCTGTATGTATGTGTATTTATATTTTTTACATCTTATACATCATTTTTGAATGTTTTATTGTTATTATAAGCATATATAGTGTTGAATATGTATTTATTGATATTATATACACATTTACATGTAAGTGTATGTCAGTCAGGGGGATCGATCCTACTTCGCGGAAATTGGTGGTCACGGGGGAGTCTCAGTCCCCATTAACTGCGGAAAGTGAGGGATCTCCATATTATGTATACAGACGCTCCCCGACTTACATTTTTAATTGTTTTCGGACGGCCGAACATAAGTTGAAAGTGAACGTAAGTTGTTACAGTGACGTATGACGTATGGACATGTGACGTATGATGCTCATACTGTACTATACATCCATAAATAGCATTACCGTGTCTTATAAAACACCCCTAAATCAATTATTATAAACATACTGTAACATTGTAAAATAATATCAAATATTATGTTATATTATATATATAATATAATATAATATATGAAATAATATCACCATTAATTTCAAATAAATTAAATTCAATCAAAATAATTTCAAATTGATAAATTTTAATCAGATTCACTCATCAAATATCAAATACAGTATCAAATATAACATTCTCGATGATGTGATCTTTCTGCTTGTAAATGGTTCTGATGGGCGACGGATGGCCACATGACATGAAACTGAGCTGAATCACATTACATGAAGCTGAACCGACTCATTTTACATGAAGCTTAAAACAGCCAATCAACGCTTACAATATGTGAGGCGCTCAATACCGAAAGTAGTGCACTTGCTGAAAGTAGTTTACTTGCTTGAAACAAAGCGCGGGTTATGCGGACTTCCAGCTTTCAAGTGAGCAAGGGCTTTCTTGAACTCGTTTAGTACTCAGCCTGCACTGATGTGAATCACCAGCAGAGCGGAGAGTTCTCTCATTCCTGAATTCGGGTTTTCATATTTTACAACTCTCTTTGCTTAACTGAGTATGCATGGTAGATTGTGCCAATCCTAGCAGACAGTTGATTCATCTCTGTGTATGAGACTTGCACCCATGCTAATAGGCTTACGATTCTGACCAACCATATTTGTTTCGGGTTACAAAAGTTCGCAAAACAGTGTAAACACAAAGATCACAGAGACGACGTCTTAACACAAGAGTAACACGCTATATAACTTCTTCTTCTTCTTTTCCTTTCGGCTTTTCCCTTCAGGGGTCGCCACAGCAAATCATCTGCCTCCATCTCACCCTATCCTTTGCATCTTCTTCTCCTACACCAACGACCTTCATGTCCTCCTTCACCACATCCATGAATCGTCTCTTTGGTTCGCATAGTTTATTTGGCATTTGTTTTACGCCGGATGCCCTTCCTGACGCAACCCTCTGCATTTATCCGGGCTTAGGACTGGCGTGAGGGAGAGACACTGGTTTGTGCCCCCCTTCACGGCTGCATTCATGCTAAATAACTGATATACTGATATATATATATATATATATATATATATATAAACGATATATATAACTATACTGGGAAGAAGGAGGGGCACGTTCAGTCTGTCGTTTGTAAAAGATGGACGCAGCATCATTACATCATTGCGTCATTACGTCAGCGTACTACGTAGGTACGTCTAAACTCAAAATTTGACTTTTTTTTTTAAATGGATGAACATAAGTCGCAAAGCGTCTGTACAATACAACGATTTTGGTATGAACAAGATCATACTGTAAAGTGCTTTAATTAGACTACATTTGACTGAAAGATTCGAAGCATTTTAGACCATTTTTAACGTTACATTTTTCAAACCAGCTTCGTGTCCAAGATTTTTTGTCAGCTAGGTAAGCTGAAACGTAATTACCATTAAAAAAATGAAATTGCACTAGTAAATATTATAATAAAAAAGTATTTCGTTGCCCTTTTGATAACATTAAATTTATGCTTGTTTAAAGTAGAGGCGTTTGCCAAACACAATTTTATCTGTTATGGCTGACTGAATTTAGCAGCTGCTCATTTTCCCAGGCCATCTCGCATATGTTTTATAGTCATTTCATTATTGAATGTAGATTAAATCAACATCTTACTTTGTCTGACCTTTTATATTTGCAGCAATCTAGACTCAAGCTGAAAGTAATGTTATATAAATAAAGATTAGTATCTTTCTCCATCACACTTCAGCACCACAACTCTTGGAGGTTAAATGTTATGCATACAGACATCGATAGAAGAAAAAGTATAAAACAAACTGAATTCTTTTTGAGGACGTCAGCTATGTTTTACTTTGAAACACTGCTATGTTCCAACACACCTGACAGATAGATGCTTAAAAAACATCTATAAGGCTTTGAAAGGTTAGGCGTTTGGCACAAGCAAACAGTGTGTAAAAAAAAAAAAAAAAAAAAAAAAAAGCTCAATTTAAATTCATTTGCAAAACCGCTTCTACGTATTATAAAGGCTTTTATTTTATTAAGACTTTTATTTTCTGTACAGTACTCTCGGGCCTCAAATAGAGAGTAGAGAAGAGTCAGACTTGGATATAATCTTTTTAAAAAAAAACACTTATTTCCAAATTCCATAATGTTTTAAGAGGATGCGCCTGAGGCAAAGGTTGCGTGTATTTCAGCACACTTACCCTCAATCAGTTTTCCAGAATTGGTCCATGAAACAGACAACTTTTGGATATCTCACAAGAATGCCTCTCATCATGCGCTCAGCCAATCAAAGGTGTTGACAGTAATGCTCTTACATTAGTTCCTGTGAATCAGAATTTGGACGAAATGATCAAAGCATGCTCTGCGCCGTGTCAAAGCACAAGCAGCATGTTGCCGAGCCAAACTCCCTGATTCATCGCTGCGCTGTGTACTACATTGATATTACACAGTAGAAACGTGTTCCGTTTGTTTGATTTGTGGTGGAAACTCAGAACATGCTATATACCTCATCGCCCAAAAAGCCGAGCATGTCATGAAAGTGCACTGCATTTGTGAATTTGAATAAATTATTCTTTTCAAAGTCCAGAGAGGAAAAGCATAAACATTTCATACCGCTGGAGAAAAAAAAATTTAAAAAGTCTGAGGTATCTTTCATATTAACAAGATCTCATGACTTATCCTTTTGGAGTGTTTCTGAAAATTCAATTTCACTCACTCATTCAATCTTTTGCCAAAATGCTTAATCTTACTAGGGTCGCAGGGAGGCTAGACGCTATCTCAGACCATGACTTACTGCAAGTGTCAGTACAAGATCTGATCAAAGAATTGAATCAAATCAAAATACAGTGATCCCTCGTTACTTCGTGCTTCAGTTTCTGCGGCTTCAGTGCATCACGGGTTTTTCAAAAATACAGGAATCCCTCGCTACTTCGCACTTTAATACATGCGGCTTCAGTGCATCGCGTATGTTTTTTTTTTTTAATATTCATCGAATTTAAAAAAATAAGGAAATTAATGAAGAATAGGAGAAAAAGTCAAGGAAAATGCCACAAATTATACAAAAAAAAACTTATACAAACGCAAAACAAAAAAACAACCCAAAACCTCCCATCAAAACTACTTACATTTTTGTGAGGTGCGCATCTGAGTGTGCACACGTGTGTCTGTATGTGTGTGTATTTATATTTTATTTACATCTTATGCGCTATTTTTAATTGTTTAATGGTTATTATAAGCATTTATAGCATTGAATATGTATTTATTGATATTATATACACACATGTACGTATACGTCAGTTGGGGGGGGGGTGATCGTACTTCGCGGAATTCGGTGGTCGCGGGGGATCTCGATCCCAATTAACCACGGAAAGTGAGGGATCCCTGTGAGAGATTTCCTTTCGGCTTTTGACCTTTATCAGGGGTCGCCACAGCGAATGAATCGCACGTTTGAAAGTGAGGGATTCCTGTATTCATCGAGAAATTTAAAAATAACGAAAATTAAGGAAAAATAGGGGAAAAGTTAAGGAAAATGCTGCAAAACAATGCCAATTATGCAAAAACAAAAAAACCCCACAAACAAACAAAAACAAAAAAACAACCCCAAACCCCCCAACAAAACTATTTACATATTTATGTGAAGTGCGCATCTGTGTGTGTGTGTGTGTGTGTGTGTGTATTTTATTTACATCTTATGCATTATTTTTGAATGTTTAATTGTTATTATAACCATTTATAGCATTGAGTATGCATTTACTGATATTATATATACATAAACATCAGTCAGGGGGCTCGATCCTACTGCGTGGAAATCGGTGGTTGCGGGGGGGGTCTCAGTCGCATTAACCGCGGAAAGTGAAGGATCCCTGTAATGCTTTTAAATCTCAAGAAGTAGTATACAGTATTAACATTACCTGAGTAAAGTTCATTTTCTGAAACCGCTTAATCCTAATTTGGGTCGCAGGGAGGCTGGTGCCCATCCCAGCCAACTTCAGGCAGAAACATGCTGACGGCTTTGCAGCTGCTCTTTGCAAAACTCAGCAATGGTTCTTTTACATGAACCTCTCACCATAGACAGTGAGAGACATGGCTGGCCTTTGATAACCCAGTTAGCTGCACTGGGGGGGGGGGGGGCAACCTTGTGGAGAGTGGGACTCGAACCCCCAACCTTTGGATCAGCGATCCCGCGCCCTATACCACTAGACCACCACTGCCCCTACCTGAGTAAAGTAAGTTTTATATTAGATTTCACTTCATATTCACACTTCAAATCCCAATTAAGTTTAAATTTCACTCTTTCAGAATATGTGGGCTCGTTTAACATTTGGGTTTTGACTGGTATATACCAACGTATGGTTTTGTGTTTGTTATATTCAACTACATCCAATTAAACATTTCGGATTAAGTACAGTATCAGGTAACAAACAGGTTGCAAGTCAGAATCCTGTTCCATGTGCTTTACTATCCAGACCCCATTTCATTTCAGCAAAGAAATACTTTATTACACACCTTTAACGTTTTCCTTTCTCTACTCTGTCATGTCTTACAGATATAAATGAATGCGAGGATATTAGTGACAAAGTGGAGCTGTGCAAGAACGGAATATGTACCAACACAGAAGGCTCATACAAATGCACCTGCTTGACGGGCTTCTTGGCTTCTTCTAAACCACATGAGTGTATCCCAGAAGACAAAGGCTCTGTTGCTCATACTGTGGGAAATTGATGCACTCGTCGCCGTCCCCCGTCCCCCTCTCTCTCTCTCTCTCTCTCTCGCTCTCTCACTCATTCTTCCCTCCATTGCTTCTCTAAAAGGACTGACACTAAACCTGCATCAGTGAAGCCAAGCCAGCCGAGCTCAAAACATGAACACACACCCACTTCCAGTCAAAGTCCATTCCGTCTTGTACATAATAAGTGATTTTCAAAATAAGTAAAAATTTTAACAGGACCTGTGACGTAACTACACTTTCTGATTGGTTCTCATGCTTAAAGTGATTTGCACGACATTCTGAATGTTAACCAAATAGTGATTTCATTTACTTTATTTACAATTTACTCATATAATTTGTTATTCGAGGTCCGGGCTAATGGCTCAGGCTTTTTGGGTCAAGGCTTCATTGAAGGGGTTTGGGATTTTTGTACAGATCTAGTACTATGTATTTAAGTTGGTTTGTTATATATTCTAGTAAACTCATTCAGTACACATAATATTTTTGCTTGACCAAAAAAAAAAAAAAAAAAAAAAGGTACAAAAACATACAAAAATTTTGATTAACCATGTAGATTTATAGATTTCTGTACAAATGTTTTGTATCGCTATCTTTTATATGTGGGGGGAAAAAAAAAAAAAAAAAAAAAAAGGTTTACACTGTATCAGATAAAGTGTATGTATCCTGCCCTGTGGAGCAGACTATGAAATGTTATTTTATGGAATGACTGCACTTTTTAACTCATGTCATGTGGTGTCTTCAATCCAGCGAACACCTTGTTCAGAGATTTTCATCAACACCTTAATGTGCGTCACATTTGCTTGGTAATTACAGTATATAGTCTTCTTTGAACTGAAATACTTGCATCCATTATCGCTGCCTGAACATTCAACGAAGCTGCCTTAAACACAATGCAAACCACTTTTAAACAAAATATTCTGTCCTGCTGTTGAGCAATATGGCATGTATACTATAACACATTAAAATACTTTACTACTTGGATTATAGCAGAGGATATGCCCAAGCCTGAATATTACAGAAAAAAAATACACAGACAGGTGACAGATTAAAAAATAAAAAATAATAAAAAGAAATAACGAGGTGTTAACCCACAAGGAGCCACCAGAACAGCTAAAATGAGTCATGGCACTCTTCAATTTTCTGGAACTGAGCTGGACGGGCGAACACCATTTTCCCAAAATATATTTCCTTAATTGGGGTATTTATGATGGCGGTTAATAACACTGTCTAACATCTGTCTGTGATTAGGCTTGATGGATTTCAACATGAAATAAAGGGATCAGTCAGACTCACAGATTAGCCAATGGGATAATTGGACCCAAACCTTTCAGACCAAATACCACTGCCCTGCAACATATCATTTTAACTTTAATATGGTACCCATCCCAATACCATCGTCACTTAATATTATGTAATGATTCGTTCGTAATAATAATTAAGGGATGTGATACACAGCGTGTGTGTACTGACTATCGTTTTCAATAGAGTCTTAAGTGGCAACTGTGAAGCCATTTTTGCCCGTGTGCAGTACACATCTTTACAAGACTTCACCATCACATCACAGCAAACATTTTTGGTATTTGAAAGGCAAAAGTAAACTTACTATATAATGATGGTTGTTACAGGCGAACTGTAGGAATGATGCCTTTATTGATACTGTGGTCCACCCTGTTTTGTTCGTTCCACTTGATTACCTCTGACTGTAGTTGTTTCTGGACAATAAAGTCTGAAAATAGCATCATGTCATTTGTGGTTATTATGCATGTACGTACTTAAGATTGAATTATGGAAAAGTTTGGACAATCTTTACATTTAAATAAAATGAAAATCAAAAGATTTTAAAATCATAGGAGCCCATATTTTGTTAACAGCAGAACATCGACAACATTACAATAAATGTTTGAGCTCGGATATTTTACAGTGCTTCGGTTTCTGCGGCTTCAGTGCATCACGGGTTTTTCAAAAATATTCATCGAAAAAATTAAAAATACGGAAAAATAGGGAAAAAGTTCAGGAAAATACCACAAAACCAGGCCAATTATGCAAAAAAAAAAAAAAAAAAAACCCCAAACAAATAAATACAAAAAACAACCCAACAAAACTACTTACATTTTTATGAAATGCCACAAATTATACAAAAAAAAAAAAAAAAAGCTTAAACAAACGCAAAACAAAAAAAACAACCCAAAACCTCCCATCAAAACTACTTACATTTTTGTGAGGTGCGCATCTGAGTGTGCACACGTGCGTCTGTATGTGTCTTCTTCTTTTCCTTTCGGCTTTTCCCTTCAGGGGTCGCCACAGCGAATCATCTGCCTCCATCTCACCCTATCCTTTGCATCTTCTTCTCTTACACCAACGACCTTCATGTCCTCCTTCACCACATCCATGAATCGTCTCTTTGGTCTTCCTCTAGGCCTTCTGCCTGGTAGTTCCAACCTCAGCATCCTATTACCAATATACTCACTTGGACACACACATATACACACACACACATATACACACACATATACTCACACTCACATTTGTGTGTATTTATATTTTATTTACATCTTATGCATTATTTTTGAATGTTTAATTGTTATAAGCATTTATAGTGTTGAATATGTATTTATTGATATTATATACACATATACATGTACGTATACATCAGTCCGGGCGAGGGGGGGTCGATCTTACCTCGCAGAAATCGGTGGTGGTTGTGTGTGGGGGAGGTCCTCGGTCCCCATTAACCGCGGTAACTGAGGGATCCCTGTCTTCTTCTTTTACTTTCGGCTGCTCCCTTCAGGGGTTGCCACAGCAAATCATCCGCCTCCACCTCACCCTGTCCTCCGCATCTTCTTTTCTGACTCCAACGACCTTCATGTCTTCCTTCACCACATCCATAAATCTCTTCTTCGGTCTTCCTCGAGGCCTTCTGCCTGGTAGTTCCAACCTCAGCATCCTACTGCCAATATACTCACTATCCCTCCTCTGTACATGTCCAAACCATCTCAATCTAGCCTCTCTGACTTTGTCTCCAAAACATCTTACGTGGGCTGTCCCTCTGATGTACTCATTTCTGATCCTATCCATCCTCGTTACTCCCAGGGAGAACCTCAACATTTTCATCTCTGATACCTCCAGCTCTGCCTCCTGTCTTTTCCTCAGCGCCACTGTTTCTAAGCCATACAACATCGCTGGCCTCACCACCATCTTGTACACTTTTCGCTTCATTCTTGCTGACACTCTCCTATCGCACATCACACCGGATACTTTTCTCCAACCATTCCAGCCTGCCTGCACACGCTTCTTCACCTCTTTTCCACACTCTCCATTGCTCTGGATTGTTGAGCCTGTATTATGCAAAAAATGAGCTTATTTTAAATGTGATGCTTGTGACAGGTGCCTGTTTAGCATGGTGTAGCATCTCCTCTTTTAAAAACAGTTCGAAGACGTTTGGGCTTTGGGATTTTGAGCTTCTCGAGTTTAGGTGTTGGAATTTGGTCCCATTCTTGCCTGATATATGTTTCCGGCTAATGAGGAGTTTGTGGTTTTCCTTGGTGTATTTTTCATCACTATCTCGGGTTAATAAACATGACCCTGAATGAAAAAGAAAAAAAAAGCTTGCAATTTGTTATAGTCACTGATTCTGAAAGTCTGGAAACTCAACAACGCCATCCACGAATATAAACCCAAAACACATGCAAGAACAAAGAGCCTGTGCAACCATCCACAGGGAAGATCGAGCGAATCCCAATTATACTCTGGGAACAAGGCACAGTGCACCCTGAACAGCTCTCCAGTCCATTTCAATGCTAACACAAACAAACAACTACTCACACTTACATTCAAATGAACGGCCAATTCGGAATAACCAAGCAAGCATAATGTGCTTGTTTTTGGACGGTGGGAGGAAAATATCGGATGCATAATACAGTATCTGTTAATTCCACCATATAAAGAAAGCTATATAATATGGCCCTCAGGCATTCATTCATTCATTTTATGAACTGCTTAATCTTAATTAGGGTCACAGAGAGGCTGGTGCGCAAATCAGCGAATTCTGGGCGAGGGCAAGATGCACCCTGAACTGCTCACCAGGACAAGGGGCGCCCTCAAGGTTAAAATAAAATTAAAAAAAAAAAATTTTGTTCAGATGTAGAATGAGTTTCAAAAGATCTTGCGATGAAGAAATTCTCAAACTTTAAAAATAATCGTCTTCAGAGAAAAAAATTTTATGTTATTTGCTAGATCTAGAAAGGCATAATGGTACTTTGCTCTACTCTAGCAAAACAGACAGAAAAAAGAAATCTGACATACACGTTTGCATGTAGAGCTCAAATGCACAAAAATGTGTAAAAAAAAAAAAAAAAAGGGCTGTGAAAATGTATGTCGTAGTGATTAGCACAGCTGCCTCACAGCAACAAGCTCAGGGGTTGAGGTGTGTGTGTGTGTGTGTGTGCGTGTTAGCTCTGTTATGCTGAGCTGGTTAGTTATGGTGTACCATAGCTACCCATGCCATATCGGTTGAGATAGGCTCCAGCTTCCCTGCCACACTAATCCAGTAGTGGGATTAAGCGGTCTGTCAAAAGAGTGATGGATATTGGGGTACACTTGTTAGATTCATGGATAACCACAAAGGTAATGAAGAGGTTGTTGATCCACGGCCCCACTAATTCATGACACAACTTTAATCAAGCACGTCCTGCGATGGCCTGGATAGCTGTCCAGGGTATACTCAGCTCTTGCCCCAGTCTCTCTGAGAGCCTAATTAGGATTAAGCAGTTCTGAAAATGAATGGTTGTACGTTTGGTTGGTGCAGTGCTAGTTCCACAGCTCCCATGGCTTGAATTAACTGAGCATTGTAGGAAACTTCAATGTTATCTGCACTGGGGGACGGGAACTGTGACAACCAGTTACAGTGGGGCTTGAACCCACAACCTTAGGACAAAGGAAAACAGAAGCACTTTGTGTTTATACTCTTACTTTACAAACCACGTGCTTCCTTTAAACTTGCATATACGTAAATATTTTAAAAAGCAGTGCATATGTACATTTTTTAAAATACAGTACAGTACTGTATGACATTTTCCCATCTTTAAAATCCATGCTAAGATGAAAGGCCCAGGTTTTTCGATTGCGTTGCCTGAAATATTTATTTAAAGTGTTAGAGTGCCACCATGCGGATGTGCTCGCAAATGCATCTTAGCCTCAGCACATTTAAGGCTTTTCATGCTATGTACAAATTTTATATGAAAAAAGTAACCATTACATAAATTCTATATACAGTACAATACATTATTTAATTAAAAAAAAATAACATTTGATTATTTTTACATTAAAAGCCTGTAATATCGCTTTACAACCTCGTCAGTAGTCGTGGCCGAGTGGTTAAGGCGATGGACTAGAAATCCATTGGGGTCTCCCCGCGCAGGTTCGAATCCTGCCGACTACGAGTCATATTTTGGTTTTATTTGGTGTTTGTGTTTTTTCGCATCAGACTGGATCTGGCAGCCAGTCTGTGGACGGTTTGCTTGTTTGCTAACTTGCATACTAACTACGGAGAGAGAATTAGCAACGGTCTCGTGACTTAGCAACAAGCTAATCACTTTTATGTGTGGGTTACAGCTGACTGGATAGTTTCCTTGCATGAGTTTAGCAGACGCTGTGGAATATAATGAAGCTTTTTTGCTGAATTCAGAGCAATTTATCAGAAACCTTACACCCTTCAATAATGCCTGACGGACTCGTGACGAACAGGTAACTTTATTATATAGTTTTAATCAACTGTTGCACGGGATCTGTAATTAGCTTCGTAGTCCTGTGGGTTCTGACTGACTAAAACAGTGTTGTGAAATATTCTGTTTATATGGGGTATGTTTTTACAATTTTGCATTTGTAGCAGGTCAACTATACACCTTTTTATTTTATTTTATTTTTCTTTTTCAAATATAATAAAGTGTAGAGTACTACAGTGACTTGTTGGTGAGCGACTCCCAGAAACAGTCAATAACTAGCTTAGCATTCAGTTCGTTTACATGGAGCTGCCTAGTTTATGGTAATATATACAGTATATATATATATATATATATATATATATATATATATATATATATAATGTGTGTGTGACAAAATTTTAGAAATACAGTGGTGTAGCATTTTATTATTGATATTCCATGGAAAATAATTATATTTGAGTACACAGATGTTTGGTTCATACATACTCCTAAATTTCAGTAATACAGTATTTAAGTCTTATGGCATTCAAGTTTGAGGTAAATGTTATGCGAAAATATTTTTAAATGACACTGGTTATCGAAAACCATTTATAAAGAACAGGAAATGAGTGTGCAAATCCACACACGATATGGCAAAACAAATCAAAACAAACAAACCAACATCTGGGGTCAAAGCTCTCGCTGACGTAGAGATGCAGTGTTGGGACCCATTGACGGTTTGTTTATTTTCTGTCGGAGGACAATAAACTACAGAGAGCAATCTTTACCATGTGCTCATAGATTTAAAAACTGCATGTTTTCTCAAAACCATTACATCTGTCAAGATATCTGTTCAAAATAAACTGTTATGTCGGGGTATTTTGCCTGTTGATTCAGTTTTTGCTGTTATTGAATTACACATGCTGATTATAATTTGCATAAGAGTTTATACATGTTTTTGTATGTGTGTGTGTGTGTGTGTGTGTGTATATGTATATATATATATATATATTTTTTTTTTTTTTTTAATTAATTAATTAATTAATTTTTTTTTTTCCCCCGCAGGCCTCTGCAGAATGAGGCCACAGGTATTGACCTGCAGGTACCACTGTATCAGGAAGTGCGGGGTGCCATGATGACCGGCCATGTCGAGTACCAGATTGTGGTGATCACTTGCCTTGCGCCCTTCAAATCTACTAAACACAAACCAGGAGATGTTATCCAGTTTGTGGTGAGTGGAGGATCCCAAAAACGTTCTCTGAGACGAAAGACTGATCAGATATTCCACCTGATTTCACACACAGTGTGTTTTTGTTCGAATATTTTCTGATCTCAGAATTATGTTTGATTTACAGTTCGCAATATGATGAATTGAAGTTTGTTGTATAGTTATAGAGGTGATGCATTAAAAAAAAAACAGCAGCTCTGTTACAATCAGATAATCTAAACGCTTTAACATATGTGTACTGGTAAATGTGGTTAAACCTTGGTGAACTGTTTTTAATTATGTTGTTTTTTTTTGTTTGTTTTTTTTTCTTTTACTGTATGAATCTCGCAAGGGAAATTACTGCCTCTGCATTTAACCCATCCAAAGTGAGCGCACACACACACACACACACACACACTCGGAACAGTGGGCTGCCACACACATTGGGACGCCTGGAGAGCAGTTGGTGGTTAGGTGCCTTGCTCAAGGACGCTTCAGCTGTGAAGGTCCAGTTTGTGGCATCACTTCACATGAAATATACAAAGTAAAATGATTGTTATTAAATCTTCAGGTGTCAAAGAAGTACAGTGAAATTGATGAGTTTTACAACAACTTGGCTGATCAGTATCCCAGCATCCATCTGCCTTCTATGCCCCGTAAAGCGCTTTTTGTGGGAGAAACCGACATCCGTGAACGGCGAGTAGCCTTTGATGAACTTGTCCGCTTTATATCCAAGCATCCAACGCTCTCTACATGTCCAGAACTAATGGAATTTTTAGGTAAGACACGTGGTGATCTCTGTGCATTGCATGCTTGTACAGTATTGAGTCCATTCGTGTCATCATCTTAGTGTTAAATATCACAGGAGCAAAAGGTGCATTACATGATGTAAAAGCCACCAATACCCCTGATGGAGCAGAGGATGAAAATGAGGATGATGGGGTGGATTTTTTTGGAAAAGATGAGCCAGTGATGAGTCAGCCTGAACCTGGAAAGAAGGCAGTGAAAGTAAAGGTGCAAGAGGAAGAGGAGGAGGAGGATGATGAGGAGTTGTTTGACCCCTTAGGCAGTGTTAGGTAAGAATAACTATATGTATAAGTTAACATAATCTCACAGATCAAATAAAGTGACGTTTACTGTCCAAGATGTACAGTTCTGCTGAGCCCACTAGAGGGCAGTGCAACATTTGACTATTACATATAATTTACCTGGTGGTAAGGGTAAACCTCAGTTTTATCTTTTTTTTGTTGTTGTTATGGAATGGTTTAGGAACAGTGTGAGTGTTGGCTCTGTGATAGCCTGGCGAGTTGTCACTCCCACTATACGCCCTCACCCAGAGTTGTCTGAGATGTACGCCAGCCTCCCCGTGACTAATTAACTGAATTAATAAAATAGATGAACTAAGGTTGATCTTAAGCGAATATGGACGCATCTATCTTGTGCGTCATGTGGTCCGAGGCACTCCTGTGACTGGTGCTCTGCGGACTATGTGGCTTCGCATACAAATACCATATGAGCTGTTGTAAACTAAACACATAGTGATTTGGATTTGCTATGTTGCTAATGGGGTTTGCAGCAAAATGTATTTCTTCATCGTTCTTCATGGTTACTTTCATATAGAATAGTTGTCTTATTTTTTTAGGGATCTTCATTTATGCACACATAGATATCAAGATAAAGTTACGCTCAATAAGTCTCTCGAGCGCCATCATTTTAGTTTTATAAGTGTTTTGGATTAAATGGACTAACAAGAGTTAGTCTCTTTTTATTAAGTATTATATATAAATATTTATACTTGAACTTTTGTTTAGAATCCAAGAAAAACTCTGGAAGTGTTTTGAAAGTCACAGAGACTTTTCCAGAGTTACGGTAATTCTGAATAATTTGTGTACTGGCTATGTTCCACTTCTAACTGATACACACTGATGGGCCAGAGCCGACACACTTTTAAAGGTTTTAGTGCAAGTGTTTTCGCTTGGTGAACGTAATAAATGTAAACTGTTTTTGGTCTTCCAGTGGTACGCACTCTTCAGCAGTGTTCCAATCAAAATGACTTTAAAAGGTCAGTCATTTGTGCTTAATTTTGGAAAATATTCAGCTATATCTCTCATTATGGACCGGCTTTTTATCAATCCCAGCTGAGAATTAAAATAAATAAATAAATAAATAAAATTTGAGGTGCCCTCAAAAGGCTTCTTAAAATATATATATATATTTTTTTTTTTATACATCATTGCCCCAGACTGACTGGAATGGTTACTCACCTGGTTACTCACCTGGGCCTATCGGTACACTTTTTAATTAATGGTTACATGAATTATTAGTGGGGCTCGGCTCATGATCGGGAGGTTGTGAGTTCGAATCCCACTGAGACCCTCACTGTGCTAAAACCCCTGGGCAAGGTCTCAACCACAAGTGTGCCTCTGTTCACCCAGCAGTGTAAATGGGTACCAGTAAAAATATACTGGGAAGATAACCTGCGATGGATTAGCGTCCCATCCAGGAGGAGTTGAACTCCTGGTCGCTTCACGCTATGGAAACCGGGGATAAGCACCGGCCTGATGAGCCACTAGATTCGGGTGTAAAAAGCCCAACGAACTTTACCGTACACGAATTATCGAGTTTTTAATTTAATTAGTCGTGTGAGACAGTTGAAGATGGCGTTTTTAAGCTGACTGTCGGCTGTATAGACTTCTAAAATAACGCTAGTAGATACTGGTAGATGCTATTTGAATATCTGTGTTTACGTCTCATCCTGGAATGATAGCAGTGTTGTCTCCAGGAGTATGAAGCGCTGGTGCATCGTTTCAAAGCCTTCAGGCCGTCCTTCTCTACGTCATTATGAGTCATGAGCACATTTACTGGAAAAGGAACTTTTGTATCTCATGAGTTAAGGAAGTGTCTCTAATTTCTTTTGGAAAACGTTCTCGAGCTGTTTCTCTGATGAGAAGATGTTCTACGGGCTCTTTCGTCCGCATTGTTTAAACAGAGTGCACTCCTGTTTTAAATCACAAGCATTTATAAGTATTTCTTTGGCTTTAGGCAGGTATGTGAAACTGAAAGGTTATGACATCTTTTGTATGATTTATTGTTATTCTGAAGAAGGTAGTACAACTAGTTTACAGTAAAGATAAATACCCCGTTGATCACTGAGTATGAATTGACAATGAGAAATTCCTTTTTTGCTTAGATTTCCCAGAACCAGTTTAATATTTGACTGGTTGGTAAAAATAAAAGCTCTTCTTTTGGACGTTCTCATTCTCCAGCTAATTATCTTCAAAGTAAGGGGCCATTTGGACTTGGCTCAATGGTTATCTTTGTCACGCCACAGCAAAAAATCTTTTGGCTCAAACGTTACAGCTGACTTGGGTCTTTCCCTTTGCTTGCCTGGGCTTCGTCTTGGGACCTCTGTTTCTTTCCAGAGTTGAAAGACACACATATTAAGTTAGCTGGCTACTGTAAATCGCCTGTGTGTGAATGGCTGGTGGTGGCTGTGTGCATTCCGTGATGGACTGGTGATCTGTTCAGGGTGTTGCTGGCTTCCCGCCCAAACTCGGTTTCGATTAACTCCAGCTTCCTCCAAGACTTTGATGTATAAGGGGTATCAATAATGAATGGATTTGGGGCCATTTGTTAGCAAAAATGTTTAATGTGTCATCATCTGAACAAATAAAAAAATTAACTTTGTGTGAAATGAAAATACAGTGATCATCCCTCGCTACTTCGCACTTCAGTTCCTGTGGCTTCAGTGTATCATGAGTTTTTCAAAAATATTCATCGAAAAATAAAAAAATTAAGGAAAAACAGGAGAAAAGTGAAGGAAAATGCCGCAAAACAAGGCCAATAATGCAAAAAAACAAACAAAAACAACCCAAAACCCCCCAATAAAACCACTTAAATTTTTATGTGAGGACATGTGTGTGTGTGTGTGTGTGTGTGTGTGTGTGTGTGCGCGCGCATCTATGTGTGTGTTTATATTTTATTTACATCTTATGTATTATTTCTGAATGTTTAATTGTTATTATAAGCATTTATAGTGTTGAATATGTATTTATTGATATTATATACACATATACATGTATGTATACGTCAGTCAGGGGGGGTCGATCCTACTTCGTGCAAATTCGGCATTCGCGGAGGGTATCGGTCAACATTAACCGTGAAAGTGAGGGCTCACTGTAATGCATAGTACACAGTCATGTTAAAAGGGTTATTTATATAATTATTAGTCGACTATGGATAGATTATTGAAAAAAATTATCTGTTGGTCACCTTATCAGTTTATCTCAGAATTAACATTTACTACACTGTGCTCATGTTCTTTTTTTTTTTTTTATACATGTATTTAGTCTTTCACTTCCAAGAAATCTGTAGTGTTATACAGTTTTGTGGTCATGTCTGTAAATGATTTATCATACAGTATTGGTCAGTACGTAGTGTGGTTTAAACCATGTCCTCGTCTTCAACGTTTCCTTTCTGAAGCTACTTCGTGTTTCGTGTTTATAGGTCCAAAAAACCTAAGCCTGTGAAGCCGGTGCCAAAACCTGCAGCTAAACCTACACTCTCTCTGTTTGATGAGGAGGAGGATCCAGACAAGGAGCTGTTTCAGCCTGCAGTAAGGAGCAGTGAGTGTGGCTTTGTATTGTGTTACACCAAAGTGAATAAATCAACATGCAGACACTCAGTATAAATGTTAAGGCCGCCACTAACCGCAAACGTTTAGATCTGAACCAATATATCCCTTCAATGTCTCCTAACCAAGCAGATCACATTAAAAAAGCAAAAAAAATAAAAAATAAATAAAGATGATGAATGTTGATATCATTACTGGGTAAATATAAGGAGATTCCATCAAAATATCTGCCAATATTCCCCTAGTTGGATTTTTTCAACTGTAGCTGCATATAATTGGTACTTGGTTCTCCACCTCCATAACTACATCTAGAGCTAACAACCTTCTCATCACCAGATGTTTGGTGATGAGAAAACTAATTTAAATTGAGGTGGTAGGGTGCTGGATTGCTCATCCCAAAGTCGCAGGTTCAAACCCCACTGTCACTGGGTTGTCACTGCTGTCTCCCCAGTGCAGCTAACTGGGTTATCAAAGACTGGTCATGTCTCACTGTCTGTGGTGAGAGGCTATAAAAGAACCATTGCTGACTTTTTCATCAAAAGTAGCTGCATAGCCGTCAGCGTGTTTTTGCCCTGTGATGGCCTGGTGAGCCCTCCAGGGTGTACTCTGCCCTCGCCCAGAGTTGGTGATGGAAAGCCTCCCTTCTATCCTAATTACGATTAAGCAGTTCAGAAAATAGACAATGAATGATGTTGAGAGTGACATATTATATTTTCATGGAATTAGGTGGATGGTTACGTAGTGGTTGGCACATCCACTTCAGAGCAAGGTCCCGGATCCAAGTTCCTAGCTCAGCAACAGAGTTTCTATGTTCGCGGTGTGAACTGTCTCTGTCTAGAGTTGGCTGTGATAGGCTCCAGTCGCTCCACAATATTAGTTGTATAAAATGGTTCAGCAAATAAATGAATATTTTAATGGGAGTGTTCCATTTGTATCTACAGGTGAGGTGAAATTGTTTGAGGACCCAGATTTAGGTGGAACTGTCTCTCTTGGAGACTCTTTGCTGCTCCCTAACGCCTATAAGAAGACTGAAGCCCCTGCTATCAATAAACTAGATGAAGATGTGGATGATCTCTTCAGGTCAGTCCTTGTTTCATCTTCATGTTTCTGCAGTGTCTTGAACCCTTTTTGTCCTGTAGACTGGGAAAAGACTGATGCTGAGAGAGTAGATTAAAAAATACTAAAAATAATCATCCACAGAAAGATATTGTTTTCCCTATAAGCTTTAGACTGATTATTACAAAGGAGTAAATCACAGAGCCATAATTTTAATATACAGTCGGCCCTCTACTTACGAAATGAATCCGTTCCAGTGCCTTTTTCGTAACCTGGAGTTTTCGTAAGTAGAGGTGCATTTTACACGTAAAACGCATGATTCATTCCAAGGCTCCCAATACTACCCCATAAACCCTTTAAAAATTATAAAAGTACACCAATTTTATATGAAATACGTGTTAAAAGTAAAAGAAAATTATTTACCTTTTTTTAAATCTCTCGAACCACCCATGTGATGCTTTAAAGTCCGGGAGTTGCTGTCCCCCCTCCCCCAGTGCAGCTAACTGGGTTATCAAAGGCCAGCCATGTCTCTCACTGTCTATGGTGTGAGGCATGTAAAAGAACCATTGCTGACTTTCGACAAGAGAAGGCTGCAAAGCCGTCAGCGTGTTTCTGCCCTGCGATGGCCTGGCGAGCTGTCCAGGGTGTACTCTGCCCTCGCCCTGAGTTGGCTGGGATGGGCACCAGCCTCCCCGCGACCCTAATTAGAATGAAGCGGTTACAGAAAAAATGATGAGTTGCTGGTCACGAGGTCCTTAAATATGGCAGTTGGGGTTTTTTTTCTCGAAATAATCGCCTCCCTCACTGTATCTTTGCTTTTAAGGTCTCCTTCTGCTTCAATATCATCCTAATTGTAGAGGGGTTTCGGCCATACTCCATTGCGATTTCGCTCAACCACATCCCACTTTCGTATTTTTTTATTATCTCCTGCTTCACTTCGATTGACAACGGAGCCCGCTTCTTCTTTTCGGTGTCACCGGGAATTACTTGCTTGGGGTCCATGATGGATAACAAAATATAACGCTGCAATGATCACTCTTAAAAAACTCACGAGCCAACAGTCCTGTTCAACTCTCTTTCACACGTGTGACAAACAGGAAGTATGGCTACAGGAAGTATGGGTAGAGTTCAGCTCCCTCGTGGCCAATGGGAGGCCAGCGGGGCGGGATGTTGGGATACAGCCAATGAGAGAGCAACTCGCGCATTGTTTGAATTTTTGAATGGCACATTTGGTGCTTTTTGTAAGAAGAGGTTGAGGCAAAAATTTAGGGAAATGTTTTTCGTAACCTGGATTTTTCATATTCAGAGGTTTTCGTAAGTAGAGGACCGACTGTATACAGCATGTATTTTAATAACAGTTACAATATTTCTGTTAACTTTGTATAGTAGGAAACATGACATGAACTCATTAGAGCATTATTACAGCCTGGGAGAACAAAAATCTCATTGGCCTTAATGCGTTACAAATATGTGACATTCTTATTGCAACGAGATTTTGTGAGAACTCATTGTTCAGTCTTAATAGTCAAATTATTATTGTTAGTGTTTGATTAAAAATTTGAAATTAGCTTTTATACTTAATATCACAATCAGCTTTGACTGACTGTGTTGATTTTCATGCATTACCGGTAGACTTCTCACTGACATACAGTGGTGCTTTAAAGTATATGATCCCTTAAGAATTGTATACATTTCTGCATAAATATGACCGAAAACATCTTCAGATTTTCACACAGCTCCCAGAAGAAGATGAAAAGAACCTCTGTGATCAAGAGAATATCTGTAACTGGCAAAAGTTTGTAAACTTCTCGGGTTAGCAGGTAATTCGAAGGTGAAAATAGAGTCTGGTGTTTTTAATCAATGTGATGACAATCATCTGTGACTGGGAACCCTGTTTGATTTAAAGAACAGTTATCTAAGTGTCAACACATGTTTGTGGAAGTGTATCATGGCACAAACAAAGATTTCTGAGGACCTCACAAAAGGGTTGTTGATGCTCTTCAAGCTGGAAAAGATTACAAAACCATCTTGAGTGTTTTTACTCCAGCTGTTCACAGTAAGACAGATTGTGTGCAAATGGAGGACATTTAAGAACATTGTTACCCACCCCAAGAGTGGTTGACCAACTAAAGTCACTCCCAGAGCAAGGTGTGAAATAGTCATTAAGGTCACAAAGGACCCCAGTGTAACCTCTAAGAAACTTAAGGCATCTTTCACAATGGTTAAAGTTAATCTTCAGGAGTCCACTATGTGGGGAACACTGAAAATACGTGGTTTGCATGGCAGGGTTGCAAAAAGAAAGTCCCTGCTTTCCAAATGGAACATTGCTGCTAGTGTGCAGTTTGCTAAATATCACATGGACAAACTGGAAGGCTACTGAGAAAATGTCTTGTAAATGGATGAGAGCAAAATTGAACATTTTGGTTTGAATGGGAAGCGTTATGTTTCGAAAAAGGAATGCACGAAATTCCAGCATAAGAACCTTGTCCCATCTGTGATAGGTAGACATGGTAGTACGTATTATGTATTGGACATGTTTTGCTGCATCTGAGCCAGGACAGCTTGCTATCATTGATGGAATAATGAACTCTGAACTATACCAGAATTGATTGAAGGATACTGTCAGGTCATCTGTTCATGATCTGAATCTCAAGAGAAAGTAGGTCAAGACAATGATGCTAAGCACACAAGTCGCTCTACCAAAGAACGAGTCAAGAAGAATATTCATTCATTTTCTGAATCGCTTAATCCTAATCAGGGTCGCGGGGAGGCTGGCGCACGTCTCATCCAACACTGGGTGAGGGCAGAGAACACCCTGGACAGCTCGTCAGGCCATCACAAGGCAGAAACACGCTGATGGCTTTGCAGCTACTCTTGACAAAAGTCAGCAATGGTTCTTTTCCATGCTTCACACCATAGACAGTGAGAGACATGGCCGGCCTTTGATAACCCAGTTAGCTGCACTGGGGGGGACAACCTGTAGAGAGTGGGGCTTGAACCCCCAACCTTTGGATCAGTGATCCAACACCTTTACCACCAGGTCACCGCTACCCACGTAAACAAGAATAAAGTTACTGTGTTGGAATGGCCAGGTCAGAATCCTGAGCTTAATCCCAAATGACATGTTGTGAAGAGACCTGAAGCGAGTGGTTCACGCGAGTAAACCCAACATCCCAGAGTGGAACCTGTTCTGTTCCGATGAATTGGCTAAAATTCCTCACTAGGTGGAAATGTTTGAGTTGCAGTTATTGCCGCAAAAGGGATCACACCAGATACTGAAAGGTTCACGTACCTTTTGCCACTCACAGGTTTGTCACTTTGCTTAATGAAGAAATTATCAAGTAAAACGTTTTGTCTTATTTTTATCCCATTTATTTAACTGGGCTCCCTTTATCTAATTTGGAATTTTTGTAAAAATCCGAGAATGTTTTAGTTCATATTTCTGCAGAAATGTATACAATTCATAAGAGTTCACAAATGTTCAAGCACCACTGTGTCCATACCAGTTCATCTGCTTCCGTGTTAAGATGCTGTTATTGGTTACATTTAGTATGTGTGTGAAGAGTCAGTGGTGTGCATTACCATTAGATCACATGTAGATAACTCAGCTGTTCAGTTAATTATTGTTTGGATTCATTCATCAAACTTCAAATAAAGTTATTTGTAAATTTATGAATAAATCTGTTCATATCCAGCTTGATTTGTTAGGCCCATTAATTCACTATAAAATACAGAACATGTTAATGTATGTAAAAATATTACCAGATCTCACAATGTCTCTTCACTGAGTTATGAGAAGACTTTTGAATTTTAAATTTGTAGTCATTTTCATTGGTGTTTATTATATAAAGAAAAACATTTTCCGAGCAGAGCCCGTATTCGGAGCGATAAAGAGCAGGATTCATAGCTACTGTTTCGGATTACTTGAAGATTACTGTTGTGTTCTATATTTTATGCCTGTTAGGGTTGACGAGGATTTGGACAAACTATTATCAATCAGTAAACCAGTAAAACCAAAGCCATCAGTTCCCCCGAAACCAGCAGTAAAAGCCAAACCAGTGATTCCACGCAAGCCGGCCGTCCTTGCACAGCCTAACCGCGCACCTCCCCAGTCAATGGATCAGCGTGACATCTTAAAGTACATCCAACAGAACGAGGCTGCGGCCAGCGAGGACCTGGACCTTTTTTAGTGTTGTTGGTTTTTTTTGTTTTATTTTTTTTACAGTCAAAACACTAGCCAGTGATATTAAAACATTCTGTCATTTTTTTTCTCAGTTTACACACCACCATAAGGACACAGGAGAGCTTTCGTGTCATGTTGCCTTCAAAGAATTGTGGTTCTCTGATATTTTTTAAACTGTAAATCAAAGAACTGTCCACCTAACTATCAACATGTACAGCACTCGACAGATGCCCTTAGTCAGAGTAACTTAAATTTTATTTACCGGTAATTCATACGCCTAATCAGATGAAGGTGAAGGGTTTTGCTTAAAGGACCAACAGTGACAGATTGATTGAAAAGCTGGGTCTTCAAGCCTCAGCTCCACCAGTCACCGCTGAGCCACCACTGTTCCCCTAAATACGAAACCAAACAAATGAATATTGTACTGAAAATATATTCTACACCAATATGCACTTTTACTGAGCTCAGTATTCAGATTTTTGCATATAAAGACATCCAGCTGTTAATCAATTTAATATAAATATTTAGGCACTACCTTCAAGTGGAGATCCAAAAATATTTGAATTTATTTTGAATAAAGAAACATCCATCATTTAACTTGCAGTGTTTTCAGTGCTATACAAAAAACCTGGTTGTACTCAAGAAGAAAAACAACTGATTAAACAATAAGATTTTCTGCAAAATTCAAGCGCAGTCCGTGCCAATGATGCAAGCAGCGAGTGCACATGAACACGGATGTGACAACAAAATGGAGCACATGCCTTTATAACATTCTCATGAGTGTGGTGCAGTTAATGTTTCTGAATAGACAATTGAAAGGACTGTTGAATTTGGTTACATCCATTGAGACTTCGTGGGAGCATATCAAACAAAATAAGCATTTTTTTTTTCAGTTCAGTTCATTTTCTGTAACCGCTTAATCCTAATTAGAGTCGCGGGGAGGCTGGCGCCCATCCCAGCCAACTTCGGGCGAGGGCAGAGTACACCCTGGACAGCTTGCCAGGCCATCACAGGGCGGAAACACGCCGACGGTTTTGCAGCTACTCTTGTCGAAAGTCAGCCATTGTTCTTTTACATGCCTCACACCATAGACAGTGAGAGACATGGCCGGCCTTTGATAACCCAGTTAGCCGCCACACTGGGGGGGACAGTGACAACCCTGTGGAGAGAGGGACCCGAACCCTCAACCTTTGGCTCAGCGATCCAGCACCTTGTACCAGTAGACCACCACTGCCCCTTTTTGTACAATACAGTAACCCCTCGTTATTCGCATGGGTTGCGTTCTGCCCCTTCCCACAACCAATCTGCAACCAATCAACAGGAGGCAGAAACAAAATCCCTCAGCCAATGGCTAAATTTGAATCACGTGCCAGTAACTTCCGGGGCTGTTGGTAATCTGCGAGTATAATAATAATAATGCAGTAAAATGTAGTAATGATGAAGTAAAAACTTTTTAATTTTGTACTGTGATATTTATTAATAAATAAAGTGCTTAGGCTCCTTACCAGAAACTAGAGAATATGCAGTGCGTTTGACTGACATCATAGGGCTTAAATAATCATTAAAAACACTAAAAAAAAAACGTGAATTCACAATTCAAGCGATCACACTGATAACGTGCGCGAAGGAGGAAAAAAAGAGGTGTACACATCATCTGCAACTAATCAGCAGGAGGGAGAAACCAAAGCTCGCAGCAGTTGGCTAAATTTGAATCATGTGCCAGTAATTTCCGGGTTTGCCGCTAATCCGTGAGGATGCGGGGCCGCGAGTGCTGAACCGTGAACGGGGAGGGAGGGTACTGTATAACATTTTGTACGTGAAGTTAATTTTAAGTTGGACATTAAAAAAGAAAGCAAGCAATGGTATGTGTACAACTTCTTGTGTTAAATGTGATTTATTTCGCTTCAGAGTAATTTGCATGCCAGTTATGTATTTGTTTAGTTCATAAACGCCTGTCCTTTGTAGAATTCTGTTCTGTTCTTTTTGTTTGTTTGTTGCCGGATGTAAACACAAGGTGGTGATAAAATATCAGCTGTTTTATAAACTATAGTGAACCACGTTTTTCAATCCAAATGATATTAACAGTGAATCCCTGTATCAGCCTTCTAAAGACTTTGAGGTTTATTTCATCCCTTGAGGCGTATAGAGAGTAATGGGGTTGAGGAAAGTGGGTTATGTTTTTAAATGCTTGACTCCGTTCTAGCTCTCATTTCAAGAAATTACTGACTTTTAGCCAATCAGTACAGTACTTCTGAACCCAATTGACCAAAACCCCTAGAGGGAGTCCAGTTTTTTTTATAAAGTTTTTTTTATAGCTTCATTTATAAACTGGGAGGTTCCTATTTGTTTCTCATACAGTACATTATATTTGAAGTCCCCATTAAAGGGGAATTTTTTGGAAGTAACTTTGTGGAAGTGAAAAATTATCCAGTGTAGGGGTACGATGCTAATAAGCGTGACGGATCTGTGTTTATCAGAAAATAATGATGGGTCGTCTGTTCCGCGTACTTATTACAATTATGACTGTTGATGTGTACCAGATGTTATAGTAACAACCTTTAATAGCAAACTATGACATATAAATAACTTTGAGGTTTATGTGATTGCCCACTGCCAGTATTTGACCACGAACCTCATCGAGAGAATTGTTATCATGCAAGAACTATTTTACAAAGGTCAGAGGTGTAACGAGTCTGGCCTGGGAAATAGAACATTTTAATTATGTGCATCATAAAAAAAATAAATAAATAAAAAGTGAACAAATTGTGCTGATGATTTCCAGATTATATTTTATAAATATTATAAATATTTCCTGCTTATACAGAGATTATTCTGGGTAAAAAAGTTATAGTTTTGAGAAATGTTTCAGATTAAATTATTAATCCAAATCGATAAGATAAAATACAGCTTTATTAATCTCACAATGGAGAAATTCACTGTTCCAGGCTCTTGAAGTACCATCAGTAGGGGGTGCAAAAATATCTTACAAAGGTGTAACATCCTTGAGTTAATTAGAACAGAACAATAAAATAGAAATATATTATACATATATATTATATAAGTAAATAAATACATACATAAATAGTATAAAAGTATTATACAATAAGAAAAAACTTTGTAGACTGGCTGATATTCAAGTGTACATGTATCTGAGGGCAGAGTAGATGGACTGATATGGTTCACAGTCAGTGGGGTCGATGTGGTTGATTAAAGTGCACGGGGCTTTTATTGCACATAACCGTTTTTTTCACAGACAGTTACAAAGTCTGTCTGTACAGTACAGTACTGTAGTACAGTCTGATAGCGGTGGGGATGAAAGACCTGCGGTAGCGATCCTTCCTGCACTGAGGATGTCTCAGTCGTCCACTGAAGGAGCTGCTCAGCTTGTTCAGTCTCTTTCTGTCCCGCTCTGTGCTGCCCGGGGCCCAGCAGACAGCAGCGTAGAGGATTGCAGAGGCTACCACAGAGTCATAAAATGTCCTGAGCAGAGGTCTGCATACTCCGAAGGACCCAAGTCTCCTCAGAAGGTGGAGGCGACTCTGGCCCTTCTTGTACAGGGCGTTGGTGTTGTGGGACCAGTCCAGTTTATTGTTGAGGTGAACGCCCAGGTACTTGAAACTGTCCACTATCTCAATGTCCTGTCCCTGGATGTTCACCAGTGAGTGTGTGTGTGTGTGTGTGTGTGTTAGAGTGCTTCTCCTGAAGTTGACCACCATCTCCTTCGTCTTCCTAGTGTTCAAGCACAGGTGGTTGCGCTCACACCAGTCCACAAAGTTGATGATGACCGACCGGTACTCCAGCTCGTTCCCCTCTGACACACAGCTCACGATGGCAAAGTCGTCATAGAAATTCTGGAGGTGGCAGCTGTCTGTGTTATAGGTGAAGTCCGAGGTGTAAATGGTGAAAAGGAAGGGTGAGAGGACAGTGCCCTGGGGTGCCCCCATGCTGCAGACTGCCACCTTTGACTCGCAGCCGCACGTACTGTGGACGGTCAGTGAGGTAGTCGATGATCCAGGCAGCAAGATGTCCGTCCACTCCCGCGTCCTCCAGTTTCCCCCGCAGAAGCACTGGCCTGATGGTGTTGAAGGCGCTGGAGAAGTCAAAGAACATGACCCTCACAGCGCTACCGGCGATCTCCAGGTGGGTGAGCGCCCGCTGCAGAAGGTAGACACAAATAGAGACAAGAATCTTGAAGAAACAAGCGTGTCTTTTCCTATGCAAACCCAGATACAGTGGTACTTCACCTTACGATAGTCCCAGCAAATGAAAAATCCAGGTTATGAAAAACATTTTCCTAATTTTTTTTTTGTCTCTGTACATGAAACACGTTCTTCTTATGAAACATGCCAAACGCGCCATTCAAACAATGCACGAGTTGATCTCCCATTGACTATCTCCCAACATCCTGCCACGCTGGTCTCCCATTGGCTAGTAAGAAAGACGCAGCACCCTCCCATTGGCTATCTCCCAACATCTTTCCCCGCTGGCCTCCCATTGGCTTGGAGAGATGACGCAGCTCCCTTGAGCAGCAGCTTGTTTCATGAGTTTTTCGAGTGTGCTCATTGCAACTTTATTTTTTGGCTCAGGCTTTTAATCTTGCTTAAACATTTGTAAGATTATAACTCTGCTAAGAAGACATGGTCAATAATAAAAAAATAAAATAAAAAAATTCAAACAATGCACAAGTTTCTCTCCCATGACTATCTCCCAACATCCCGCCTTGCTGGTCTCCCATTGGCTAGGAAGGATGATGCAGCTCCCGTCTATTGGCTATCTCACAACATGCCGCCCCGCCGGCCTCCTATTGGCTAGGAGGGATGACGCAACTCCCTTGAGCAGCAGCTTGTTTCATGAGTTTTTCGACTGTGCTCATTGCAACTTTATTTTTTGGTTCAGGCTTTTAACCTTCCATAAACATTTGTAAGATTATAACTCTGCTAAGAAGACGGTCAACATATAGTAAGTACCTAAAAAGGTATGCTTTTGTAATTTTTAAAGGGTAGTTTTGGGGGCCTTGGAACAAATCACGTCTTTTACATGTAAAATGCGGTTCTACTCACGAAAAATCCAAGTTACGAAACCACCTCTGGAACAGATTAATTTCGTAAGGTGAGGTACCACTGTACCTTTAACAGCTGAATTGATTTTCTGATGAGCAGATGCGAGTAAATTATACAGAAACTCATGTTGTGCAGAACTGTTAATATAGATGTATTGTTTATATTTTTCTTCAACCTTCATTTTGTTTTAATGTAATTCATTATGATGTAAAGCGATGTCGATAATAAATGCGGTAGCTTTATGTTGTAGCACATTTTAACAGTAAAAAAAGAACTTTATTCCTGTGCTGAACCTTGTTCCCAGAGTAAAAGTACATTTATCTGTATAAATTATTGATTGTTTCACTGAGGATTGAAAAAAACTGGGAAAACATTAACTAAATCAAAACAACATTTTTATTCACAGTTTCCTATGCTGGCATGTGAAAGATATAAAATCGCTAAAAGCTAACCGCTAGCCATTAGAACGAATATAAGAACTGCTTCAATAAATACAAAATAACAGGAAAGTGGCTGGTGCTTCACTTTGTCTTCTTAAAATGTTTTTAGTCATTAAAATAAGAATTCTAAGCATCAGAAAAAAAATATACTTATGAAAATTTAATGTTTTAAACTTTGGCACAAACATTAACACTGGAAATAGAACTGCATATTGAGCAAAATAATCTATTTAAACATATCAAATACACATAAACATTAGACGTGCATCTCGTGCTTTTATTAGCATATTGGGAAGCCTTAATCATTAATGCATGCATATTAAATTTTTAAGGCGGGATTAAAGGTGGAGCATCATCCGCGCATGCGCAGAACTGTATCATGCACGACTAGACCTCATCAGACCTGTGAACCTATGTATTTATATATAACAATATCAACATTACATGTACGTACATATATAATACACGTGCCGAGCAGGCCTATGCGCATCGCTATGATGGCATTAATATATATACATAACATATATTAATGCCAATGCAGCCGTGAGGGGGGGCACAAACCAGTGTCTCTCCCTCACGCCAGTCCCAAGCCCGGATAAATGCAGAGGGTTGCGTCAGGAAGGGCATCCGGCGTAAAACAAATGCCAAATAAACTATGTGAATCACAAGAAAGAATGACATACCGGATCGGTCGAGGCCCGGGTTAACAACGACCGCCATCAGTGCCGTCAACCAACAGGGTGCTGATGGAAATTGGACTACTGTTGGTCGAAGAAGGAGAGGCGGGAGGCGTGTCCGTTGCCAGAGAGAGGAGAGGAAAGGCATGAGTCTAGGACTGAAAGTAGGGACTTTGAATGTTGGAACTATGACAGGAAAAGGTGGAGAGCTGGCTGACATGATGCAGAGGAGGAAGATGGACATACTGTGTGTTCAGGAGACCAGGTGGAAAGGTAACAAGGCTAGAAGCATAGGAGCAGGGTTTAAGCTGTTTTATCATAGTGTGGATGGGAAGAGAAATGGAGTAGGAGTCATCTTGAAGGAGGAGTTTGTCAGGAATGTTCTAGAAGTGAAAAGAGTGTCAGACAGAGTGATGAGGCTCAAGTTAGAAATTGAAAGTGTGATGGTCAATGTTGTTAGTGCTTATGCCCCACAGACAGGATGTGAGCGAGAAGAGAAGGAGAGATTCTGGAGGGAGTTAGATGAAGTGATGCAGAGTACCCCCAGAGGTGAAAGAATGGTCATTGGGGCAGACTTCAATGGACAGGTTTGGTATCCAGGACAGGAACGCAGAAGGACAGATGTTGGTAGATTTTGCAAAAAGGATGGAAATGGCTGTGGTGAATACTTTCTTCCAGAAGAGAGAGGAGCATAGGGTGACTTATAAAAGTGGAGGTAGGAGCACACAGGTAGACTACATCTTGTGCAGGCGATGTAACTTAAGCGGGTGAGAGTGTTGCCAAACAGCATAGGATGGTGGTGTGCAGGATGATGCTGATGGTGAGGAAGGTGAAGAAGGCAAAAAGGCAGAGCAGAAGACAAAGTGGTGGAAGTTGAAAAAGGAAGTGTCGGGTTGTCTTCAAGGAGGAGTTGAAACAGGCTTTGGGTGGTCAGGAAGTGCTTCCAGATGACTGGACGTGTGTCATCTGGAAGGAAAGTAGATAAGGAGACTTGGTGGTGGAATGAGGAAGTGCAGGAGTGTGTACAAAGGAAGAGGTTAGCTAAGAAGAAGTGGGACATTGAGAAAACCGAAGAGTAAACAGGAGTACAGGGAGACACAGCGTAAGGCAAAGGTAGCAATGTCAAAGGCCAAACAGAGCGCGTTTGATGACTTGTATGCTCGGTTGGAAAGTAAGGAGGGAGAAAATGATTTATACAGGTTGGCACAGCAGAGAAATAGAGATGGGAAGGATGTGCAGCAAGTTAGATTGATAAAGGACAGAGAGGGAAATGTATTGACTGATGACAGAAGTGTGCTGGGAAGATGGAAAGAGTACTTTGAAGAGCTGATGAATGAGGAAAATGAGAGAGAAAAAGAGTAGAAGAGGTGACTGTTGAGGACCAGGAAGTAGCAAAGATTAGTAAGGGTGAAGTGAGGAGGGCATTGAAGAGGATGAAGAATGGAAAGGCAGTTGGTCCTGATGACATACCGGTGGAGGTATGGAAGTGTCTAGGAGAGGTAGCAGTAGATTTTCTGACAAGAACATTTAACAAGGTCTTAGAGAGTGAGAGGATGCCAGAGGAATGGAGGAGAAGTGTGCTGGTGCCCATTTTTAAGAACAAGGGAGACGTGCAAAGTTGTGGCAACTACAGAGGGATAAAGTTGATGAGCCATACGATGAAGTTATGGGAAAGAATAGTGGAAGCTAGACTAACGGCAGAGGTCAGCATTTGTGAACACCAGTTTGGTTTCATGCCAAGAAAGAGCACCACAGATGCAGTGTTTGCCTTGAGGATGTTAATGGCAAAGTACAGAGAAGGTCAGAGGGAGCTGCATTGTGCCTTTGTGGATCTGGAGAAAGCATATGACAGGGTGCCGAGAGAAGAACTGTGGTATTGCATGAGGAAGTCTGGAGTGGCAGAGAAGTATGTTAGAGTGGTGCAGGACATGTATGAGAGATGTAAGACAGTGGTGAGGTGTGCTGTCGGTGTGACACAAGAGTTCAAGGTGGAGGTGGGACTGCATCAAGGGTCAGCTCTCAGCCCCTTCTTGTTTGTTATGGTGATGGACAGGCTGACAGACGAGGTTAGACAAGATTCCCCATGGACTATGATGTTTGCAGATGACCTTGTGAACTACAAGTGCAGGAAAATCTAGAGAGGTGGAGGTATGCCCTGGAAAGGAGGGGAATGAAGATTAGCCTCAGTAAGACAGAATACATGTGCATGAATGACAAGGACCCAAGAGGAACGGTGAGATTACAGGGAGCAGAGATAAGAAAGGTGGAGGATTTTAAGTACTTAGGCTCAACAATCCAGAGCAATGGAGAGTGTGGATAAGAGGTCAAGAAGCGTGTGCAGGCAGGTTGGAATGGTTGGAGAAAAGTGTCCGGTGTGATGTGTGATAGGAGGGTATTGGCAAGAATGAAAGGAAAAGTGTACAAGATGGTGTTGAGGCCAACGATGTTGTATGGGTTAGAAACAGTGGCCCTGGGGAAAAGACAGGAGGCAGAGCTGGAGGTAGCAGAGGTGAAAATGTTGAGGTTCTCTTTGGGAGTAACGAGGATAGATAGGATTCGGAATGAGCACATCAGAGGGACAGCACATGTAAGACGTTTTGGAGACAAAGTCAGAGAGGCTCGATTGAGATGGTTTGGACATGTACAGAGGAGGGATAGTGAGTATACTGGTAATAGGATGCTGAGGCTGGAACTACCAGGCAGAAGGCCTAGAGGAAGACCAAAGAGACGATTCATGGATGTGGTGAAGGAGGACATGAAGGTCGTTGGTGTAAGAGAAGAAGATGCAAAGGATAGGGTGAGATGGAGGCAGATGATTCGCTGTGGCGACCCCTGAAGGGAAAAGCCGAAAGGAAAAGAAGAAGAAGATAACATATTAATGCCATCATAGTGATGCGCATAGTCCTGCTCAGCACATGCCACATGTATAACGCAGTGACACTCACGGCTCAGGAAAGTTCGTCAAACTTTAGAACTTTACAATAATAACATACAATATCTTTCATCATGAATCACATTAATATTATCATCATGCTGGAGAGAAGTGGAATGTAATTTACCGGAATGTGGGACCGATTTGGAGTATTTTGAGCCTGAGGCTGAGTCCGCAAGTTGTGTGACGTCATTTTTTTCAGAGTCGACAGATATTATTGCCACGTTAAGCAAAAAAAAAAAAAAAATGCATGGTTAATGTGCCTTGTTGGAGATCAGGTTCATGGGACCGCTTCCCTCTTTTGCTCATTTTAAAATGAATGTTGAAGTGAAAATCTAGATGCAGTAGGTCAGTAAATTTCTGAGCAATTAGCAACATGAACCGTGTTTTTGTTTTTCGCGGTAATTTCTGTAACCCGTATAAAAATTAATTATTTTGGCTGAAGGCCTTTGTGACAATCCGCATTGCCCAATCACGGCATGGCTCTTATTATACCAAGCTCGCCACACACTGAATGACTGTAGATAAGAGGACGGAAACACGATTGTGTGAAGATTACATGCCAGGACCTCTGTGGTCGCCATTTTTTTTCTCAACAAAAGCATTACTTCCAGTTCAATTAGCAGGAATAGCCAAAGTGTTTTTTTTATCACTGTTCCGAAGTTTTCCGAATGCATGTCAAAAAACTGGTTTTGCTTCAGAGTATCACAATACATATTGTTTACATGTTAGAACCAGTTTAAACCGATAAACCGGTTTTATTGCGCATCCCTACAAAGTATTATTTGTAAAAGTTTTTTGCACTGAGTAGAACACCATTATTTCTGCACTATGTGTGTGTGTGTGTGTGTGTGTGTGTGTGTGTGTGTTTTAAGACAGTTCATTTTAAAACCAGACTTTAATTTGCAGTAGGTGTTATTTATTGTTTTTAACACTCTAATAGTCAAATCCGTGAAATTGAATAACCAACCTATGGTAACAGGAATTGGCATGCTAACAGGAGTTAGCATAAGCAAAGCCTGTGATTACATCACTTTCAAGCAAGTGGACATTTATCTGCTTGAAAGAAATGTAAACATCTCTTCATAAAGATTAATGTGGATGTGGAGTAATGTTGGGGGGTGTCTATTGATTGATTGTCAAGGGTCAGGTTTCCAAACCATTTTTTTTTTGAGCTCAATAATATTTGAGAGCTGATACAATGGTTTAAACTTGTTCATTCATACATTTTCTGAACCACTTAATTCTAATTACAGTCGCGGGTAGACTGACGCCAATCTCAGCTGACCCTGGACATGGGTAGAGTACACCCTGGACGACTCACCGGGCCATGGCAGGGCATGGCTTAAACTATTATTTATTATTTCTAGTCCGTATTATTTATATTAGTAAGTACAGTATATGGTATATTTACTTCTATATCGGAAAAAAAAAAAATGTCACTCCCCCCTGTCCCCCACCGCCCCACGAACTACTATAAATAGTATTATTTGTCTATAAAATTATTAGTACACCTCTGCATAACATTGTGTTTTTATTAACATTAAAAACAAAAAAGAAAGAAATATAGACTTACAGTAAAGACAAACTTCATTAACATTGTTTTTTAATATGCAATTGAAAAGATTTAAAGTGCACCAATGTGCCTGAAATTTAAAAAAAAAACATCCTTATTTAAACTCGTTGAACTTATTTATGTCGTAATATCTCTGTCTCTCTTCATCTTTCTCTTTGTTCCTGTTAGAAATTTTTTCGTTTTGTTTCTTGAGGGGTTGTTTACTGCAACGTCATATCATTTGTTTGTGCGAAAAACCACTACACCATAGTGTGACAATGAGAGCATCACTGCCAACTACTGGAGTGGAGGTGCAATTACACTTAATTCTCGTACCAGATTCCAGAAAAGCATGTTCCCCAGGGTCATACACGCTCCCCCGGGATCCCCCCCCCCCCCCCTTCCGCATCATACAGCGATCTGCATCATTCAACCAAGGGGGGGGGGGGCACTAATTAAGAAGCACTGATCATATTCATACAAGTCATATTTATAATTTTATTGTTCATGACTGGATTTGCACTGTGCATTTTATTAATCACTTAAGCAGTAGAACAGCATTTCCTGTACAACATTTGCAGCATTACATTTCGTAAATCATACTCTTGGTATTAATGAAGAATTCCAGAATTAACAGAAGAGTGGGGTTTTGTCCAAGAACATTCCAACATAGAGAAGCAGATTTCCGTCTGCTGCTCTGTTTGTCCAGCTTTCTGGCAAGATTTTAAACTGGCTTCAATTCCGCCCCAACCACACATAAAAAAAATAATAATAATAATAAATCCTCTTCCTGCAAGATCACAATGATCACAAAATCTCTTTAAAAGTGACTTTTTATAATGCTTGAAAGAGAAAAAGTCAAATTCTGTGCCAGGAGTATTTTTGCTCGAATCTCACGTATTAATTCCCACTGTGAAAGAAGTGAGAAGGATTTCCCTTCAGTACACGTTCTGTATGTAGAACCTTGAGGTTCTACTTTCCAGGAGAACATACGTTTATTATATGAATAAGTCTGATTTGCCATAAAAATCAGATCAGCCCGAAGCCAGGAACAGATGGTTTTCACAGTACTGTTGAAAGATTGAAAAAAAGTGGGCTTTCCCACAGTTCCTAAGATTTGTCATCTCCTGCAGTGGGATTTGGGCTTCTGGCTTTAGTTCAGATCAGTCCGGCTTCCGGTGGTTACAAATGTGTTTTTGAGATTTGACAGATCATGTCTGTGATCTCAGCTACTGCTGAGAGTTGCACAGAAACATTCAGACCCAACAGCCGGTCTCAATCCATAAAGCTTATATTGATTTTGACCAAAGGTTTTAAGAACAGATATTAGTTCGGAGCCACATCTGTACAGGAAGTAGGGTCATGTTTATAGGACCTTTTATTTAACCCCTCCCCTCTACTTTTTTTGGCTAAGATACTGAACTAAAGTATACTGCTACTGACTTGTTTTTATAGAGTCTATACTTTAGTCAAATATTAGGGTTGTTTTGTTACATTTGTTTATTTGATTAGCTATTTCCTGTCCTGAGAGCAGGCCTTTAACCCTTGGTGGTGTGTGTGTGTGTGTGTGTGTGTGTGTGTGTGTGTGTGTGTGTGTGTGTGTGTGTGTGTGTGTGTGTGCGTGTTAAATTTTTAATTAGTTTCCACGAGATAACCTAATCCATCCCGAATCTGTAATGACACAAACTGTGTCTAGTCTAACGCTCATGTTATATTTTCATCAATATCTCAACACTGAAGGGATTGTCATATAAACCCATGTACAATTATTTATTCAGTCATCTTATCTCGAACATCCAGAACAAATCCAGGGAACCCTGGGCTCAAGGCAGAATAATTTACTTTGAAACTGGACATCAATCCTGTTCACACACACACACACACACACAAGACATAGCCTATGTATCAATGGTGACATGGCATAGTAATTAGCACATCCAACTCACAGTGAGAAGGTCCTTGGCTTGAATGGAGTTTCCATGTTCTTTCTCCTCCAACAGTCCATCTTCTTCTTTTCCTTTCAGCTGACCCCTTTCAGGGGTTCCCACAGCGAATCATCTGCCTCCATCTTCATAGAAGTCATATTAATGGTTCGCATGTTTGATTTGGCATAGAGTTATACGTCGAATGTCTTTCCAAGGGGCAGAAACACGCTGACGGCTATGCAGCTACTCTTGACGAAAGTCAGCAATGGTTCTTTCACATGAACCTCTCACCATAGACGGTGAGAGACATGGCCGGCCCTTGATAACCCAGTTAGCTGCATTGGGGGGGACAGTGACAACCTTGTGGAGAGTGGGACTCGAACCCTCAACCCTAGTATCAGTGATCTAGCGGCCTTTACCACCAAGCCACCACTGCCCCCTCCTCCAGCAGTCCATATACATGCGTAATAGTCTGGTCTAAATTACCCCAAGGTGTGATTCTGATTGTGAATGTATATATGTTGATGGCTTGTCTACTCAGTGTACCCCACTTTTGCCCACTGTTGGCTAAGATAAGCACCAACCTTCCTACAACCCTAGGAGGATTTTGAGGTTCACTTAATCAATGTGTTAGATGAGTTTATTTATGTAAGTGCATGGCGAGTACCCCGCCAGTAAGAAGAAGGAAGATGAGGCAATCCACATGAATATGATAAGTAGATTTAAAACCACTCAAAGTCATCACCTGAATCTGAAGACCAAAATGCGCTCCATGGAGCTGTGAGGATTCACCACCTTATCATTTGATTCTGCATAATTATGTAAAAGTTAATGTTTTAGTTCATATTATCATCTATATCAGTCTGCTGAATGTGAAACCTGTGTCTATGAACAGAGGGAAACATAACAGTTAATACGTAGAACATTGTAGGATTCAACTATACAGAGTAAATTTTCTTTTATAATACAGTGATCCCTCGCTACTTTGTGCTTCAGTTTCTGCGGCTTCAGTGCATCTCAGGTTTTTCAAAAATATTCATCGAAAAATAAGAAAATTTAAGGAAAAATAGGGGGAAGTTAAGGAAAATGCCACAAAACATGGCCAATTATGCAAAAAAAAAAAAAAAAAACCCAAACAAACAAAAAACAAACCAAACCCGCCCCAACAAAACTACTAACATTTTTATGTGAGATGTGCATCTGTGTGTGTGTGTGTGTGTGTGTGTGTGTGTGTGTGTGTGCAAATATAATATAATTACGCAATTAATCTGTTCCAGAGCCTTTTTCGGAACCTGGATTTTTCGTAAATTGAACCGCATTTTACATGTAAAACGTGTGAACTCGCGGATTATCTTGATTCGCTACCGGGGCCGGAATCGAACCCCCACGAATAATGTGGGCTACTGTATATACACGTATATATGTATATACATCATACATCACACATCATACAGTATACGTCGGTCGGGAGGGGTGGGGGGGGGGTGTCTCGGTCCCTATTAACCGCTGAAAGTGAGGGTTCCCTGTATTTTTATATTCTTTTTGTTCCCCACCTCTTGGACTCTTTGATTTCTTTTGTGCTTCATCCTTCAGTACTTCATTTGCTACATTTTCCTGGTCATCAGTTTATTTGCAATTTACAGCAATGTGAAAGCAGAGAGGAGTCATGTCAAATCCAGTGCACCAACAATTATATAAACAACTACCAGATTTATTTTGAAGAACCTCAAAAGCAACTTAATGAACAAAACCCAGAAGCAATTTGATTCTGTTTTATAGTTCACTTCGTATGAACAGTAAGTTTTTCCAGGTGTTCCTTGAGGAACGCTGCATCGACATTTGAGCTGCTCGAACCTTCAATCCAGCTCCTCTGAGAACAGCCTGATTAGATTAAGAGCAGCTTGATTAGTTTATAACTGGGCAGATCTTTCCATCTTATTCCTGTTAGCTGCATACTACATTTCTTCTTCTCTCTGCAGATGATAGGAACTAAGTGTTTAGTGCACCAACAGTAGCACACACCCAGCACCCACTTATTTACTGCGTGCATCTGACACGTGTCATGTTTCTTATCATAGATCTTCACATATGATACGGCCAGATTTTGAGAAGTATAGTAGTGTAGGTGACAACTGAAAGAATATTTCATATCAACAGACAATTTATTATATTTTGATGAAATCCTAACTAAATTAATAATGACAAATTGTATTCAGTGGCACAGAATCTAAACAGTCTGATATATACCTTCATCTTATCATCTGCATTTATAACACATCATCTATAAAATGGTTTGAAACCAGCAGTTTAAAAGTTGCCCCTGAAAAGGAAGAAATTTTACATTTAAACAGTGTCGATCTGTTTATCAGATCGACATACAAACTGATTGTCCATAGTTTGCTAAATAAAAATAAATGGGGAAAAAAGGCAGGTCCAGGAAGATCATAAAGCCACTGGACAGGATAATTCTGTGGAAGAAAAAAAATAGTAAGTAGCATCAAGCATTTAATCTCAGAGACCATTCGAAATGGGTTTTCAGCACATTACACTTTCTTGTGCTTCCGTTGACTGTTTGTTTAAACTGAGCCCGGAGAAGAATTCAGACCACTCTGCATAAGAGTTTTCTTAATCATGGAGCTGGTTACTCCAAAGTCCAGAGCTGGTTTCCTTCCAGTAATATGTATCAACTTGTGTGGAACAAATAGTTGTTCTTCACAATCACCGTTTCCTTTTATCTCGTTCCTAAAATGCTCAGATACTCTTTCGGGATCTACACTGCAGGTTAATAGAAATATTTTACCCACTATTTTGTCTGTACTGTACAAAATGGCATCATGCATGTGTAGGTAGGTAAAAAAGGTAAAGTCTGTTGGGTTTTTACACCCGAGCCTCGTGGCTCATCAGGCCGGTGCTTATCCACGGTTTCCATAGCGTGAAGCGACCAGGAGTTCAACTCCCCCTGGATGGGACGCTAGTCCATCACAGGTTACCTTCCCAGTATATTTTTACTGGTACCCATTTATACTGCTGGGTGACAGAGGCACACTTGTGGTTGAGACCTTGCCCAGGGGTTTTAGCACAGTAAGGGTCTCGGTGGGATTCGAACTCACAACCTCCCGATCCTGAGCGCAGCACCCGAACAACAACGCCACCGGCCTCACTATCATCATGCATGTGTATGAGAAATAATATATATACAGTGGTATCTCACCTTACGAAACACCCAACAAACGAAAAGTCCAGGTTACGAAACGCATTTACCTAAAATTTCCATCTCTGAATACGAAACAAATTCACGTTATGAAACGTGCCATTTCAAAAATTCAAACGATACCCTAGTTGCTCTCCCATAGGCTATCTCCCAACATCCCGCCCCGCTGGCCTCCCATTGTCTCTCTTTCTCTCTCTCTCTCTCTCTCTTGCTCTCACTCTCTCTCTCTTTTTCTCTCTCTCTCTCTTTCTGTCTATATATATATATATATATATATATATATATATATATATATATATATATACAGTGATACCTCTGCTCACGAACATAATTGGTTCCTAGAAAGTGTGTGTGAGGCGAAAAGTTCGTCTTCCGAACATTTATTTCCCATAAGAAACCATTAAAATGAGAATAATCCGTTCCCAGGTCCCCATAAAACATAATTTTCTACTAAATAAGCCTTAAAACTACACAAAAATATACCTTATTTTATGTATAATAAATGTCTATTGTATTGTAATTAAAGAAATAAACTGTACTGTATAATAAAGTCGTTTTATTTACCTTTGTGATGGTAGTTGATGGCTTGATGGAATGGAGTGGGAGGAGGAGAGAGGGAGGGACTTACTGTTTGGAAGGAGTGTTTGGAAACGCCTACTGTTTGGAAACACGCATAGCCACACACGCAGCCTTAATAGCTTCCTTGTTCTTAAGGAGGGTAGCAATGGTAGACTTGGCGTACTGGTACTGGGACGCTGAGTCACACAAACGCACACCTCGTTCGTGTTTTTCAATGATCTCCGCCTGTGGTGGGGTCTTTTTCGGTCCCATAATAGCAAAAGTACACTCAATATGGTCCAAAATGTCTAGCAAACACAAACCACTTCCGCATTCAAAGAAAGGGGGTGACGAACTGTGACGCCGTGAGCGTGCGTCAGCTTCTCGTGGCCGCCACCGTGGCGCTGTTCGACCGCGTGGTTTGGTTCGTCCTCCGAAAAGTAGTTCGTCAGCTGAGACTATATTTTCGCGATTTTAAAGTTCTTGAGGCGAAAAGTTCGTGAGCTTAAGCGTTCGTCAGCCGAGGTTTGACTGTATATATATATATATATATATATATATATATATATATATATATATATATGTGCAACTAAATTGAAAAAGAAGACAACTATTTGAGAGTATGCTAAGACTCTGAATTTATTTTAAACAACATTGTTATTGTCTGTCTTCCTTTCGTTTTTTTCCCTTTTACTCGGGAGTCGCCACAGCGAATCATCTGATTCGCACGTTTGATTTGGCAGAGGGTTTTACGTCGGATGCCCTTCCTGTCACAACCCTTTTCAGCAAGGGACAGAAACACGCTGACGACTTTGCAGTCTACTCTTTACGAAAGTCAGCAATGGTTCTTTTACATGAACCTCTCACCATAGACAGTGAGAGACATGGCCCGCCTTTGATAACCCAGTTAGCTGCACTGGGTGGGACAGTGACAACCTTGTGGAGAGTGGGACTCAAACCCCCAACCTTTGGATCAGCAATCCAGCACCCTATACCACTAGACCACCACTGCCCCTTAAACAACATTGTTATAATGAAGTTATTTATTAATAAGAAAAGTACTTCTTACTATTAATGCGACTTCTGGTGCATTCATGTTGCTGATGGCTTTGTAGTCTGGTTGATACATGGTGAGGTTCAGCTTCATGCAGGCATTTAGAATTCCATCTATTAAACATGACTGCAGGTTGGTCTTGGTGTTTTTCAGATGAGAAGGACTGCTTGCATGCATATGTAGAGCCAAACATGGACAAAACGGAACGACTCACACACTGCAGTGTTAATGTGACAGGAAGCACGTCCCAAGTTTTGGCAATCAGCTGGTCTGCGGGTTGAAGTTTTTCCATGTCTGTCCATTTGTGTTTGCTTGCCAGCTCTGCTTGGCTTCATGCAAATGAGCTGATCAAAAACCAGGACATTTACCTCTTTACTCAAAAACAACACACAAAGTCTGTGGCTGTTGTTATAATACAATAAAATTAGATTTTCAAGGTATCGGACGCGCCCGCATACTGGCGAACAGAAAGAATTGGCTCTCCGCTGCGCGCCACAGTGACATGGCATTGAAAATAGATGTATAGATTTAAATGCGCAAGGTTTATTCATCTGTTTTTGTTTTATTTGATAGCTTTTTTTTTGTATTTCTATTTAAATGACAGTGAAATGATGTATTCGTTATTCTGTTAAGAAAGGCCACCTGATTTATCTGAGAGCCAGATACAGTCATCAAAACAGCCACATCTGGCTCGCGAGCCGTAGGTTCCCGACCCCTGCACTATGTCCATAGTGTACAAACACATGTTTTCATTTTGCTTACATTGAGTTTGTTCCCTTTTTATGCAAAAAAATACTTGAATATAATCTCAGTTTAAAATTAAATGATACTTGATTTGACATTTAATTTCTTTGTTAGGAAATGAATGCAATTTTAAACGTGGCTCAGATAGATATCTATTAATTACACAGCTGAGCATTTTGCATGACATCCCTTCTCTGATGCTTCGGTTAGAAAACAGTGACTTTTTGTACTCTCGCAGAAATGTTTAGCCCGAAGCAGTGACAGTGAGACCCACTGCTAAGTAGTGATTAATGCACAGTTGGTGTTTCTTTTGTCAGACGTCAGGTCACTCCGACATTCGCTGGACTCCCGCCCAGACATGTTCAGAACATCCGGTGGTGTCTGCTTACTTTCTTATGTATCACATCACTGTCTGGAATCCATACAACTCATCGATGTTTTCACAGTTGTTTTGAATTCTGCTGCATTTGTCATTCACGTTACTGCGGTCACTTTAAGCACTCCATGTCCTTGTGATTACAGATTGCTTCGAGCTGGTTATTTGGGGTTTATTACTAAGTTTTGTGTCGCTATGACCTGGCTCAAGGATTTTCTTCTTCACTGTCATGAACTTCAGCTGTTATAACGTGTTCTGTGCTGACAACAACAGCTTTACAGAACCAGCTGTACTGACATTTTGTCGCCATTCAGTCTGACCTGTCGAAACTGAGAATATTCATGCATTAGGAATACCAACCCTGAGTCTTGATGGATTAAGCAAACAAATGAACATGTTGCTTAATAGTGCTGGTGTACTGATGTTCATTCCAGTTTTTATAATCACAAAATGATCAGTGTGTTTGATGCCGGCTTTAAAAAATGATTGCCGGTTACAAAATGCCAAAATTTCCATTACTCACATCAGCAAGATATTACAAGATCAGTCACTTGGAAGCAGTAAGATCAGGTGTTTATCCATCTCCCCCAACCCCCACCCCTTCTTTTTTTGTAAATACCTGATGTATCCAGACATGGTCCATTTAGGTACGTAATTTAGTATTGTAAAAAGCAAGGTATCACGTCATGGACACGATGCGAACCTACGGGCAATTTAGAACGGCCAATTAGCCTCCTGTGCATGTTTTTGGAAAGTCGGAGGAAACCGGAGTACCCTGAGGAAACCCACGCGAGCACGGGTAGAACATGCAAACTCCTCACAGAAACACCCAGGCCGGGAATCGAACCCAGGCCTTCTTGCTGTGAGGCGGACGTGCTAACCACTACTGAATCCACTAATAATCAGCATATTGCATGACACATGTTCAGGCTGTATTTCAGGAACTCATCGAAACTGTACTGAGACTCTTTGTGAATTAAATAGGCAAACGTGACATTTATGCGGCATCTACAAATTTCCCCCAGAAACCAGTTTACAAAATTAAAATCATGTGCCCACGAGGAAAGAACACCAGAAAACCAAAGGCAGATTTATAGGGATTGCATGTACAGACAGAATAGCTTTATGAGGTCACCTGTAAGCTATGTTAAGTAAGTGCAACACTGACAGCATCCACTTTTGTAACACTTACGTTCTCCAGCCTGGCACTAATCTCTGTGCTTCACCACAAAGTGTGAACAAGAGCAGGCTTTATTTGGGGGAGAAGGGAGTAGGAGGAGAGACTGGGTTCACTTGGCATTATGCCTGCACTGCTTTTCGAGCGAAAGTGGCTGTATCAGTCCTCTGTGTTCTGAGCCAGGACGAGCCTCAGTCTTGAAGCCGAGCTTCGTATGAGGCCTGAAAGTGTTTGTTTTTATGTACAGTACATGCATCAAATTCGACAAATCTTTCACTTGCTGTGCTTTACCATACAGTTTTTCTAAAAAGAAAAGAAACTTGTAAATCTGGATGGAAATGCAGTTGTTTATGAAGTGTGTGTGGGTGTCTATCTATCGATCGAATGAAAGTATGTGTGCAGGGATCCCTCACTTTCCGTGATTAATTGGGACTGCGATCCCCCCGCGACCACCGAATTTCGCGAAATAGGATCACCCCCCCCCCCCCCCTGACTGACGGATAGCGTAGGCCTCCATCAGTCCCGAAGGACTATGGCTGCACTCTGGCCAGTATCCCGACTGGTGATACTCCCCAGTGCACAGAGCCTGGGTAGGGAGTAATGAGGGACAGGCTGTTACCCAAGCAGCAACCGGAAGGATCCAATGGAAAGGCAAGTGCCGATACGACTGGGTTCCAGTGCCGCTGCAGGAGAGAAACTACGGTCAATTTAGAACGGCCAATTAACCTACAGTGCACGTCTTTGGATTATGGGGAAACCGAGCACCGGAGGAAACCCGCACAAGCACGGGGAGAACATGCAAACTCCACACAGAAACGCCCAGGCCGGGAATCGAACCCGGGCCTTCTTGCTGTGAGGCGGACGTGCTAACCACTACGCCACCGTGCCGACTGACGTATACGTGCATCTATATGTGTATATAATATCAATAAATACATATTCAATGCTTCTAATAACAATTAAACATTCAAAAATAATGCATAAGACGTAAATAAAATATAAGTACACACACATACAGATGTGCGCGTGTGCACACACTCAGATGCGCACCTCACATAAAAATGTAAGTTTTGTTTGTTTGGGTTTTTCTTTCTTTTTTTGCTTTTTTTTTTTTTTTGGCCTTGTTTTGTGGCATTTTCCTTAACTTTTCCCCCTATTCTTCCTGAATTTCCTTATTTTTTATTTCAATGAATATTTAAAAAAAAAAAAAAACTGCCATGCACTGAAGCCGCATGAATTGAAGCGTGACGTAGTGAGGGATCCCTGTATTTCTATTTGTAGACCAAAAGGGTTCATATCACTGCCTTCACCGAGAGTCGGCTGAGAATGGCATCAACAACTTTTAATACTTGACAAAATGGAGTGTTGGGGCAGCACTGTAGCATAGTGCTCAGCTTGTCTGAGTCATAGCAAGAAGGTACTAGGTACAAGTCCTGGGCTTGGTGAGGATGTTTCTCTTTGGAGTTTGCATGTACTTCCTGTGCTTGTGTGGATTTACTTCAAGTACAGTACTTTGGTTTCCTACCACAGTCCAAAGACTGGCTCATTTAGACCAATCAGCTGTTCCAAATTTCTACTAGGTGTGATTGTGATTGTGATTGGTTGTGTGTTGGCCCTGGGATGAACTGATGAGCTGTTCAATGTTCTCCCACCTTTGCCCAGAGATGGCAGAGATAGACTCCAGCCTCAAGACAACTCTAGTAGGATAAAGCAATTTGGCAGCAAACGAATGAAGCTTAAACCAGTGTGTAGGCATATAGTTTAGGTATTAGTGATATTGTTAGGCATGGTGATTGGAGAAAGTTCTGAACCTATACGTTGGATAGGTGTGAGAAAACAGATTAAACAAAAGATAAAACAAACTTAACCGTTTTGCTGAGATGCCAATACTATATCTCACTCATTAATGTCATTACTTTGCATTCATATCATCATCATCATTCTATTCATCCAACATTGTTAACAGATATGATTACAATGCGTAATGAGTTTTTCAGGGGTATTGAAAGGCTGCCACATTATTCAACGTGACGACATGTTACAGACCAGAACATACTCCTGAGGAATTCGAAAGTTTCCAGAGAAAAACAGGAACCAGCAAACGAGAATAAAGACTAGTGACTCTCATCCTGTTGTGATCGTAGCCATGTTTTTGACCTGTTTACTTTAACATCTGGTTTCCTTTCTTTCTTCTTTTATACTGCATGACACGTGAGACATGTTGTTACATTCCAGACGCATATATCTGGTGTTTTCATAGTGATGGGAGAAGACCCAGAAATTCCCTGAGGTCCAAGATTGTGACTGAAATAACACCCAGATAGTAAGAATATGACAAAGAACAATAATAATTAGTGATATGTATGCCATATTAGTAGAACAGTCTTTAATGTTTATATCTAGTAATAATTACTAATGAGTACATCAGAGGGACAGCACATGTTAGAGGACAAAGTCAGAGAGGCTAGCTTGAGATGGTTTGGACATGTACAGAGGAGGGATAGTGAGTATATTGGTAGTAGGATGCTGGGGGCAGTGGTGGTCTAGTGGTATAGGGTGCTGGATCGCTGATCCAAAAGGTTGGGGGTTCGTGTCCCACTCTCCACAAGGCTGTCACTGCCCCCACCCCCCAGTGCAGCTAACTGGGTTATCAAAGGCGGGCCATGTCTCTCACTGTATATGGTGTGAGGCATGTAAAAGAACCATTGCTGACTTTCGTAAAGAGTAGGCTGCAAAGCCGTCGGCATGTTTCCGCCCTGCGATGGCCTGGCGAGCTGTCCCGGGTGTACTCTGCCCTCGCCCGAAGTTGGCTGGGATGGGCACCAGCCTCCCCGCGACCCAAATTAGAATTAAGCGGTTACAGAAAGTGAATGAATGAGGATGCTGAGGTTGGAACTACCAGGCAGAAGGCCTAGAGGAAGACCAAAGAGAAAGACCCCTGAAGGGAACAGCCAAAAGTAAAAGAAGAAGAAGAAGAAGATCTAGTAATGTTTACTAAGTCGCTGCAATATTAATGTAAAGAGTATCCAGTATTGCTTTAGAATGAGTTAAAGCTGTAATATTAACTTTCCATTTTTTTCTTCTCTTCCTGACTTCCCCTTGTATCCAATCCCCACCCATAAAGTGTTTCTCACAAAGTGTATTACATGGCACGACCACAGGGGGTGCTGCCATCCACCTGTTCAAAAACTATTGCACATGTATATTTGGGGGAGACCTAACACACTCAGTAGGAAAACACTATCCGCCCCTTTGTACAAATGAGCTCACAGACACCCATAATCGGCTGGCGACTGTGGTAAGAGACACGAAAGTGAGGGTACGCGACCCCTCCCTTTCCATTAAAGCACGGCCAATACGCTCCCATGGCCTCCTGGTATGAGATGGCTGAGGCATCACCTTGGATTCGAACCAGCTATTTCTAGACTTATAGACAAGAGATCGATGCACCACTTGGGAGCCCTGTTTGTCTATTATAATGTAATCAATAATAGGAACTAACTACTTTGTGGATGTTTCACAACATTAATTAATTTTTCCGTAAAAAGCTGTGAAATAAGATAGCATAGTATATGGAATAAAACACTTCAGGATGTGATGTAATCAGAAAATACTCACTCTTGCATTGGTAATGCATCATTTCATTGTTCATTTTCATCATCATTTTTTCCGAACCGCTTAATCCTAATTGGAGTTGCAGGGAGGCCGGCACCCATCCCAGACAACTCCGAGCGAGGGCAGCGTACACCCTGGACAGCTCTCCAGGCCATCACAGGGCGGAAACACGCTGATGGCTTTGCAGCTACTCTTAATGAAAGTCAGCAATGGTTCTTTTACACCTGACACCATAGACAGTGAGGCCGGTGGGGCCGGTGGCATAGTGGTTAGGGTGCTGCGCTCAGGAGGTTGTGAGTTCGAATCCCTCGGAGACCCTTACTGTGCTAAGACCCCTGGGCAAGGTCTCAACCACAAGTGTGCCTCTGTTCACCCAACAGTATAAATGGGTACCAGTAAAAATATACTGGGAAGGTAACCTGTGATGGACCAGCGTCCCATCCAGGGGGAGTTGAACTCCTGGTCGCTTCACGCTATGGAAACCGGGTATAAGCACCGGCCTGATGAGCCACGAGGTTCGGGTGTAAAAACCCAGCAGACTTTACCTTTTACCCATAGACAGTGAGAGACATGGCCGGCCTTTGATGACCCAGTTAGCTGCACTGGGGGGACAGTGACAACCTTGTGGAGAGTGGGACTCGAACCCTCAACCTTAGGATCAGCGATCCAGCACCCTATAGCAGTGGGCCACCACTGCCCACTCACTTCATTGTTGTTTTTCTATAAAAGTACAATGCGTTGTGTTCCATATCTTTCACACATTATATAAATAAACCTAATTTTCATAAATACAGGGCGGCACAGTGGCATAGTGGTCATTACATCCATCTTACATCATTACATCATAAAGTTCTGTGTTTGAGTCCTGGGCTTGGTAACGGTGTTCCGGTACGATGGTTGCATGTGCCGTGGGTTTCCTCTGGGCACTTTGGTCTCCTCCAACAGTTAAAAAACAAACACATTATGCTAATTCGATGTTCCAGATTGCCACGAAGGTTTTGTGTGTGTGTGTGTGTGTGTGTGTGTGTGTGTGTGTGTGTGTTTGCCCTGTGTTGGACTGGCAAGCTGTTGAGGGTGTACGCTGCCTTCACCCAGAGATTATATATACATCAGTGTTATAGATTATACATCAAGACAGAAGACACAGAAGTGCTGACTATGACTTTATTCCTCTCTGTACTGAACTTTTAATGAATTATGAGATTAGTAAATATAATTATGTATGATGTCATCCTTTTAAGTCATTCATACCAGCGTCTGAATGTGGGGTCCTCTTTATTATAAGACCTCCATCCATATGTGTCTGCACACCGTGTAAAAAAAAAAAAAAAAGAAAACATTTCCTCTCACCAGCCTCAGTCAGTCTTTAAATTATATTGCCTGGCTCATCATTAGCCGCTGTAGCGTAGTTTGGTGCAGTGGGAATTGTGGGTCTTCTTTCTTGCTGGAGTTATTATTTAATGTAGAAAGGGGTCAATAAAAAGATGAATAATGGATCAGTTCCTCATTCTTGTTCCTCCTGAGCTCATAAAGTTGCAGTGCTGGGAAGTGCAATCACAAAGCAAACCAATAGACCTGGACACAATGTCATTTATCTTTTCCCTGCTCACAAACATCAGGATTCAGCCTGTGGTTTTCATTCCGTTCAGGCTGAGTGTTTCACAGTAAAACATCTTACATGCTCCTGCCTGCTGTGAATTTAATGTCAATTTTAAAAATGTATATTTACTTTCCACTGTACGCATGATGCAATTTTATCTCAAGAAGGACCGCATACGGTTTCACAGACTTGACTTTAAAATATAATCATACTTGATGTCCAGAAGCTTGATGCATATCTTTTAATTGTTCATGCAGTTATCAGTGATAAAAAAAAATATTTTTAAAAAATGTGCACAGTAGGTAGACCCCCATTTTTCACCATGGTTTGGTTCCGGCCCTTCCCGCGGATCATGAAAATCCACGAGTTAGTGACGCGGTCTGTCTGTCTTCCTTTCGGCTTTTTCCCTTTTACTCGGGAGTCGCCACAGCGAATCATCTGATTCGCATATTTGATTTTGGCAGAGTTTTTTTTTTTACGTCGGATGCCCTTCCTGTCACAACCCTTTTAGCAAGGGACAGAAACACGCTGACGACTTTGCAGCTACTCTTTACGAAAGTCAGCAATGGTTCTTTTACATGAACCTCTCACCATAGACAGTGACAGACATGGCCTGCCTTTGATAACCCAGTTAGCCGCACTGGGTAGTGGTGGTCTAGTGGTATAGGGTGCTGGATCACTGATCCAAAGGTTGGGGATTCGAGTCCCACTCTCCACAAGGTTGTCACTGTCCCCCCCACAGTGCAGCTAACTGGGTTATCAAAGGCGGGCCATGTCTCTCACTGTCTATGGTGAGAGGTTCATGTAAAAGAACCATTGCTGACTTTCGTAAAGAGTAGCTGCAAAGTCGTCAGCGTGTTTCTGTCCCTTGCTAAAAAGGGTTGTGACAGGAAGGGCATCCGACGTAAAAAAACCTCTGCCAAATCAAAAACGTGCAAATCAAGATGATTTGCTGTGGCGACTCCCAAGTAAAAGGGAAAAAGCCGAAAGGAAGACAGACAGTGACGCGGATTTAAAACTCTGTGTATGTTATTACATGCGCTAAAATATGCTTCTTAAACACATTGTATAGACAGTCTTACTCATTAATACAGTAATAATGCAGTAAAATGTCATAATGATTGAATAAAAACATTTTAATTTTGCACCGTGATAATTTCCTTACCAGAAGCTAGAGAAGATGCAGGGCATTTCCGTGACATCATACGGCTGAAATAATCATTAAAAACACAAAACAATCACATCGATGATATGTGTGCAAAAGGAGAATAAAGAGGTGTACACAGCATCTGCAACCAATCAGCAGGAGGGAGAAACAAAAGCTTTCAGTCATTGGCTAAATTTGAATCACATACCAGTAACTTCAGGGATTGCCGCTAATCCGTGAGTATAATAATAATGCAGTAAATATTAAGTAAAAGATTTTTAATTTTGTACTGTGATAATATTTATTAAGCGCTTAGGCTTCCTATCAGAAGCTAAAGAAGACGCAGGGCGTGTGAGTGACATCATAGGGCTTAAATAATAATTAAAAAACACTAAAAAAAATTTACTTCGCAATTCAGGCAATCACGTTGATAACTTATGCATGAAGGAGAAAAAAAGAGGTGTACACATCATCTGCAACCAATCGGCAGGAGGGAGAAACAAAAGCTATCAGCCATTGGCTAAATTCAAATCACATGCCAGTTACTTCTGGATTTGTTGGCAATCCGAGAGTATGCAGGGGCGCAAGTGCTGAACCGCGAATGGTCAAGAATTAACTAAACATTACAGTGGTGCCTCTGTATGATTTCAATTCAGGGACTGAAACCTATCTCGGCTAATTCTGGTCCTTGGTGGGGTACACACTGAACTGTCTGCCAATCCATCAGAGGGCAACACACACACTCAACCATTTTCATTGACACCAGGGACAGTTTATAAGAGTCAAATATCACATATATATTCCCTTCCTTCCTTAATTTCAGCTTTTTCCCTTTCTCGGGAGTCGTCACAGCGAATCATCTGATGCGCAGATTTGATTTGGCATGGGTTTTTACGTCGGATGCTTTTTCTGTCACAACCCTTTTAGCAAGGGACAGAAACACGCTGATGGCTTTGCAGCTACTCTTTGGAAAAGTCAGCAATGGTTCTTTAACATGAACCTCACACCATAGACCGTGAGAGACATGGCCGGCCTTTGATAACCCAGTTAGCTGCACTGGGGGGACAGTGACAACCCTGTGGGGACTCGAACCCCCAACCTTAGGATCAGCGATCCTGCGCCCTATCCACTAGCCCACCACTTCCCCGAAATATCATATATATATATATATATATATATATATATCTGTGTGTGTATATATCTGTGTGTGTATATATGTATAGACAGACAGACAGACTGATTGATTGATTGATTGATTGATTGATTGATTTTTGATCCCTATCTCATATACTGTAGTGTACCCCACCTTTACCTACTATCGTTTGGACAGGTTCTTGCCTCCCCATGACCCTTGTAGGACTATGCAATTCAAGATATGAATAAGTGAATAGAAGTCCGAATCAAAACAATTTGTATTTCAGCTTTGTAGGTTTTTATTTCATTTTTTTATCTAAATATTTTCCAGCCTCATTCCTTTCATCTTGACTGCAGCTTGTCTCACTTCAGCGTTCATCAACTCATGACGACAAACAAAGCTGGGAACTCGCTGACCCAAGATTTCTTTCTTTTTTTTTTTACTGAACTCTACAGCTGTCAGCGGCATGTTCTGATGTTTGCTTAAGCTCTGTCCCAGCTTTAATTTTTATATTTCAAAAAAAAAAAATAGAGGGGAAAATCCTGATAGGGTATTACTGGGGAAAATATATATAAATATATATATATATATATATTCCTCAAGTTTCAATTTTATTTCTGTGGTTTTGGTGACGGTGCGCTGTAAAGTCTGTTATGGTTCTGATACGTTTTCACATTTTCCTCGGCATATTGGAAATAAACGCTCTAGTCTATCTTCTTCTTCTTTTCCTTTCGGCTGCTCCCTTCAGGGGTCGCCACAGGAAATCATCCGCCTCCATCTCACCCTGTCCTCTGCGTCTTCTTTTCTGACTCCAACGACCTTCATGTCTTCCTTCACCACATCCATAAATCTCTTCTTTGGTCTTCCTCTCGGCCTTCTGCCTGGTAGTTCCAACCTCAGCATCCAACTGCCAATATACTCACTATCCCTCCTCTGTACATGTCCAAACCATCTCAATCTAGATGTTTTATTCAAACTCGTAATTAATTGTCATGATTATAATAAACCAGATCTAATGCAAAGCAGAACAGCAGTCACATGACTTGAATCTTGGTTACAGTGCTGTATATCCCTGCTGTTCTTGTTAGTTATAACCTAATACATTATATCTGTTGTAATTGTGATGAGTGTTATGATGCCTCACTTTGACTTTCTTTCACCTGTGTTTTTAAAGCTGCATCTGCTGGCATGCATTTGAGTTTTATTTAGAATGGGTCTACTTTTTAAGTATTTATAAAATTTATAATAATACTCACGCAGTGGTGGCCTAGTGGTACAGGCCGCTGGATCACTGATCCCAAGATTGGGGGTTCGAGTCCCACTCTCCACAAGGTTGTCACTGTCCCCCTCAGTGCAGCAAACTGAGTTATCAAAGGCCGACCATGTCTCTCACTGTCTGTGGTGTGAGGGTCATGTAAAAGAACCATTGCTGACTTTTCCAAAGAGGAGCTGCAAAGCCGTCAGCGTGTTTCTGCCCCTTGCTAAAGGGTTGTGTCAGGAAGGGCATCCGACGTAAAAACCTACGCCAAATCAGAACATGCGATGATTCGCTGTGGCGACCCCGAGGAAAAGGGAACAGCCAAAAGGAAAAGAAGAACTCACAATGTACTGTATGTCTTTCATCCATTCATTTTCTGAACCACTTAATCCCAATTAGGTTCGCAGATATGTTGGCGCCCATCTCAGCCGACTCCTGGCGAGGGCGAGGTACACCCTGGACACCTTGCATGGCCATTGCAGGGCCAACACTCACACAACCATTCACAGCTAGGGGAGATTTGGAACAGCCAACCTACTGTGCATGTTTTTGGACTGTGGGAGGAAACCGGAGTACCTGGAGGAAACCCACGCAAGCACGGGGAGAACATGCAAACTACACACCGAAATGCCCAAGATGGGAATCAAACCAAGGATCTTCTTGCTGTGAGGCAGACGTGCTAACCAATACGCCACCGTACCGCCCTGTATACTATATACAGTATACTTTCTGTGTCTGTTTTTCTGTGGCTTGTATTTCATGTAAGTTTTGGTGAACATCTGTTTACACTTAATATTCTACAAATAATTGCGTCCTAGACTGTTCTGTGCCGTGAATCATCAGGGTATCCATCTCACATCGTATCGGCTCTCTCACACACACACACACACACACACACACACACACACACACACACACACACACAGATTATTCCAGCTTCTTCCGTGGTGTCCCAGGGGTCGGCTCTGAATCCACTGCAGTATTGACTTATTGGTAAGGCAATGGGTTATTGATCTGAAGGTCAGCTGTTCAGTCCCCACTATCACCGCTGTTGGGCCCTTGAGCAAGGCCCTTTACCCTCAACTGCTCAGTTGTTGTATAAAATATAATAATTGTATGTCACTCTGGATAAGAGCTTCTACCAAATGCTGTAAAATTGACGAAGTAAATTGGGCCACAGGTGCAGAAATCTTTCTCTGTTTTTCAGAGATCTTTCATTCTGTGAATGGTCACTTTTTGTGGCGTTCATTTACAGCTCTTGTCTGTGTGGAGTTTGTACTTTTAGTGCAGTTGAGGTAGCAGTCTTTGAGAACAGGAAATGTGCAACATAATTAAATTACACAAGAAAGTCTTGTTTACACAAGAAAGTCTTGTCTAATGTTGTCAACAACCATGTTACGTTTGCAGCTGCTGCTGTGTGAGTGTGTGTGCGTGTGTGTGTGTGTGTGTGCGTGTGTGTGTGTGTGTGTGTGTGTGTGTGCGTGTGTTTGTATTGACTATAAGCAGTGTGTATGTGATGGGTTTGGATTCCCCTCATTACCTTGCAGTACGGACGCCTGCATTCCCCTATACTAACCACAAAGGGATTTCATTCGCTTCTGGACTTGAAATGTGATGCCACAGGAGCCATATTGGTGCATATGAATAAACACTTGGTTAACCATTTTCATATATATAACTAGACTTCTATTTTGTTAAGGTAAAGTCCATTGGGCTTTTTACACCCAAGTCATAGTGGCTCGTCGGACCGGTGCTTTCCCCAGTTTCCGTAGCGTGAATCTACCATGAGTTCAACTCCTCCTGGATGGGACGCTCGTCCATCGCAGGTTACCTTCCCAGTATATTTTTACTGGTACCTATTTACTGTCGGGTAAACAGAGGCACACTTGTGGTTAAGACCTTGCCCAGAGGTCTTAGCACAGTGGCGGTCTAACTGGGATTTGAACACACAACCTCCCGATTATGAGCACAGCACCCTAACCACTAAACCACCGGCCCCACAGACTTCTATTTTGCATGTGGTTTAAAAAAAAAAAAAAAAAAAAACTTCCAAATGACTGGCACTGCAAAGTGAACATGATGTACTAGGCAAGTACAGGAACTAGCAAAGCAACTACAGGGGAAAATACACCCCTGGATCCTGCTGTGCAGCTCACCAAACAATATGTATGTCATAGACTCCAGAAGAATACACGGATATTATGACAAAGGCAGTAGAACATGGTTAATGCTGTCTTTAGGATGTAAGATACAAAAAGGCAGTGGCACTTTTGAAACACTTGTTGACATGAACACACCACACCTAAAACAAATCTGGCAAGTCGGGCTTTCAGCTGATACTTGCAGAAGGTATGATTTACAGATGTTTTAGGGTTCACTTTGGAACTGATGTCAAAATTTACACGACAGTTTGTCGTATGTGATGAACTGACTCGGTTTTTCCTTTGGAAACTTTTTCACTTGACTGGTATGTTTTACAGGATAATGAAATCGTTTAACTTAAAAAAATAAATAAATAAAAATTGCTGTATAACTTTTTAAGCTCTGCTACTCTTACCACGAGAGAAAAACGATGGAATGTATTTGTTAGAACATTTTTACTGTTCAAGGAAATCTGAACCTTGAAATCAAATCAAGCCTTAGTGAACCAGACTAAAGTACCTAGGCAGACTTCCGTAGGTCACGGAAATGAAACTCTGGAACGTGTATGGTGCCCAGTGTAACACCACTGACCCACAGAAGGTCAGGCCCCTTCCATATATAGTAATGTATACTAGTGCACATCTATGCTTTATTGTACCCAAGGCTTTAGAAAATCACTCAAGGTGTCTGTTTCATTCAATTTATCCATTACAGGGATCCCTCACTTTCAGCGCTTAATTGGGACCAAGATCTCCCCGTAACCATCGAAATCCGCAAAGTAGGATCAGCCCAACCCGCCCTGACTGACATATACGTGCATGCATATATGTATATAATATCAATAAATACATGTTTTATGCTATAAATGTGTACAATAACAATTAAACATTAAAAAAATAACATAAGATGTAAATAAAATATAAATACACACACATACATGTGGTATTGCATGAGAAGACGACGACACACGTACATACGCGCGCACACACACAGATGCAACCAATGTAAGTAGTTTTGATGGGAAATTTTGGGTTGTTTTTTGTTTTGTGGTTTTTTGCATAGTTGGCCTGGTTTTTCTGGTATTTCCCTTAACTTTTCCCCCCTATTCTTCCTTAATTTTCCTATTTTTTAATTAGATGAATATTTATTAAATTAAAAAAAAAAAAAAACGCGATACACTGAAGCTGCATGAATTGAAGCGTAAAGTAGCGAGGGATCCCTGTATTTCATGTGTACTGAATCTGTGACCAGTTTTCTTTAAAGAGACCATTTAGTTCCCAGATATATTTAATAAACATGAAATACAGTGTCATCGCTTGGAAATAAAATGGAATCGCCACAATATCTTTCTCAAACTATTTGCTTACTTCTGTACAGGAGTACCCATGACCCCTTCATCAGGCACAATGATAAAAGTAAATGTAATGCGTAAAGTAAATAAATAGTGAAGGTCATGCATGCGTGGAGGAAATCGATTTATTCATGCTTTGTGCAATGTCTTTGGGTAGAGAAGAGGTAGCTATACCTATAAATGTTTATTTGGTTTTGAAGATTCTTTTCCATTTAAGAAGACTTTCAAAACTCAGGGTAAGTGAACACTACCAGGTACCATAACAACACTTTTAATATAAACATAGTTTTATAATTTTCTCACAGTAATAAGATGTGTTTCACCTCTGTATCTCAACTAAATTGGCAGGCACCTGTCCTGGCAGGTTTTGTGTGTGTGTGTGTGTGTGTGTGTGTGTGTGTGTGTGTGTGTGTGTGTGTGTGTGTGTGTGTGTGTGTGTGTGTGTGTGTGTCAGGTGCTTTGATGCATGCAATTACTGTAGTCCTATTCTTAATTATGCTAAGTGCCCCTCTAGCATCGATTCCTCTGCATCACAGATTATACTAAATTGTGGTTTTCATTTTGTGTTGTTACCATAAACATCATATGTGAGTTGCATGAGGAGGAAAAATCCACCAAATGATTCCATGCTAAAATAAAATGATCTTGTTAAGGAAAGCTGGAAGAGATTCTGTAGGAACTGCAAGTCTCTATATCATCAAGTCAATATATCAAGCTTTCTCCAGATTCATAACACAATTCTGTACATTGCAATTACTGTACAGTGATCCCTCGCTATTTCGCGCTTCAGTGTATCGCGGCTTTTCAAAAATATTCATCGAAAAATATGAAAAAAAATAAGGAAAGAAAATTTAAGGAAAATGCCGCAAATTAAGGCCAATTATGCAAAAAAAAAAAAAAAAAAACAAACAAACAAAAACCAACCCAACAAAAATACTTACATTTTACACACCTGTGTGTGTGTGTGTGTGTGTGTGTGTGTGTGTGCAAGCGCGCGTCTGTATGTGTGTATCATCATCATCATCTTCTTCTTCCGCTTAGTCCAGGGTCGGGTCGCGGGGGCAGCAACCTTAGCAAAGAGGTCCAGACATCCCTCTCCCAAGCTACTTCCTCCAACTCTCCCGGGGGGACACCGAGGCGGTCCCAGACAAGCCGAGAGACATAGTCCCTCCAGCGTGTTCTAGGTCGGGAGGTGTGTATTTATATTTTATTTACATCTTATGCACTATTTTTGAATGTTTAATTGTTATTATAAGCATTTATAGCATTGAATATGTATTGATATTATATACACATATACATGTACGTATACGTCAGTCAAGGGGGTCAATCCTACTTCACGGAAATCGGTGGTTGCACTGGGTCTCGGTCCTGTTAACCGCAGAAAGTGAGGGATCCCTGTATAGTCGTAAAAATATTTTAAATTGTAACAGTCTTTTTAAAGTGAAAAAGAAATGCAAACCTTCCGAACTCTCCAGTTACACATGAACATATAAATACTGAGATACTTCCATTTCTGAAGTTGCAATCTACAAAAATTTGTTAAGTTTGCATTAACTAGGTTGAAACAGCTGCGGCTTCACTTTCGAGTGTGCAATCACAAGAATATGACGTAAATGTGTCACTTCACATAAGGCGAGTTAATGAAAAAAATACAGTATACAGATATTAAATTAACAAATCAGATATAAACTAGTGAACTTCTGAATAAAAATAAACTCGCCACATTTAAAATTCATATGCATATAGAAAAGAAAACATTGTACTGTATTCAAATTAAATCTGTGTTCGTGGTAGAAACATGAGATGATCTTTGCTGCCTTTTACTAACTTTCCTTTTACAAATTATTATTAATAAAACAATGCAATTTAATAGAAACTAACGTAAACTGCACAATCAAGCGTTTATTCAGTTTGGGTTTCATTTTCTTGTATTTTTAGGCTTAGACTTGAATAGACATAAAGGTACACACTTTAGAAATACTCCAGAGAGTACAAAGACAGAATACTGACATGACGTATTGAAACGTGCGTACACATACATACAGATAATTGTTCCAACCTATTTTGTGCAGTTCACTTTTCAGTCCAAAAATCTAAAAGTAGTACAACTAATTAAAGACATGCAAATGTAGGTCAGTGCACTTTGAAAGTACATGAGTGAGTACTTCCCATCATCAGTATCATCTTAATAGTCCAGTCCCACTTTTCAAATCCCACAGTGGTGAATGCCTTTAGAAGACTAGTTTGATGGAACATTGGAAACAATATTTCTACGTAAGTGTAGCATGCTAAATATAATAAATAACTAGTTTTATTTAATGATATATAACTATTGCCCCCCCTCTCCGCCCCAGTGCAGCCAACTTGGTTATCAGAGGTCAGACATGTCTGTCACTGTCTATGGTGTGAGGTTCATGTAAAAGAACTATTGCTGACTTTTGTCAAGAATAGCTGCATAGCCATCAGTGTGTTTCTGCCCTGTGATGGCCTGGTGAGTCGTCCAGGGTGTACTCTGTCTTGCCCAGAGTCAGCTGAGAATCACCGCCATCCTCCCCCGCGACCCTAATTAGGATTTAGTGGTTCAGAAAATGAATGAATGAATAAATAACTACTGCAATGTGCTCTATGATTAATTTCATTAGTTATCCTTGTTTGTTTGACAGTACACTCAGTCAGCTACACGAAACCGCTTTCACCTTCAGATCAGCATTCCACACTTTACACTTTTTATGTATGCAAAAGCGCCTAATCTGTATGAAAAGAGGAATTTGATGAATGAGTTATTGTCTTGACAAAACAAACACCGCAATCACATTGAAACAGCTGAACAAAAGCAGAGGACTGGAATCAAAAGCTCACTGGGTGCTTTTTTCTTTTCTTTTTTTTTTTTTTTTTTTTTTTGTATTTTGGTGAAGCAGTGGCTGAGATGTGAATAGAGCTGAACTGGTGTGTGACAAATAAGCTGTGAAACATGGGAACAACCTCACCCATGAATAATGTGAAAATGTAGGCCAGGCCCGTAGGCTAGAATAGACTCCCTGCTGTGTCGGAGGAACGACGTTCAAACACGTTTATGATTACTGAGATTAGAAATGTGTGGCAGGCTGTTCACATGGTAAAATTTGACAAGCTTTCAACAGTAAAATTAATATATTTTACCATTTGAAGTATTTTAACGAAGTTCATTGATGTTTAAAAATCAAGCCAGTTTATGTAAAAATCTGAATATACATACAGGGATCCCTCAGGGGCAGTGGTGGTGTAGTGGTATCGGGTGTTGGATCGCTGATCCTGGGGTTGGCGGTTTGAGTCCCATTCTCCACAAGGTTGTCACCGTCCCCCGAGTGCAGCTACCTGGGTTATCAAAGGCCGGCCATGTCTCTCACTGTCTATGGTGTGAGGTTCATGTAAAGGAACCATTGCTGACTTTTGTAAAGAGGAGCTGCAAAGCCATTAGCATGATTCTGTCCCTTGCTAAAGGGTTGTGTCAGGAAGGGCATCCGACGTAAAAACCTATGCCAAATCAAATGTGCGAATCAGATGATTCGCTGTGGCGACTCTCGAGAACGGGAAAAAGCCGAAAGGAAGAAAGAAAGAAAGATAGCGCATTGTACACATGAACCACACGCCAAACCTCAGGCTCAGTGGATGTAGCTAAATTTAAAGCGTCCCTTCAACATTCTGTCTTGAAGACTTTTCACCAACATTCACGTCATCTTTGGCAAATAATTGTTCGTTATTGGCAAATCATTTTGCAGATTTTTAAAATTTTATGGCGTTTTCATCATTATTGGTTTCCAGAGTCTAACTAGTACTATATCGTATAATAAACACATATCATTCAGTGATATCATAAACAACATTATGACCACTGACATGTGAGTAATATTGATTATCATTACAGTGGCACCTGCCAAGGAGTGGGACGTGTTCAGCAGAAAGTGAACGGTTAGTTCTTCAAGTTGATGAGCTGGAAGCAGAGAAAAAAAAAAAAAAAAACAAGAGCAAGAACACAGATCTGAGTGATTTGGACACAATGACAAACGCAGTGTTGTGATAGTTAAGCGAATGCAGCTCTTTATCTTCAATGCGGCTTGCCTTGTGGGATGTTCTGCACTGATGGTAAATAAATAAAAGCAAAAGCGATCCAAGGAAAGACATCCATTGAATTGGAAAGATTGTAATTGGTGCTCAAGGCAAGCACGTGTTGTCAGGTCCCTCAGAACCAATAGCACAAATGGCTGAAACTGTTATACCCCCATTTCACTGGACTACGGCATACAAGGATCGTAGGGGAAAGGTGCGAAACGCAGTCTACGGAAGAGCTTCGGCATTTTTACATGGAAAACGGGTGCAAATCCTACGGAATAGTGGAAATACACTGTCGGAACGCTTCATGCATGTACGGAACAGGTACGGCAAAGTACGCCAAAGTGACCCCACGGAACACTCACGGAATTTTTTTCCATGAACGTGCTTTTGAACATGTTCAAAAGCGCGTTCACAGAATATTTTGGCCTGCCGGAAGCATACGGAAGTGGAGGAAGACTTGAGGAAAAACTACGGGATCACACGGAATGACACCGAATCATACGGAATGACACGGAAGATGAGGGAATGATTGCAGAACGTTCGCGAATGACAACATTTTTGCTTCCGTAAGTCTGCCGTGCTCCAGTGAAATGGGGGTATTAATGTATGATAAGGTTATGCACCCTTAAATAAGCCTTTCCAGATTAAGTCATCTTTGTTATAATAATCCATTTATTATAATAGCTCTCTATTACATTTTGTAAAGTGGCTGTTGAGATTTGAGAGCATTCCACTATAAAAAAAAAATACTCAGCCACTAATGTCAGATGAGAATGCCTTAATAGGAATGGAAAGCGTGTCTTCATAACTATCCTTGCTCCGTGCATAACAGCATGCTGGAACAGGTTTTAGCTTCTTATTTCCACTGAAGGAAAATCTTCATGTTACAGTTTACAGTAATATTATACATACTTCAAGCGTATACCAAGTATCGGCCATTGACTTTTCCGTTCGAAAAAGTAAGATTCCAGATATCTCATTCAGAGCTCAGCAAAGTGGTCAGGTGACTGTGTTGCAATTTCATCAAGCCATAGTAGACAGGCTCTATCAACATCACTCATATAACCGTGTCTACCACGGCTTGAGTAACTGCACTCGGGTGTGAGCTCATGTATTCTTTATGACAAAAGTGCCTTTTACACTGTTCATCCATCTTCCAGATATTTTCTTCAGATTACAAAATAAACCATTTACTAGAGAATAAGCAGTGTTTGGAAGACATTTTGGTGAAATTAATCTTGTAGATAGATGTTCTCAAGCAGATAAACCAAAGTATGTATTTGAGAGTAGGATCTAGTTTCTGGTTGCTGGTGGATGTGAAGGTGTAACACTGTAAAACACAGAAGCATGATTTCAATAAATGGAACAATGTGAGAAACTGTTCTGAGTTGGCTGACGTGGCTCAATTACATTTTATCTGAGCCTCAATTCATCTAGTTACATAACCCTCTATTCATACCCTGCTTTCAAAAATTCTCCTGTAGGAAGCGCAGCAGCTCCTTCAATAATATGATTGACTTGGATTATAATGATGCCATGTTTTGTTCAGGTGTACAGCAGGACTTATACCTTAACACTGACCTGTTCGTAATTGGGCAGTGGTGGCCTAGTGGCATAGGTGCTGGATCACTGATCCTAAGCTTGGGGGTTCAAGCCCCACTCACAACAGGTTGTCACTGCCCCCCTCCCCCCAGTGCAGCTAACTGGGTTATCAAAGACCGGCTGTGTCTCTCACTGTCTATGGTGTGACGTTCATGTAAAAGAACCATTGCTGACTTTCGACAAGTGTAGGCTGCAAAGCTGTCAGCGTGTTTCTGCCCTGCGATGGCCTGGCGAGCTGTCCAGGGTGTACTCTGCCCTCTCCTGGAGTTGGCTGGGATGGGCACCAGCCTCCCCGCGACCCTCATTAGGATTAAGCGGTTACATAAAATGAACTGTTGATAATTCCGAGGAAAATGCATTTCTGAGATCATCATAAGCATCATCATAATATTATTATGGCCTGTCGATCTGTACGCTGCCCTTACCCAGAGTCGGCTGAAATAGGCACTTGTCTCCCTGTGAACCAAATTTGGGTTTAGTGGTTCAGGAAATGAATGAATGAATGAATTTATTATTATTATTATTATTATTATTATTATTATTATTATTGCTCAGCACCACCATTTCTCACAGCCACTCCCTTTTCAACGTATAAAGCTACAGATGAATTGACAATATATTAATGAAATTTTATGGGAGGGTCATTCCTAAAACTCTTTTCTCTTGAATGGCTTTCTTATTTGAATCAGACTGGTTTATGCTGGGAAATCCGGTAATGTAATTACTTTGACAGTTGCCTCAAGCACCCAGGATGTCCGTAGTCAACAACACTATTTGCAGTCTGGGTGGTTAACCGATTTAACAATTTGCACCGGGGTGTATACAGTACCATTCCGAGACAAGATCATGTACCCAGGCATCCTCACCCAATGCTATTAGTTTAATCTACAGTTAAAATCTAAGCTTAATCCTAACCTGCTGTAATAACCAAATAGCTGTCATGTGATATTCTAATCCAGATGCAAATAGATATTTCCAAATATATCGGAATAGAACTAACTATTATTTGTAGTACTTTCTTTTTTTCCCCCCTTTTTGACTTTTCCCTTTTTCAGGGGTCGCCACAGCGAATCATCTGATTCGCATCTTTGATTTGGCATAGGTTTTTATGTCGGATGCCCTTCCTGACACAACCCTTTAGCAAGGGCAGAAACACACTGACGGCTTTGCAGCTCCTCTTTACGAAAGTCAGCAATGGTTCTTTTACATGAACCTCTCACCATAGACACTGAGAGACACGGCCGACCTTTGATAACCCAGTTAGCTGTACTGGGGGAACAGTGACAACCCTGTGGAGAGTGGGACTCGTACCCCCAACCTTAGGATCAACGATCCAGTGCCCTTTACCACCAGGCCACCATTGCCTCTGTTATTATGTGTTGTCTGGTACCATCCGAGTCGTAGGACAACTCTTGGGGACCTGCCATGAAGGGTAACGCCTTGATTATCATCTTCATGGAGGTTTTCAAGGATAGTGCAGTGGTTTGCCATTGCCTTCTGCATGATGCGAACCTACGGGCAATTTAGAACGGCCAATTAACCTACTGTGCATGTTTTTGGACTGTGGGAGGAAACCGGATTACCCAGAGGAAACCCACGCAAGCACGGGGAGAACATGCAAACTCCGCACAGAAACTCCCAGGCCGGAATCGAACCCAGGCCTTCTTGTTGTGAGGCGGACGTGCTAACCACTACGCAACCGTGCCGCCATTATGTGTGGTACTGTACTTGACTTTATATAAAATGAGCAGTCAAGTTAACGCAAGGTAATAGTTTCTGTATTCCATCTAAATTAACATTTGTAATCTTTATACTGTATCACATAGACAAAATTATTATATTGCTTTATCTTCAATTCAATTCAATTCAATTTAGTATTGCTTCCTGTCAAATTATTGATGGCATCTCAGGGTTTTAAGTAAGCTGTGGCACACCTTTTATAATAAAGTAAAAAACAAAAGAATAAGTTGGGCTTTTTACACAATACTTTGTCTCCTGGCTCACCAGACCAGGATTGATCAGTTCTGTATTGTGAAATGACGAGGAGTCCGACTCCTCCTGGATGGGATGTGAGTTCATCACATGTTACCTTCCCAGTTTGGGTGGAACCCATTTGTGTGGACAGATTCACACTTGTGGTTAAGATCTTGCCCAGGGGTCTTAGTATGGTGGGTGTCTTACAAGGATAGCATTCGTAAATGTCATGACCATGTCCTTCACTGACGCCACACCATTTTAGTTTCAAACAATAACACCCCTAGTCATATTTGTGCTATTTTTAGAAGTTGGTCTATTGTTTAAACCACATGGCTGAATCCAAAAACTGCTTATTCTTCATGGAAAAATGAAAACAAGGACAAAATGTCTTCTATCTTAATCAGGCATGAGAACATCTCCTTCAGTTATTTTTGACAATTTCCCAGACTCTGACAATACTTGATCCACCTCCACTCAGACAGAAGGAGTATTAACCAACACCGTGAAGATGTTTTTTTTTGTTTTTTTTGTCCATGGAACACAAGGTTTAGTCATGTGTTTGAAGGCTTATGTAAGTTTTAATCAGTGGTGTTGTGTCCAAGACTGGGTGGTTTTGATTCCTCCACGACTGAGTTGCTGTGTGATCTCTGGAATGTTCAGCCCTTTATAAATTAATCCTATAAACCTGTCCTAGCAGTCTAGCTCTGTGTCCTAGCAATCCCGCATGAAATGATCTTCTCTGAAGGTCCTAACTATACAGTAGACATTACTAATTGTATCATAATGAGTGGATTCAGAGCAGAAGCACTACAAACTGGCATTTTGTTGATATGATAAGGTGTTCAGAGTAGTACAGGTTGTACTTTTTATCAACGTGTTGTAGGTAGGAAAAAGAAAAACTTTCCATTACTATATATACTATACACAAGGCACAATTACAGTTATACACCAGGACCATGCTTACTTGTAAAACGTTTCTATATAGAATATATTTAAATAATTTTCAGTAAGTTACTTCATCAGAACTTAAGACTGATAGTATGGCATGCATATATAAACGTGTGCATACTGTATTTGCAAACTATTTCACCTTGCCACGGCACACATGATAAAGAGCAGGAAATTCCAAGCATAATACCCCCAGATCATACGCTCTCAATCCTTCTATTTAAAGAATTATAAACACTTCACCAAAAAATGTACCAAGGCTTTTAGGTATCTTCTTCTAATCCACACACACACACACACACTCACACACTTGTGTACTACAATGAACTAAAAAGTGTACACACTGGTGGCTGGCATTGCTGTGTTTTTAATGGTCTGAAAACAAACAAGTTTGGAGACGGGTCCCATGTGAGTCATTCATTAGGCAGATGACCTCAGAGCACAGATTTGGCTTTAGGAAATGTTTATTTAGCACACGAGAGATCGGAACAGTGCCTCAAACTACAAGCCACCAGGGAATGCTGAACAAATCTTCTAGTTCTTTCTATTCTTCATGTTTTGACTCAGACATGTTGCAACGGTCTCCAATTCTTGTCATTTACCATCAGTCCTGTACAAATATGACCAAAGGAATATTAGGACTGTTTATATGGATCAGGTTTGACATCAGTTCAGAGTAGTGCCAGTTTAGAACATTGTTTCCTGTTTACAGAGTAATATCCATATCGTCTGGATCTTTATGTTCTCTTTTCAATGACAAATCTGTCCGAAGTTATGATGCAATCAATAACAAACAGTTCGCAACTTGCGATATTTTTCCCTAATCAAGGCTATCTTCTACTTCTTTTTCTTTAACTTTTTTTTTCATCTTGTTTTTCTTCCTTTTCTTCTTCCTTTTTCTCCCACTGCACTTGACTGTTCATGCAGAATTTTATATTTACAGTACTGTGCAAAGCTTTTTAGCACATAACATGCCTTATATTTATGTATACTGTACAGGAATCCCTCATTTTCCATGGTTAATTGGGACCGAGATCCCATCCCCCCAAGCGACCATCGAATTCTGCGAAGTAGGATCACCCCCCCCCCAACTGACGTATATGTACATGTATATGTGTATATAATACCAATAAATACATATTCAATGCTATAAATGCTTATAATAACAATTAAACATTCGAACATAATGCATAAGATGTAAATAAAATATAAATACACACACATATAGACATGCACGCACGCAGATGCAAACCTTACATAAAAATGTAAGTAGTTTTGATGGGGGGTTTTGGGTTGTTTTGTGTTTTTGTTTGTTTCGGGGTTTTTTGCATAATTGGACTTGTTTTACAGCATTTTCTTTAACATATTCCCCTAGTATTCCTTAATTTTCGTATTTTTTAATTTAATGAATAGTTAAAAAAAAAACAAAAAAAAACGTGATGCACACGCAATGCGAAGCCACATTGAAGCGCAAAGTAGCGAGGGATCCCTGTCCATAATTAAAATACATCTTTCTAGACAAAAAAGAAATCTGCAAAGTAATGTAGACCAAATTAAAAACAACAAAGTCAGTATTTGGGTGATGACCCTTTTCCCTAAAAATGTAGAAGTCTCAGTTTCGCAGTTTTACAAGTTTGTGAGTGGTGTTGCTGGTCGTTCAACACAGTTTGCCTTTGCCTCTTTATTTATATGCAAAATCCAGAAACCTGTATCATGTCTCTGTTTGAAAGGCGGTGTCTTATGTAAATTGCTGCTTTCTTTATTGACTTACAAAGTTTCTCTCAGAATATATAATTTGCCTCTAAAATTAATGAAAACTAATGTTTGTAAATCAATTTTTTTTTGGTATTGGTTCGCTAATTAGTTAAACATAAAAGAAAAATTCATAGCAAAATTTCTACTTGAAATATCATGCTTAAGACTTTGGCACAGTACTGTGTGCCTCTTAACCAGGAGGGGCTTGGATTTCTCACTGTAAACGATTATTGAAATAAACAAAACTCGAGCTACCATCCGCATTTTTTTCCACAAATACAGTGGTACCTCAGCTTACGAAATTAATCCATTCCAGAGCCTTTTTCGGAACCTGGATTTTTCATAAATTGAACCACATTTTACATGTAAAACGTGTGATTCGTTCCAAGGCCCCCAATACTACCCCCTAAACCCTTTAAAAATTATAAAAGTATACCTTTTAAGACCTCCTTCTGCTTCAATAGCGTACCGATGGTAGACGGATTTGGCCATATTCCTTTGCGATATCACTTAACCGCATGCCACAAGCCTGCTTCTTCCTTTCACTCGCACTGGAAATCACCCACGCGTATGTGTGTTTGTGTGTGTGCACGCGCGTGTGTTGACCATGTTTTCTTATCAGAGTTATAAACTTACAAATGTTTATGGAAGGTTAAAAGTCTGAGTCAAAAAATAAAGCAATGAGCACACTCAAAAAACTCATGAAACAACAGTAACTCTGTCCTTTACACGAAAAGCATTATGGGAGATGCAGCTCCATAATAGCCAATGGGAGGGAGCTGCGTCATCCCTCCTCGCCAATGGGAGGCCAGCGGGGCGGGATGTTAGAAGATAGCCAATGGGAGAGCAGCTCGTGCATTGTTTGAATGTTTGAATGGCGCATTTGAATGTTTGAATGGCGCGTTTGGCATGTTTCATAAGGAGAACTTGTTTCTTATGCAGAGACAAAAAAATTTTGTAAAATGTTTTTCGTAACCTGAATTTTTCATTTGCTGGGACTATCGTAAGGTGAGGTACCACTGTATAATGAAAGCTGTATAAACTACAATTAAGACTAAAAATATGAGGTAGGTTTCAGATTGACCACCAAACCTAGCAGTATGAACAAAACGAACCAGGACAATGAAAAAATGATCGGTAATGTTTCTTAGAAAGCTAGCTATCATTAGATAACATAATGCTCGCGAGCTTGTTATAATTTAGCTACCAGTTAAATACAAACAATGCCAGTTTATATTCTGTCACTTGCTAGCAAGCAAGATTTGCCAAATCTTAACATTAAATGCGTGAGAGGGATCATAGCTAAGCTATTAAAATATTAGTAATCTATTAAATTTTAGTACAGTTCTAATTCTAAATCAGGGATAAGTTTAATTATGCTGTTTAAAAAAATATTTAACTTGAGGAACAGACGGGTCACAGAGAAGCTGGAGCCCATCTTAACTGACATGACGCGAAAGTGGGGTACACCCTAAACAGCTCGCCAGTCCATCACAGAGCCAAAACTCACACAACCATAAACAGTCACACCTATGAAAATGCAGAACATGCAAACTTCACATAGAGAGAAGCCCTTGCTGAGGACAGGGCTTGAACTCAGAACCATCTTTCTGAGAGGTACATGTGCTAACCTCTACATCACTGTGCCACCCTGTGGTATTTAATTTTTATTATGATTATTATTTAATTCAAATGAATGTTTAAATGGCTGATCCAATCTGATTACCTTGGTATTTAATGATAGTAAGCACTAATGTCTTTTCTGTGCAGGTTTATTTTTATCTGAGTTATAGATATAACATGGATCGAGTGTTCAGACTTCCTCTATGGTACTGCTGATTCAGAAACAATGGTGACATGTCAGACTTTTATTTTAGTAAGTGTTTCCTGCAGGTTTCCTCTGTATTATTGGGTGATGAGCGAATCTGCCATTTGTTGGAGCATGCAGTTGATTTGTGGGGGTTTTACCCCAACTGCTCACATCCTCCCATTGTGTGAAATGAAGATTTTTCCTATTTGGGAAAGTACTCACAACAGCATTTATGCCCTTTATTACATCAAGTAGCCCAAGAGACTGAAACTGAGATACATATAATGGATATTTCTGTACTATTGGAGAAAAATTCTGTTGCTGCTTTTTTTTTTTTCGTTATTGATCCTAAAAGAACAATTTGTCATGATAACGTGTATTTTAACTTACAAACTCAGAATAATGTCCAGTTTCTTTGTTGCTGGGATGATGCCAGTGTATTCCTTCAGAACCCTGCGTATCTTTATGATGCATGTATTGTATATTTAAACCTTAGGTGAATTATGTACCTTCGTTTTTGTTTTCTCAGTGAAAGATGGATGCAGTGCTTTATAAATTTATCAGAGGACCTGTCATAATTAAAAGTAAAACAAATAGTTTTTGGTCTTGGTTTCATTAACCAGACAAACAGTGACCCATAGCATTTATCTAAACTGTGTACAGATTATTTTTAAACAAGAAACAGCAATCTGGAACACTGGATATGATTGAGTGGACAATCCAGACTCCAGATTTTAATTTACTTGGAGGATTATGCGATTTAATTAATTCACAAATTGATTCCACAAAGGTTTCAACGATTATTAAAAAATGGAACAGTGCTACAAAAAGTACTGGAAAAAGTATAGTGCCAGGGGTAGCTCAGTGGGTAAGGTTCTGGTTTACTGCTTTGAAGGTTGGAAATTAAAGTTCAAGTCCCAGTACCAGCAAACTGTCTCTGTTGTGCCATAGAGCAAGGCTCTGGAGAAAGGAACTGCTGAATCCTGTAAAGAAAAAAAAAAACCTGATCTCGACCCATATCAACTGTCCAACTATAGCTCAATATCAAACCTCCTTTTTATCTCTATAATCTTAGAAAAATCTGTAGCACAGCAGTTATGTTCATATCTTTGTAGGAATAACATTCATGAAAATGTATCAGTCAAGTTTTAGGCCTCATAGCACAGAGACAGCACTCATTAAGATGGTAAATGACCTACTACTTATCAGTTTGTAGATGGTGATTTATCTGTACGTTCTAATGTTAAGTTTGGTGTTCCACAAGGTTCTGTCCTAGGCCTGTTGCTATTCTCTCTATACATGCTCCCTTTGGGTAATATCACTCGTGATCATGGTATTAGTTTTCATTGTTGTGCTGATGATACACAGTTATATATTTCAGCAAAGCCAGATAAAAGACATCAACTTAATAAAGTTGAAACGTGTGTAAAGGACATTAGACACTGAATGCTTACTGATTTCCTCCTTTTAAACTCTGATAAGACAGAAGTACTTGTACTCAGATCTCAGGCAGCTAGAAATAAGGTTTCTGATGATGTAGTAAGTTTAGATGGTGTTTTAGTCTCATCATCTGTATCAGCAGAGCTACACTAGAAAACCGGTTTATCGGTTTAAACCGGTTCTAACATGCAAACAATACGTATTGTGATACTCTGAATCAAAACCGGTTTTTTTGACATGTATTCAGAAAACTTCAGAACAGCAAAAAAAAAAACTGGCTATTCCTGCTAATAGAACTGGAAGTAATGCTTTCGTTGGGGGGAAAAAATGGCGACCAGAGAGGTTTCGGAATGTAATCCTGACACAATGATGTTTCCGTCCTCTTATCTACAGTCATTCAGTGTGTGGAGAGCCTGGTATAATAAGAGCCTTGCCATGATTGGGCAGTGCGGATGTCACGAAGGCCTTCAGCCAATAGAATTTGATTTTATACAGGATACGGAATTCCACTAAAAACAAAACAACGGTTCATGTTGCTAATTGCTCAGATTTTCGCTTCAACATTTATTTTAAAATGAGCAATAGAGGGAAGCAGTCCCATGAACCTGATCTCCAACAAGGCACATTAACCATGCATTTTTTTTTTTTTTTTTTTTTGCTTAACATGGCAATAATATCTGTCGATTTTGAAAAAATGATGTCACACAACTTGCGGCCTCAGGCTCAACATGCTCCAAATCGGCCCCAGATTCCGGTGATTTCCATTCCACTTGTCTCCAGCATGATGATAATATTAATGTGATTTATAGGATAAACGATATTTTATGTTATTATTGTAAAGTTCTAAAGTTTGACAGACTTTTCTGAGACGTCAGTGTCACTGTAAGTGTTATACGTGCGGCATGTGCGCAGCAGGCCTATGGGCATCGCTATGATGGTATTAATATATATATATAAATGTAATTTTAATATTGTTATATATAAAATATATCAGTCTACTGCTCATAGATTCACAGGTCTGATGAGGTCTAGTCATGCATGATACAGCTCTGCGCATGCGTGGATGATGCGCCACCTTTAATCCCGCCTTAAAAATTGAATATGCATGCATTAATGATTAAGGCTTCACAATATGCTAATAAAAGCAATAGATGCACTTCTAATGTTTGTTATGTGTATTTAATATGTTTAAATAGATTATCTTGCTCAATACGCAGTTCTATTTCAGTGTTAATGTTTGTGCCAAAGTTTAAAACATTAAATTTTCATAAGTAGATATCTACTTATGGAAAAGTAGATTTTTTTCTAATTCTTGGAATTTTTATTTTAGTGACTTAAAACAACGTTTTTACTGTTGTTGATTTCTCTTTTTGAAATGAAGAATAAAGAACAGGCTCACTTTTAGTTTCGAATTCTTCTCGCAATATATCGCAATGCATATCGCAATGCATGCTAGAAATCGCAATATATCGCAATACATAAAATCTAGGCAATACCCAGCTCTATGTAGCACTAAAGAACCACGGAATGATTACTGTATTGACGCGGGTCTTTCATTTGAAGCTCATGTAGATAATATTACTCGGATATCCTTCTTTGATCTCGGGAATATCGATAAAGTAAGAAATATGGTGTCAGTGCATGATGTGGAAAAATTTGTTGATGCTTTTGTTACCTCGAGATTATATTATTATTGTAATGCGTTACTGTCTGGTTGTTCCAATCGGAGCATAAACAAGCTCCAGTTAGTCCAGAATACAGCAGCAAGAGTCCGTACTAGAACCAAAAGACGCGAGCATATCACCCTGATCTTATTTACACTGCACTGGCTCCCAGATACATTTCACATCGAGTATTAAATACTACGTTTAACCGTTAGCGCTCTTAATGGTCTCGCACCATATTGTCTTAGCGAACTTCTTGCCGTTTATGATCCGACACGGCTCCTGAGATCACAAGGTGCAGGATTCTTAGTGATACCTCGAATAATGAAGACTACTGGGGGGATGGGTTTTCTGTTTCAATGCCCCACAGTTATGGAATAGCCTTCCAGTTAATGTCTGGGACTCAGACACCGTCTCTGTTTTTAAGATGAGGCTGAAAACTGACTTGTTCAGTGGAGCATTTGCCTTTTATTAGGTAAAGGAGCAAATCTGGGGGTCTCAGGCATACAGAGTTCTGGTAAACTGTGATGTCGGGATGCTGTCGCTCCCTCACTCTTCTAGCACATTTGTTTCCAATTTCCTTTGATGAGTACCCCAGTGACATATGGCCCTGAGACAGTCTCCAAAAAAAGTTAAAATACATAAATAAAGCAGTAAATTTACTCATTCCTCCAACCAAGCTTTTCAGCCCACACACTTCCCTTTGAGCTTTCCCATAATCCTCCCTTGTGCTCTCTTCATGTGCCTCAGCTCCTATTTGATAGCCTATAACACCCCCCACTCCCACCCCACACACACACACTCCCACCCCACACACACACACACACACACACGCACCCAAGAGAATGCAAAGTTTTGAGGACACTGCTCAGGTGAATGTGCAGTAATCAGGACACTCTTAATATAAATATAAAATATGGGCTTTTAAAAGCCAAAACAGACTTGAACCACTCTTACTGATAAGAGGATGCATAATAGATTAGTCAACTGGCACTCAACAGTATTAAGTAGGTCATCTATTTTTATTTCGTTTTTTTTTATACAACTCTGAGGATTCTGCATGGCAACAGGACATTTTTCGACTGTGGTTGCAATCAAAAATGGCATGAAGAGTAAACAATGTATATATCATTGTCCTTAATGTGTATATCATCATACAAGGCCGAATAGACCAACAAACCATTATGCTGTGCATAGACTTGCAATCTAGTTTTGTAATTAATTAATAATGTCATTTGCATAAATTAGACAGACAACAGTATTGATGAGAGAATAATAGTCACTTTTTTTTATAGCACAGACTTGTTGAGTTCTTAATTTTAGCAATGTTATATTCATACAGTGTACATCATGGGCATTTGGGGCCTACTGGTATAGGTGCTGGATCACTGATATTAAGGTTGGGGGTTCAAGCCCCGCTCACCACAGTTTGTCACTGTCCGCCCGAGTGCAGCTAACTGGGTTACCAAAGGCTGGCCGTGTCCCTCACTGTCTATGGTAAGAGGTTCATGTAAAAGAAACATTGCTGACTTTTGACAAGAGTAGCTGTATAGCCGTTGGTGTGTTTCTGACCTGCGATAGCCTGGTGAGCTGTCCAGGGTGTACTCTGCCTTGCACCGGAGTCGGCTGGGATGGGCGCAAGCCTCCCCACGACCCTAATTAAGATTAAGCGGTTACAGAGAAAATTAACTGATATATTCATACAAACAGTTATCATCTTCTTCTTCTTTCCTTTCGGCTGTTCCCTTCAAGGGTCGCCACAGCGAATCATCTGCCTCCATCTCACCCTATCCTCTGCATCTTCTACTCTTACTCCAACTACCTTCATGTCCTCCTTCACCACATCCATAAATCTTCTCTTTGGTCCTCCTCTAGGCCTTCTGCCTGGTCGTTCCAACCTCAGCATCCTACTACCAATATACTCACTATCCCTCCTCTGTACATGTCCAAACCATCTCAATCTAGCCTCTCTGACTTTGTCTCCAAAACCTCTGACATGTGCTGTCCCTCTGATGTACTCATTTCTGATCCTATCCATCCTCGTTACTCCCAAAGAGAACCTCAACGTTTTCATCTCCGCTACCTCCAGCTCTGCCTCCTGTCTTTTCCCCAGGGCCACTGTCTCTAAACCATACACCATCGCTGGCCTCATCACCGTCTTGTACACCATCTTGTATACAAACAGTTATCATATCAGGATGTATTGCATCTTATCATTTGATGGATGAGATTTCAACATTTGCTTTGTTGTTTCATTTCACTTTTTTGGTTGCAGTATTTAGAAATGCAGAGATTGCGTTCAAAAACTGATGAGTGCCATTGTTTTAATTTTGAAAAGAACTCTATGGCTTTATTTTAAAACTACTTTTAAAAAACTTGTCTTACAAAAACTCATTATAAACCAATTCTACTTATCAGTTTTTGAACTGAAACTCTTCAAATATTAAAACAATAAATACAATTATGTAAAATAAAAGATTATCTTTGGGTAATAATAATGACTTATCACCACCAACACTCATCATTTATATTGATCTTATTGCTTCATTAGGATGACAAACTTCAGCTTTTGCAAGAATGTTCTACACATAATTGCAGCCACTTTGAATTGGACGAACGCTTGCGAAACTAGCCAGGGCATGTTAAATAGTATTACACGCAACCTCAGACTTCCATATGTTAATAGGAAGAGTACAAGCAACTGCTCACAAAAGCCATAATATGGAAACATCACCTTTAACCCTCGAATACGAACAGTCGTAGCCTGGTGGTAAAGGGCGCTGTATCACTGATCCTATGGTTGGGGGTTCGAGTCCCACTCTCAGTGGGTTGTCATTGTCCCCCCCCCCCCCCACCCCAGTGCAGCTAACCAGGTTATCATAGGCTGGCCATGTCTCTCACTGTCTGTGGCGAGAGGTTTCTGTAATAGAACCATTGCTGACTTTCGACAGGAGTAGGCTGCACAGCCATCAGCGTGTTTCCGCCCTGTGATGGCCTGGTGAGCCGTCCACTGTGTACTCGGCTCTCGCCCAGAGTCAGCTGGTATGGGCGCCAGCCTTCCCGTGACCCTAATTGGGATTAAGCAGTTACAGAAAATGAATGAATGATAATCCTCACCATTGATTAAATCTGGTAAAAGTCTGTAGGATGTCTTAGAGCCACTACTGCCTGAGGGAATGTGTATTGTGCAGAGATGAAAAATGCAGGCCTTGAGTGTCAGGTGATTTTTATTATATTTTATTATGATATACACACACAGATGCAACAATGTAAGTAGTTTTGATGGGAGGTTTTGGGGTTTTTTTTTTGCATAATTGGCCATGTTTTTGGGGCATTTTCCTTAAATGTTTCCCCTATTCTTCCTTAATTTCCTTATTTTTTTAATTCGATGAACATTATATATATATATATATATAAACATGCGATGCGCTGAAGGCGCATGAATTGAAGCGTGCGTAAAGCATCCCTCTATTTAATTTCTTTTAGATTTCATGCTGTCCCAAAGCCACATTTTGTATTATATTCTTATCGTAAATATTTTGGGTTTATATATTTGTTTTATTATTTAATGTAGGTCTTAAAATTAAAGCTAAATCAGGGTAATTAGCATTAAACATTATTTGCTATAGTAAATTATATAATATAAAGTACATACTATTACGAGGGTATGATAATCAAATGTAAATTTACCAGGACTACTCAAAATACTGCAGAATTTACATCACAAGCTTTTATTTATCTGCAAGGATTATATTTTGTGTGTGCGGCAATATCTATGTGTATAAAAAAATGTGCTGTCATATATAGATGGCAAATGGACTACTGAAATTGTGTGGTGCTCAAAGCAGCTGACCCCACCCTTTATTGTTTCGCTTCCAATTTTTATTACTGTAAAACCAGTTATACAGTTAAAGCCACAATATTTCAACAAAAGAAAGAAAACCAACCCAATGAAGCCTTAAGGCTTCTGTTAACACAAATACAAGACACATAATTATATTTACATTAAAATGTTTAATCTTTGTTCTGTAAAACATTCATCGATGTCAAATACTTGGTGTATTTATGTAAACTTTACAGCTTACAATCTGATGCATGAAAATGCTTTTATATAAAGGAAAAAAAAAAAAAAAAAAAAAAGTACCACAGACATCAAGAAATGGAAAAAGGTGCATTTTTATTGTAAATCCAATAAGAAGCCACGTCTTGGGTCTTGGTGGAACTCAACACAAAGATAAGGGCTTCAACCCCCTACCCCACCCCACGTACTGTATTAGTAAACAGAAAATGTCACTCCCCCCCCCCAATGTAAGTCATCTTTTGCTCATCAGAGTTGATGTGGCACTTTAAAACCTATAACAGAATATAAATATAACAAGTTCAATGCCATGCACATTTTTTGCACACTGGATTGTACGCCCATGCAAATCAATCAAGTGATCAGATAAGGTTGGGCCATGGTGTGCGTGTGAGCTCTGATCATTTATTTAAAAACAGGCTGAATTTTGAGCAAAGCAAATGAGACACAGGCCTGAACCCTGGCAACCCACAGCCTTCCCTCCCTCCCTCTCCATTATCTTCATGCATTTCTTCAAGCTTTTGTAGGACTGCATGGCAACAGTTTCACACCAAGCAAAACATTTCTCTCTCTCTCTCTGTCTGTCTCTGTCTCTCTGAGGGCAGAATAAACGGATGTGTCAAATTGGGACCCTAGAAATAATTTATTATAAGGCTGCTCATAGATATAAACCACCCCATTGTTGGACTTGCAGTTGCCACACCAGTAAGTTCGCCATTCAGTCCCCCTGCTGTCCAATCCCACAATGCAACGAGCAAAAAAGTGGGGGATGGGATGAGGAGGAGGGGGGGGGCAACTCAAGTGTCCCCTCTTTCTCTCAATGGGCTGGAGAACCCCACAAAAAAAGGAGACGCGCCCCTCCCCCAACACCACCCCAGCCCCACCCCAGCCTCAGCTGTTGTTCATGTTGTGCCGGAGCAGGACACGTCGTGATTTCTCAGGATTTTCACAAAAAGAGTTCAGTCCGAGGCCGTTCAGAGCAGCTTGCAGCACTGCCCACAGCCCGCGGATGGCGTCTGCCTCTTCTGCAGCGCAGCCCGGGTGGCCGTCTCAAAAACCTCCCGCACTCCTTCTTTAGTCTTGGCTGAACACTCCAGATAATCGTAGGCACCGATGCGCACCGCCATGGCGCGCCCGTCCTCGCCCTTCACCGGCTCCTGCTTCATGCGCGCCAGCTCGTTGCGCACGTTCTCGTCGTTGCGCAAGTCCTTCTTATTCGCCACGAGTATAATAGGCACGTTCGGGCAGAAGTGTTTGACCTCGGGAACCCACTTCTCAGGGATGTTCTCCAGCGAGTCAGGACTGTCCACAGAAAAGCACATGAGAATGACGTCAGTGTCCGGATAGGACAGGGGTCGGAGTCGGTCGTAGTCCTCCTGACCGGCCGTGTCCCACAGCGCCAGCTCCACCTGCTTACTGTCCACCTCGATGTCCGCCACGTAGTTCTCGAACACCGTGGGAACGTACACCTCGGGGAACTCGTCCTTGCTGAACACGATCAGGAGACAAGTCTTGCCGCACGCGCCGTCCCCGACCACCACCAGCTTCTTTCGGATCGCAGCCATTGTACTCGTACAGCTCCCACTGACAAACAAAGTAAACAACTCGTTTCTGGTCTCTCTGCTTCGATCACGCCGTCCTGTAGCCCACAATATCAGTTCTTCTTCTTCTCCTCTCGCGGGCTTTAAGTACTATACAGCGCGTTCATGAGCAGCTGCAGGGTAGAACTTGTTTATAAAGCAACCTCGCTTCTTCTTAATATAGCACTCCAATGGAATACGGCAGGATGACCTCATGGTGTTAAAGACGCGATCTGATTGGCTGAGTCGGAATAGAGGGCGGGGTTTATTCTTTCGCCACGAGGACGAATTGCCCGCCCGCTAGTTTGCTTTTGCGCATGCGCATCATTAGAAGCGATGCTAATCTATGCTAATCTGAGGTATGAAAGAGGCTGTTTATTTCAAACGGTAAACATTTCATGATGACCACAAAACGATGAATAAATTAAAAAGGGGATTGACATCTTAATATATTATAATAAGATAATATAAGTTTAATCACATTTTATTAATGTGTTTGTCAGGGCTTTTATTTTATAGCACAAAATGGACTAGGCTGTTTGTTTTTGGATTAAATGGCCTCATTGTCAGGTCAGGTTTTTGCCCTGCTACTGGTGACATGTAAACCACTATAACCTGTTGCATGGTCGAGTGGTTGCTGACTAAACCGGCTCCCCCACCAGATTCCAAATTTGCGAGTAGGGTGGCTTGAAACCCATTCGGAATAAAAACAAGGCCTATCAGAGCTCGGATGAACTCTTTCGAGTCAATGGCCAGCTAGCTAGAGATGGTGTCTCGATTAAAACACCCTTCAGAAAGAACTTTGGGCTCTACTGCAGACTTTTTGCCCTTCGTATACAGCCATGACAATGGATGTGGTGGTGTGGTGGTTCATGGATGTGGTGAAGGAGGACATGAAGGTCGTTGGTGTAAGAGTAGAAGATGCAAAGGATAGGGTGAGATGGAGGCAGATGATTCGCTGTGGCGACCCCTGAAGGGAAAAGCCGAAAGGAAAAGAAGAGTATACAGCCATGACAAGAAGAGAAGGCTGTTATGGCTGCCGCCTACGCTAGAATTCTCGCAGGGCATCCAGATTGATTGATTGATCCTCATTCATTCGTTTTCTGAACAGCTTAATCCTAACAAAGTGACTACCCGTTCAGCACCGTATTCCTACGAGGTTTTGCTGTTCATACGACATCTCGAAAACGAGATTTCGCACATGTAAGAGCTGACGTCAGTCACGTGGTCAAAATGGTGACGGAAGAACATGCGTTCCATGTCGAGGATAAATTTTCATCAGGGTTAGGGTTAGGGGTTATGGTTATACGGGTATCATCTGCTAAACATACGGCACCAATGATTAACCTCATTTCCAGTAGGTGGCGCATCAACGCACATGCGCAAAAGGATTTCCATACAAACAGCAAACAATAAATCCCGTACAACATCGTACAGGCAGCCACAGCCTAATCCTAATTAGTTTCGCAGGGAGGCTGGCGCCCATCTCAGCCAACTCAGGGTGAGGGCAGGGTACACCCTGGATAGCTCGCAAGGCCACTGCAGGGCCAACACTCACATAGCCATTTATACTCACACTCACACCTCAGGGGAAATTTGGAACAGCCAATGAAGCTACTGTGCATGTTTTTTTTTTTGAACTGTGGGAGGAAATCGGAGTACCCTGCGGAAACCCAATCAAATCCGGGACCTTCTTGCTGAGAGGCAGATGTGCTATACACTACAAGCCCTGGACCAAATATAAGAAAGTATATAATTTAAAGAAATCCCTTTTCTTAAAGTAACACCAGAGAAACGGTAACTCTTCAAAGTTGTCTGTCCCTAAACTATAAAATTGGCTGATTGCAGACTTCGTCATACTTTAGTTCAACAATTTCAACCTCTACATGAAAATAGTTTATAAATATCGTGAAGAGATAAAGTGGTCTATAAACTGAATATAATTGTAACCATAATATTTGCAAATATTTTGTGGAGAGGAAACTTGTTTTTACGGTTTTTGTTTCTATGGCAATACGAAATCCTCTTAGAGTTTATAAGTCCTGTGAGACATATGGCCAAGTAGTCTTTGAGCTCAGTTATGATGTGATATGACGCAAAGTAAACAATTATTGCGCTGCACCCTCGGAGAGGTGACGGCTGTTTACTGTGATCGAAAAAGGTATGTGTTTTATATGCCTGTCAGCACAGACCTCACCTGTTTATATTTCACATATAGATATAAAACCTATACATGCAGCATATATAAATATCATTTCATATATAAAAGCAGCATGAAGCTCCTGGGATGAAATATGCCAAGACCACCATATTATTGGGATCAGCCCATTGGTCCCGCAGCACTACTCCTATAATAGGGGCTCTTTTCTTGAATCAGTGAAACACCCTTCTCAGTTCAGTTGTGTGTGGGCTGTTGGACCAGTGGGCTGTAACTGATGGACCATTGGGCTTCCAGAATATAGCGCTGTAACTTATATTGTCTCGGTCTAATCTACCCATGGCAACATTACCAAAGTCTACACAAACAACTGATACTACATTCTTCACTTATAAGAGCTTTTACGTGAAAAATGCTGTTTTGTCAAATTAATCTTTAAAAATAAAGGAGTTGTTATAATATAATGTGTGAGGAAGTACTGTATGTCAATTCCAATGTGTACAAAAATAGAAAGGGTGGTGTCTATGGTCTTGCAATAAAGGATGGACATCAAACTTTTGAGGATATACTGCCCCCTATGTGTGGAGTATGAATTTACCAGGTGGCTGAGTTTTGCACAAAGCCCATTCATTGTCCATGTCCACATCATCAGTGGTGATTAAAAGGGTGCATTTAAAATACATTTGCAGGTGTAATGACTAATAGTAAGGTGGATTATTATTCTTATTCACCTTAAAACAATAGCAAGACTAACCACACGTTGTTCATCCAAAGAACAAAATAACACAAAAGGATATGACTGTAAATTTAGAGGATTTTTATTTTTGCAGGATATTTTTGTTTCATTTGCAAAAAATATGGCATGAACTCAGAAGCCCACTACAACTCTAAATAATTTATGAATATAATGAAAATGCAGCCACTTGTCTTCTTTAATACATATGGCTTTAACAATAAACATACATACACACAGTATATATGAAAAGTGTTTAAAGTTTCATCTATACCTTTGCTAGCTGACCTCACCTGATGTGCCGCTGTCATTCTTCAGTTCAGCTCATTTTCTGTAAACACTTAATCCCAATTAGGGTCATGGGGAGGCTGGCGCCTGTCCCAGCTGACTCCGGGCGAGGGCAGAATACACCCTGGACAGCTTGCCAGGCCATTTCAGGGCAGAAATACGCTAATGGATTTGCAGCTACTCTTGTCAAAAGTCAGCAATGGTTCTTTTACATGAACCTCTCACCATGGACAGTGAGAGACCTGGCCGGCCTTTGATAACCCAGTTAGCTGCACTGGGGGGGCAGTAACAACCTTGTGGTGAGTGGGACTCGAACCACCAACCTTAGGATCAGCGTTCCAGCACTCTTTACCACCAGGCTACTATTGCCCCTTTTTAAAATATTACAGTAAAAAGCAAAAAAAAACAACAACAACACCCTGATATTTAGATCATTAAGGCATATATATATATATATATATATATATATATATATATATATATATATATATATATATCCTTGTGCTATTCTGTAATGAGTCAACATACACAGTATATTTAGCTGAAAATCTTAATATTTTACTCTGCAGCAGATAACCTTTACTCTACTTTTTCTATTCATATTTTCTCAAGGGTCATTCGAATAAGTATAAAGTTTAAGTTGCTGTAATGGTAACAAAATATATTTACTTATGTACTGTTCTCAATTGTATATTTTAGTGCACTGTACCAGGGTGTTAATTTTTCTGACAGGTTTTTCCTTTTACTTTATAAACTGTAACAGAAGTATCTGTATTATCTGCTTCTTAAATTTACACCTTACCTTTGAACAACTCTGAGAGAGAGAGAGAGAGAGAGACAGACAGACAGACAGACAGAGGGAGACAGACAGAGAGAGTGAGAGAAAGAGAGAGCGACAGAGAGAGAGAGACAGAGAGAGTGAGAGAAAGAGAGAGCGACAGAGAGATAAAGAGACACAGATAGAGAGACAAAGAGACAGAGAGAGAGAGAGAGAGTTCATGAATGAACTGAATTTAAAAGAAATAAGAAAAGCCTTCCAAACTTCTGTTACACTAAAAGACTTTTTTTTTTCTTTCTTTTTTTTTTTTTTTCAAACTGAGACAGATTTTATGTTCATGTTTGAAGTGGCAATTTGCAAATATCTATGCAATACATCTGAATTCTTTCTTGTTTTGGTTTGAGATCATTTTGCATTTTGATCTTATTATTTTGACATGTGATCTTGTGGCTTGGAATTTGACCCATTGGGAATGTAATATTTACAGTAGGAAAAGTTTATTAGTTGTGCAAAATGTTACGTATGTGTAGGTTTTTCTTCAAGGCATTTCGTAAAACACAATTATCTGCGTAAAAAAAATACAAAATAGTGTTTCACATTATTAAAAATACAAACAAACAAACAAAAAAAATAAACAAAATTAGCAATGTTCTTTTAGATTGGATCAATTTCTCATGGTAGCATGAGCCAACTCAGCATGTTCTTGAGATCTTATAAACTCACAAAATGGCAAAATGCCCAAATACTTAAGAGCAACCCTAAATGCTTTGCATTAAGAATACAGCAGCGAGAAAGCATTACATGTCCAGTACTGTAGCAGGGCCCAGTGCTGAATGGCAGGGGAAGTGAAGGAGCTCAGCCACTCAGTCTGTCATGGGCTTTTATGCATTTTTGTCAGTTGGCGCCACCTCCAGGAAGAGCTGCAGGAACACTGTGAGTTTGTCCAGGAGGTTTGGAAACAGTTTGAACTGAATAAATGGAATATAAATTAAAGCTCCACTTAGGATGAAAAGAGTCACGTATAGGTACTCGAGCTGAGGATCATCAATGATGGGTGCTAGAACCAGGAACACAGCCATCAGAATCACCAGAATAGGGATAAAAATTGGTACCTGAAAAAACACAGACATGTTTTACACTTGCTGTTTTTCATTAATAATCATTGTTCACAAGAAATAACCACGCCCATCTTTCCAATTCGCATTAGTTCTAATTAGTTCTAATATATTTATATATACTTTTAAATAATTTTATAAATAATACAGTTAGAATAAGGGCAGTGGTCACCTAGTGGTAGAGGTGCTGGATCACTGATCAAAAGGTTGGGGGTTCAAGCCCCACTCACCACAGGTTGCCCCCCCCCCCAAGTGCAGCTAACTAGGTCATCAAAGGCCGGCCCTGTCTCTCACAAGTTCTAAGCTTGGTTTGGGCATCTCTGTGTTCTGCTTACATGTTCTCCCTGTGCTTGTGTGTGTTTGTGTGAGTGGTGTGAGTTTATTCAGGGTACTCTGGTTTTATTCCGTTCGGCCAAGTGGCTATTTAAACTGTCTCCGGTATAGATTTAAGTTTGAATGCTTGTGCGTGTTTTGGCCCTGCAATGGATTGGCTGACTGTACAGGATATACCATTGGTTTTGTCCAGAGTTGACTGAAAGAGGCTCCAGCCTCTACACTACCCTATTTGTGTTACCTGCCTCAGCCTGGCCTTGTGCTGTTGCCACATAATCGGCTGGTTGAACAATTGAAAGAATATGTCTGTGTACAGGTGTTTTTGGAAGAAAAAAAAATCTATGTGTATGTAGTAAAACAATTCTGTGTATTTTCATATATTGTTTTTAATTAATGATCAATCTTAATTAATATACATCAATTTTATATTAAAATGGAAGGTTTTTTTAATTTCTCTCACCTTGTATACACTTGGAATATCAGGCTTTTTAATTTTCAGATACAGTAATCCGCAGATCGTTACTCCATAGAAGAACCAGGATGTAAAGCTGAAGGTCAAAGTGGACTGGGTAAGTAAAAACAATCTTCACGTTCATAGACTAAAAATAATACCTATATACTTACATTACTATGATAATGATAAATGGTTTTCCCAAATTGTTTGATATTGTTGTAATATTGACACTGAAAAAGTCTCATGATGGACAGACAGCTTTATCCTTCTTGCATGCTCAGGATAATTGACATTTATTCACCAAAAATTGTCAAAGGAATTGGAGTTGTAATACCACTGAAACTACACGTGACACATGTTATATACCTGAAGAAGTTGATTATTTCTTGGAAGTCTCCAAGGGTGAGCACAATGAAGGCGATGATGGTGGTAAAGATAAGAGCTGGAGAAGGAGTTAAACGTTGCACATGGGCCATGGACAGGATTCTAGGCTAAAAGAACAAAAAGAAAAAAGAAAGAAAGAGAGAATAACATATTAGGCAAGACACTCAATGTGTGCTTGATAAACTCAAATGAAAGGGTTGTTAAACTGAAAAAGTACGTAGAATCCGTACAAAAAAAAAACAATAACAATAATAATAAATCATAATAAATCAAACTCGCTCCAGGGCTTCCAATATTGGATATCACAAACTGAGGGGACATAAAGATCCCCGAGCCTATCATAGTCCCTGCAACCAGAGATACCGCACTAATTAACCCTACCTCCCGCTTTAGCGCCAACCCTTTGTCCTGGTTGCTTGCCATGGTGCTGTGGTGTGTATGAAAATGAGCTTCACAGATCTTGCAGTTAAAACGACTCAAAGAATGTGCAATAAGATGCAAAGTACAAAGTATTTCTGATTATATATTAACATATATGGCAACTTGGTGTTGTGCGGAAATCTTGGGCTACAGTTGAAAGTAATGCTTTAAGTAATTTATCTGTATAGGAGGCAGGACATGAATTGGGGTAGGGAGATTAAACGAGATCAGCTCTCTCACCTTTGGGTTATGTAAGTGCCATGTGGCGCGATGTTCTTGGTAGTAAAATTATACTACCTAAGCAAATTACATGAAGGTGGCCTCATGGCTAAGGTGTAATCCAATCCATGGTGATAATCAGAAAAATTGTATAAAAATTATATAAAAAATTGTATTTTTATAAAGAAAAAAAAAAATCTATCCCACGAAGTGAAGGACGGGGTGCAGCCAGATGTGTTACGGGTTGGGTATTCTACCCATCACTTCCTTTGTGGGATTTTCTTTTTCTTTATTCGTTATATTAATGTTGTTTTTTCACAGAAAAGTATATGAAGATTTATTTTAAGAATAAACCCACTCAACATTCTTTTAAATAATATTCATGCTTAATGCTGCACTGACCGACCCATTCTCAGAGTGGAGACTGAACCACACCCAGTCTTTTATTTTGTCACTGGGAGGAAAGTTATTTAATTCGGAGATTGCTGTGTATAAACAAATCTCACCGTCTCTTACTTCAGCTGTGATTTCCATTCCTGGATTACAAACCCTGGCGGCGGAAAAAAATCTCTCGCTCGCCGCGCTGCTGATGGTGAGAACACTTCTTGCCATGAGCACAAGAATTTGGAAATGCACCAACGCAGCAGCTCGAAAACACTGATACTCTCAATGTAGCTGATTAATATAACAAGAACACACACACACACAAAATCACCCCACCCACACCAAATAAATATCCGCCCACACCCATGACTGTTAATTTTCATCTATGTAATTTTCAACCATAGAAGAGCATTTTTGAAAGGGTACCCACTGGGTACCTGTGGGTACCCGACCGTTGCAGGACTCTGCCTTTGGCAGATTCTCCCATCATTCAGGTGAAAGATGGTTTTGATGCAGTGGTTTTTGTAGATGATGTTTGTGGAGCACCCGTCGGCCACCGTAAAGTACAACATTATTTTGAAAAGCCGCGGAGCCGCACCAGAGAGGTGAAAGAGCCATATACGGATCTGGAGCTGCGGGTTGCTGACCTCTGATCAAGGACAAGAACAATTCTAATATAAAACCTACGACCCAAGGACCTTGCTGTTACCGTCTTAGCTTGCTTGGCTATAGCAGTTGAACCACGGGTGTAAATGGTTGGGCCAGTACTGTGCACACTGAACTCCACCTAAAAGCTCCATTGCACAGGTTAGAGTGACTCTATACCAGACCAGACCAGATCTATGCCATGTCTCTATACCAGACCAGACTTTGAACTGCAGCCACTGCGGCCGGATTTGTCTGTCCTGCATCGGCCTTGTCAGCTACCAGCGTGCCTGCAGTTTACGTGGACAGCCCATTCTTTAAATCTTCGTTCGCGAGGCCAAGCCAAAGAGAGAATGACAGTTTCATTAAAAATAAAATTTGAGGCCATAATAATGTTGATGCAAAATAATTTGACACTGGGATATAGTTAAATGCATTCATTTCAAAATTGAAAAACATTCCAATTTGCCAAAAATCTCTCTGCCCACACATGCCCCCAGCGCATGGATAAAGAGAAGAGTGCTTTACTCCGTCTGATGAGCAGTTGTTGATAATGGAAAAACTGGTATTACAGTTTATTTTGTAAATTGAATTCTTCAATAAGATGTTCGCTATGTGTACATTTCAAGTATGCTATGTTTTCATCGGATAATATTGATATTATATCTCAGGATTATATTATTAATATTAAAAATTAAGGTTGTAGCTATTTTGAGCTGAGATGTGGAGAGATCCAGCTTTGAGATGTCATCACTTTATTCATATTTATGAGGTTAATGTCTGCAAAATTAAAGTGAGAGGAGGAGTGTTCATTTCCTTCATGGTTTGTAATAATGAAAAATACAAATGCTATCGAGGTAACTAAGTAAAGCTTAGTTTAGCCGAGCTATAGCTAAAATTAAAAAGTATGCATTGCATGGTTCCTCATGGACATAATTATATATACAATTCCAAGGTTAATTTTGATCAAGTAATTAATTATTATTATTTTATTATTTATTTATTTTTTAATCATTTGACAGTTATAATTACATAATTTTTTTCTGTACTGCTGGAACATTTAAGGCAGGTGTGGTTGAACACCTTGAAGTGTTGAGTCTCTTCAGTGCTTCAGAAGTAATCAGTTTTATTTAAAAAGAATGGGGGGAACAGTGTGGAACATATTGAGTGCCCGAACAATAGGTTTATATGATCTGTATTTCTGGTCCAAATAACAACTTTATATTCTTGATTATCAACAATTTAATGGCTTGTTTGAACTGAATTTATTCATTCATTCATTTTTTAAGCCGATTAATCCTAATTTAGGGTCATGGGAAGGCTGGTGGCCATCTCAGCTGACTCTTCGCAAGGACAAGGTACACCCTGGACAGCTTGTTAGCTCTCTATGAGAATTTTTTGCTGTGTTTTAGACATTTTTCTCAGTTGGTGCCACCTCCAGGAAGAGCTGCAGGAAGACTGTGAGTTTGTCCAGAATGTGTGGACACATTTTAAAGTGTATGAATGGAACATAAATCAAAGCTCCACTTAGGATGAAGAGGGTGACATACAAGTAATCAAGCTGAGGGTTGTCAATGATTGGTGCTAGAAACAGGAACACAGCTGCCAGTAGCACCAGGATAGGGATAAAAATGGGTACCTAAGAAGAATATATGTAAAAACAGAGGTCTTAACACATTTTATTCACGCAATGTAAAAATTTACAATTTTAAATAAATGCTGACAAATTGCATGCTGCTTATGTTATGCTATGCTTCACGGAAGGATAAGTATTTAAGTACAGTGGTACCTCACCTTACGAAATTAATCCATTCCAGAACCTTTTTCTTAACCTGGATTTTTCGTAAATTGAACCGCATTTTACATGTAAAACGCATGATTCATTCCAAGGCTCCCAATACTACCCCCTAAACCCTTTAAAAATTATAAAAGCATACCTTTTCGGACCTCCTTCTGCTTCAATATTGAACCGATGGTAGACTTGTTTGGCCATATTCCTTTGCGAGATCACTCAACCTCATGCCACGAGTCTGATTCTTCTTTTCACTCGCACCGGAAATCACACGCGTGTGTGTGTGTGTGCGCGTGTGCTGACCATGTCTTCTTATCAGAGTTATAATCTTACAAATGTTTATGGAAGGTTAAAAGCCTGAGTCAAAAAATAAAGCAATGAGCACACTCAAAAAACCTCATGAAACAACAGTAACTCTGTCCTTTACACAAAAAACATTATGGGAGATGCAGCTCCATAATAGCCAATGGGAGGGAGCTGCGTCATCTCTCCTAGCCAAGAGGAGGCCAGCGGGGCGGGATGTTGGGAGCTAGCCAATGGGAGGGAGCTGCATCATCCCTCCTGGCCAATGGGAGGCCAGCGGGGTGGGAAGATAGTTAATGGGAGAGCAGCTCGAGCATTGTTTGAATGTTTGAATGGCAAATTTGGTGCGTTTCATAAGGAGAACTTGTTTCGTATACAGAGACAAAAAATTTTGGAAAATGTTTTTCGTAACCTGGATTTTTCATTTGCTGAGACTATCGTAAGGTGAGATACCACTGTATTAGATTGAATACATGTAAAATCCTTTTGTTCCATTACTATGAGGGAAACTAAATTCCAACACAAAAATTGGGGCACTACAAATGTATATCATTTAATTTAAAATGTATGTAATACATTAAAAGTCAGTCGAAATGGTAAAATTATTTAATTGAAAGTTAGAAAACATTTTATGTCATAAATTTGTCAGGAATTGGACTCATGGCCCCCTCCTCGAATCGCCACCTTATCGTGGTGGAGGGGTTTGCGTGACCTAATGATCCTAGGAGCTATGTTGTCGGGGGCAAATGCCCCTGGTAGGGTCACCCAAGGCAAACAGGTCCGGGGTGAAGGTCCAGACAAAGTGCGATTCAAAACAGACCCCTAAGACATGAGAAAACAACAGAGGAATCAGTCTCCCTTGCCCGGACGCTGGTCACCAGTTCCCTCCTGGAGCCAGGCCCAGGGGAGGGGCTCAGCGCCTGGTGGTCGGGCTTATGCCCATGGAGCCTGGCCGGGCCCAGCCCGAAAAAGGAGAGACATGGAGTCCGCCCCATGGACCCACCACCGTGGGAGGAGTTTTAGGGTCGGGTGCAGTGTGAGTTGGGTGGCAGCCGGAGGCATGGGTTCTGTCGGACTGATCCTCGGCTGCTTACTCTGACCTTCGGGACATGGAATGTCACCTCTCTGGCGGAAAGGAGCCCGATTTGGTGCGTGAGGTGGAGAGATACCGACTAGATATAGTCGGGCTCACCTCAACGCATAGCTTGGGCTCTGAACCATCCATCTCGAAGAGGCTGGACCTTCTTCTATTCTGGAGTTGCTCATGGGGAGAGGCGGCGAGTCGGTGTGGGTATTCTTGTTGCCCCCTGCCTCGGTGCCCAAATGTTGGGGTTCTCCCGGTTGACTAAAGGGTAGCTTCCCTCCGTCTCGGGTGGGGGGACGGGTCCTGACTGTTATTTGTGCTTATGCACCAAATGACAGTTCAGAGTACTCCACCCTTTTGGAGTCTTTGGGGGTGTTGAGAACGCTCCCTCGGGAGACTCGCTTCGTTGTCTTGGGAGACTTCAATGCCCATGTGGGCAACGCATAGTGTGACCTGGAAGGGTGTGATCGGTAGGCATACGGCCTCTCCAGTCTGAATCCGAATGGTGTGTCGTTGTTGGACTTCTGTGCTCGGCCATAGTTTGTCTATCACGAACACCATGTTCAACATAAGGTGTCCATAAGTGCACTTGGCACCAGGACACCCTAGGTCGCAGTTCGATGATTGACTTTGTAGTCGTCATCGGACTTGCGTAATTACATGTTCTGGACACTCGGGTGAAGAGAGGAGCTGAGCTGTTCTACCGATCACTACCTGGTGGTGAGTTGGCTTCGGTGGTGTGGGAGGTTGCCTTCCAGACCTGGCAGGCCCAAGCGTGTAATCAGGGTCTGCTGGGGAACGCTTTGGCGGAGCCCCCCTGTCCGAGAGGCCTTTAACTCCCACCTCCGGCAGAGCTACAACCACGCTCCGGAGGAGGCGGGGGACATGGAATCTGAATGGGCCATGTTTCAGTGCCTCCATTGCCGAGGCGGCAGCCCATAGCTGTAGCCGTAAGGTCGCCGGGTGCTTGTCGTGGCGGTAATCCTAACCTGGTGGGTGGACACCTGCGGTGAAGGGGCCGCCCAGCTGAAGAAGGAGGCCTATCGGGTTTTATTAGCCTGTGGGACTCTGAGGCAGCAAACGGTACCGACAGGCCAAACGTGCTGCAGCCGAGGCTGTCGCAGATGCAAAATCTCGGCGTGGGAGGAGTTCGTGAGGGCCTGGAGAGTGATTATCGGTTGGCCTCAAAAGGTTCTGGGCCACCATCCGACGCCTCAGGAGGGGGAAGCAGTTCTTCACAAACACTGTTTACGGTGGAGGTGGGGGAGCTGCTTACCTTGACTGGGGATGTTGTTGAGAGGTGGAGGGAATACTTGAGGACCTTCTCAATCCCACCAACACGCCCTCCGTGGAAGAGGAAGACCCTGGGGTTCGGGTGAGGGTCCGCCATCACTGGAGTGGAGGTCACTGAGGTTGTCAAAAGCTCCTCGGTGGTCGAGCCTGGGTTGGGCGAGATCCGCCCGAATACCTCAGGACTCTGGATGTTGTAGGACTGTCTTGGTTGACACGCCTCTGCAACATCGCTATGGTCATCGGGGCTGTACCTCTGGATTGGCAAACTGGGGTGGTGGTCCCAATTTTTAAGAAGGGGACCGGAGGGTGTGTTCCACTATCGGGAATTACACTCCTCAGCCTACCTGGTAAAGTCTATGCAGGGTACTAGAGAGGAGGATCCGACCGATAGTCTAACCTCGGATTCAGGAGGAACAATGTGGTTTTCGCCCTGGCCGCAGCACTCTTGACCAACTCTGTACCCACAGGATTCTGGAGGGCATGGGAGTTTGCCCAATCTGTCCACATGTGCTTTGTGGATTTGGAGAAGGCTTTCGACCGTGTCCTCGAAAGATCTTGTGGGGCGTGCTCGAGTACGGCGCTCCGGATCCGCTGTTGAGCTATTCGTCGCTGTATCACCGGAGCCAGAGTTTGGTCCGTATTGGTAACACCAGCTCGGATTCGCTTCCGGTGGGAGTTGGAGTCCGCCAAGGCTGTCCTTTGTCACCGATTCTGTTCATAATTTTTATGGACAGAATTTCTAGGCGCAGTCGAGGCGATGAGGGGTTCTGGTTCGGTGGCCATCGGATATCATCTCTGCTTTTGGCGGATGATGTTGTCCTTTGGCTTCATCAAGTCGGGCCCTCCAGCTCTCATTGGAGCCGATTCGCAGCTGAGTGCGAAGCAGCCGGGATGAAGATCAGTACCTCCAAGTCCGAGGCCATGGTTCTCAGTCGGACAATGGTGGAATGCACCCTCTGGGTCGGGATGAGGTCCTGCCCCAAGTGGAGGAGTTTAAGTATCTTGGGGTCTTGTTTACGAGTGAGGGAAGGATGGAGCGAGAGATCGACAGACGGATCGCTGCAGCCTCTGCTGTTAAGCTGCGCCTGCACCGTCCGTCATTAGTGAAAAGGAGCTGAGCCGCAAGCGCTAAGCTCTCAATTTACCAGTCGATCTACGCTCCAACCTCACCTATGGTCACGAGCTTTGGGGTAATGACCGAAGAACAAGATCACGGATACAAGCGGCTGAAATGAGCTTCCTTCGCCGGGTGGCGGGGTTCTCCCTTAGAGATAGGGGTGAGAAGCTCCGCCATCCGGGGAGAGCCTCGAGTAGATCCGCTGCTCCTCCGCGCATTGAGAGGGGCCAGTTGAGGTGGCTCGGGCATCTGGTTAGAATGCCCCCTGGACGCCTCCCTGGTGTGGTGTTTCGGGCATGTCCAACCGAAGAGACCCGGGTCGGCCAGAACACGCTGGAGGGACTATGTCTCTCGGCTTGTCTGGGACCGCCTCGTGTCTCCCGGAGAGTTGGAGGAAGTGGCTCGGGAGAGGGATGTCTGGACCTCTTTGCTAAGGTTGCTGCCCCCGCGACCCGACCCCGGACTAAGCGGAAGAAGATGAGATGAGATGAGATGGACTCATGGCCACATTGTTTACGCATACAGTGAGAGTAATGCTGAAAGAGATATAAATGTGTCTATTGATCACAGTTTTAAACCAGCATCATCTATTGTGGTGGTCAAATTTCAAGAATAATAAATGTCATTATGGAGAGCATGGTGGCGTCATGGTTAGCAGGTCCTGGGCTCGAGTTCCAGGCTTGGGCATTTTTGTGTGGAGTTTGCATGTTGTCCTTGTACTTGAATGGGTCTCCTCCAGGTACTCTGGTTTCCTCCCACGATCCAAAGATTGGTCATTAGGTTAATTGGCGGTTCCAAGGTTCCCCTAGGTGTGAATGTGAATAATTGTGTGTGTGTGTGTGTGTGTGTGTGTGTGTGTGTGTGTGTGTGTGTGTGTGTGTGTGTGTGTGTACATTGCCCTCCACTTTCTACTATGCTGTTTTATAAGATTTTTGTGATGAATCAAAAGCAATTTGGCAATCGTGCCAGAAAAACCGCACCCACTGCAGGTGCCTGTATAATTTTTTTTTTTCCTAGAAAAACTTGAAACCATGGGCAAAACTTGTCAACATACATACACATGTCATTGTAAACAAAATTGTACACATTACAGGCGCTGTTAACTTCTCTGGGGCAGGTATCTTTTACGAGTGCTGATAATTTTGCAATCAGTGTTATGTAGGAAAATTGCTGTCTATATATCTTGACTATTATTTGCATCCCATCCTGCTTCCTCACATCCATTATCTACGCCCCCTATTCATCAGGAGCCAATCCCAGCTGATTCTGGGTGTGGTGTGGGCTTCACCTTGAAATATTTGTCAGTCTATTTCTAACACAAAGACAATAGGATTCAGTGGGATTTATATGTATGGGTATTTCGCATAGCCAGTTGCCATAATCTGCATGTGTATGAATCTTAGGGGACAACTGGAGCACATGGGGCGAACTTCTGCTGGCGCCGGGAGGACATGCAAACTCCACACAGGAAGGCTCCAGTCAGCCATGAATGTAGAACTCGAACCCATCCTGTTGTGAAGTGATGATGCTAATGATTGTACTAATTTTCTTCCTGGACCTGATCATAACAGAATACATGTGTGTGAACGAGATGGACCTAAGACAAAAAGTGAGGTTACAGGGAGCAGAGATAAAGAAGGTGGAGGATTTTAAGTACTGCAGCTCAACAATCCAGAGCAATGTAGAATGCTGAATGCTGGAATGATTGGAGAAAAGTGTCCGGTGTAATGTGTGATAGGAAGGTATTGAAAGGTATTCTCTTTGGGAGTAACGAGGATGGATATGATCAGGAATGAGTACATCAGAGGGATAGCACATGTTAGGTGTTTTGGAGACAAAGTCAGAGAGGCTAGATTGAGATGGTTTGGACATGTACAGAGGAGGGATAGTGAGTATATTGGTGGTAGGATGCTGAGGTTGGAACTACCAGGCAGAAGGCCTAGAGGAAGACCAAAGAGAAGATTTATGGATGTAGTGAAGGAGGACATGAAGGTAGTTGGTGTAAGAGAAGAAGATGCAAAGGACAGGGTGAGATGGATGCAGATGATTCGCTGTGGCAACCCCTGAAGGAAACAGCCGAAAGGAAAAAAAGAAGAAGACCTGATCATAATAGAATTAAAAACTATGTAAGGCCACAGGGTTTGAATCATGGTTGTCTGTTTTAGCTTTGCTACAGAATGGTGACCTGCTCAGAGTGCACCCTCCCCCTCTTAACCCAGAGTGATGTGGGATTGCGTCCAGCATTTCCACAACCGTGAAAGAGAAGTACAGATAAAGGTGGTGTATAAGGCTCTAGCTGAAGAAGCTTTTGACATGTGTAGCTCTCTCACCTTGAATGCAGAAGGAAGATCAGGATTTTTAATTTTTAGAGTAGTCCAGATGTTGTAAGTCCATAGAAGAACCAGGATGTAAAGCTGAAGTTCAAGTGGAGCAGAATTAATGAAGCAATATATACAGACACAATGAAACTTATCCCATCACAATGTCTGCAAATTATAAATGTAATACTGTATATGTATATTATATATACAGTGATCCCTCGCTACTTCATGCTTCAGTTTCTGCGGCTTCAGTGAATCGTGGGTTTTTCAAAAATATTCATTGAAAAATAAAAAATTAAGGAAATTGCTGCAAAACAAGGCCAATTATTAAAAAAAAAAAACCCCAAACAAACAAATACAAAAATAAAAAACCATTGGGCCATGTCTCCAACTGTCTATGGTGTGAGGCATGTAAAAGAACATTGCTGCAAAGCCTTCAGCGTGTTTCTGTCCTTTGCTAAAAAGGGTTGTGACAGGAAGGGCATTTGACGTTAAAAAAAACCTCTGCCAAATCAAAACGTGCGAATCAGATGATTCGCTGTGGCGACTCCCAAGTAAAAAGGGAAAAAGCCAAAAGGAAGACAGACATATACATCTATACATATACGTGTATGTCAGTCAGGGGGGTCGATCCTACTTCGCAGAAATCGGCGGTCGCGCGGGGGGGATCTCGGTTTCCATTAAACACAGAAAGTGAGGGATTCCTATACAGTATATGTCTGTCTATCTATCTATACTGTGTGTGTGTGTGTGTATATATATATATATATATATATATATGTACTATGCAGAAATTTTAGGCACATGCAAAGAAATGGTGTCAAGCAACGATGGCAAATATTGACATTAAGGCGGCATGACAGCGTAGTGGTTAGCATGTCGGCCTGACAGCAAGAAGGTTCTGGGTTCGATTCCCCTTTTCTTCTGGCTTTCAGGACAGCATTGAAACGTGTGTGTGTGTGTGTGTGTGTGTGTGTGTGTGTGTGTGTGTGTGTGTGTGTGTGTGTGTGCAAGGTGATAGAAAAACAGGCTGATTGTTATAGACTGAAAGGACCATGAGATTTTGCGTACACCAGTTTACTGGTCTTGTCAAGTTTTCCATGACCTGACGAGTCAGAGGATTTTAACTCGGACATGTCTCATAAAGACATAATTTATTTAGACATTTGTTTCATTCTGATTTTTTTCTATATTTTTGTGAGAAATTCATCTTGATGTGCAAACCATTTAAAATTAAGCTGCAAATTGAAACATAGATAGCGAACAAATCAGTTTGTGCCTTTCCCATTTACTATATACTAATACATTGTGTACATTTTAAGTGGACATAATAATACACTTTTTGAACTGGTTCTATACGTACCTGAAGAAGTTGATGATTTGCTGAAAATCTCCAGGAATCAGCATAATGTAAGTGATAACTGTGGCAAAGATGAGAGATGGAGTGGGAGTGATTCGATGTGCATGGGCCATGGACAGGATGCTAGGCTGAAAGCGCAAGAAAACAAATTATTCAGCAAAGGAAAACCATTTTGGATACAGCATGGAAGGACAGACATTTAAGGAGATGGTCTTGGTGTATTTTCAAATGCTACTAGTATAACTGGAAATGCAACATGCATCATTAGTACTTACCATGTGACCTTCCCGGGCAGCTACCAAGCAAATTCGCCCTCCACCAAAAAACGCTCCATTCAATGCTCCAAAGCAAGATAATGCTGCTGCAATAGACATCACCCAGCCCCATCTGCCCAGCACTTTATTGCTGTTCTCAGAGAAAACATGGTGATCTTTAATGGAACATTTTTTTGATAATGCATACATGAATAGAGTGCTGTTCTAGAGATGACCTACCCCCAAGTAACCGCTACAGCACTGGACATCATCATCTCCCTCGGAGTCATGACTGCCAGATAACTGATATTGACAAGCAAGTACAGGACCATTACCATTGAGACAGCAATCATTAATGCTCGGGTGAGATTTTCCTAACACAAATGATATAATTTAAAGTTCAGTACAATTATTTGCTGATATAATTCTGTGCACTTCTTGATGTTCTACCAACATGGGTTTTTGTTTCCTGATGGAGAATCTAATTGTTCAACACCCTTTCAGTATTTAATTGCATCCGCCTACATTTTGAAGACTTGTACAACTCATTTATAATAATGTTATCTTTAAGGTTTTTATAGTCTAGTTAACACTGCTGTGGGGAGATAGCAACTAGTTGAAAAGGGAATAAAACCATGAGACAGATAAGGAAAGCTTTATTTGATTCAATGCAGCCCATTTTTATAGCCAACTGTTTGAATACATTGGGAAATGTCCTTTAAAAGTTGATTGACGAATGAGATATTCTGTGATTAAAATTTAAACAAGAAGGAATTTGCTTACTATGCTTCCATAGTAACAAATTTAGACAAATAATAACAAACAATTGTACCATTTTATTATTATTGCGATCTGAAAAAATAAAATAAAATAATAATCATAAAAAAAACAGTATAAACATACTTCACATTACTGAAATATATTACTGTATACCAAAACAAAATCTCAAACAACTTACCTCTGGCTTTTTCACCTCCTCAAGCACAAAATTTCAATTGTACCATCCTGAAAAAGACCAGAATCCCTGATACACAGCCAATCCAATAGTACTGATCTCTAAACTTGTGTCCTTAAAAGCAATGTCTGGATTTCCTAAGGTTTCTAATCCATGTTGTGCGATGACAGCTATTCCACCAATAATAATCACCATCAGACCCACAACTTTGGCCACCAGAAAAATAACCTGAATGGCCATAGCTAAGCGAACATTCATCATATTGATGATCACCACCACCAAAATGCACACCACTGCTACACATTTCACCACCAATGTAGGAGGTACACAGCCTGGATAAAAAGGAGCCACAGTATAATGAGCTAAACTCAAGGCTTTTGCCGCAAAACCTGCTGGCTTCAACACAATTATAAATGTGTATGCTACAAAGAATGCAGGAAAAGGTCCATAGATTCTCAGGACATAGATGAATTCTCCTCCAGATTCTCTGAAAATAGTACCAAGCTCTGCAAACGTGAGTGCAGCGCATAGAGTCAACAGGCCACACACAGTCCATATGATCAAACTCATGCCAGGGCTTCCAATATTGGACATCACAAACTGGGGGGACATAAAGATCCCCGAGCCTATCATAGTCCCTGCAACGAGAGATACTGCACTAATTAACCCTACCTCCCGCTTTAGCGCCAACCCTTTGTGCTGGTTGCTTGCCATGGTGCTGTGGTGTGAATGAAAATGAGCTTCACGGATCTTGAAGCGAAGTAAAATATGTGAATCATGGGTAATAATATACTAACCACAAAGAATTTCTGTTTAAATATTAACGGTTAAAATAGCTTGGTGTACAGAACTGTGTACAAATCTTAGATTAACCTTGAAAATACTTCTTCTTCTTCTTCTTTTCCTTTCGGCTTTTCCCTTCAGGGGTCGCCACAGCGAATCATCTGCCTCCATCTCGCCCGATCCTCTGCATCTTCTTCTCTTACACCAACTGCCTTCATGTCCTCCTTCACCACATCCATGAATCGTCTCTTTGGTCTTCCTCTAGGCCTTCTGTCTAGTAGTTCCAATCTCAGCATCTTACTACCAATATACTCACCATCCCGACTCTGTATATGTCCAAACCATCTCAATCCAGCCTCTCTGATCTCTCCAAAATGTCTTACATGTGCTGTCCCTCTGATGTACTCATTTCTGATCCTATCAATCCTCGTTACTCTCAAAGAGAACCTCAACATTTTCATCTCTGATACCTCCAGCTCTGCCTCCTGTCTTTTCCTCAGCATCACTGTTTCTAAACGATACAACATCGCTGGCCTCAACACCGTCTTGTACACTTTTCCTTTCATTCTTTCCGATACCCTCCTATCACACATCACACCGGACACTTTTCGCCAACCATTCCAACTTGCCTGCACACACTTCTTCACCTCTTTTCCATACTCTCCATTGCGCTGGATTATTGAGCCTAAGTACTTAAAATTCTCCATTTTCTTTATCTCTGCTCCCTGTAACCTCACCGTTCCTCTCGGGTCCTTTTCGTTCATACACATGTATTCTGTCTTACTGAGGCTAACCTTCATTCCCCCTCCTTTTAAGGGCATTCCTCCACCTCTCTAGATTTTCCTGCACTTGTTCTCTGCTCTCACTACAGATCACAATGTCATCTGCAAACTTCATAGTCCATGGGGAATCTTGTCTAACCTCGTCTGTCAGCCTGTCCATCACCATAGCAAACAAGAAGGGGCTCAGCGCTGACCCTTGATGCAGCCCTACCTCCACCTTGAACTCTTCTGTCACACCGACAGCACACCTCACCACTGTCTTACATCTCTCATACATGTTCTGCACCACTCTAACATACTTCTCTGCCACTCCAGACTTCCTCATGCAATACCACAGTTCCTCTCTCGGCACCCTGTCATATGCTTTCTCCAGATCCACAAAGGCACAATGTGACCTTCTCTGTAGTTGCCACAGCTCTGCATGTCTCCCTTGTTTTTAAAAATGGGAACCATCACACTTCTCCTCCTTTCCTCTGGCATCCTGTCACGCTCTAAGACCTTGTTGAATGCTCTTGTCAGGAAATCTACTGCTACCTCTCCTAGACACTTCCATACCTCCACCGGTATGTCATCAGGACCAACTGCCTTTCCATTCTTCATCCTATTCAATGCCCTTCTCACTTCACCCTTACTCAGCTTTGCTACTTCCTGGTCCTCGACGGTCACTTCTTCTACTCTTTTTTTCTCTCTCATTTTCCTCATTCATCAGCTCTTCAAAGTACTCTTTCCATCTCCCCAGCACACTTCTGTCATCAGTCAATACATTTCCCTCTCTGTCCTTAATCACTTTAACTTGCTGCATGTCCTTCCCATCCTTATTGCTCTGCTGTGCCAACCTGTATAAATCATTTTCTCCCTCTTTACTTTCCAACTGAGCATACAAGTCATCATACGCCCTCTGTTTGGCCTTTGACACCGCTACCTTCGCCTTACGCAGTGTCTCCCTGTACTCCTGTTTACTCTCTTCGTTCCTCTCTATGTCCCACTTCTTCTTAGCTAACCTCTTCCTTTGTACACACTCCTGCACTTCCTCATTCCACCACCAAGTCTCATTATCTACTCTCCTTCCAGATGATAGACCAATTATTCTCCTACCTGTCTCCCTGATCACATTAGCTGTAGTTGTCCAGTCAGCTGGAAGCACTTCCTGACCACCCAAAGCCAGTTTCAACTCCTCCTTGTCTTCTGCTCTGCCTTTGCCTTCTTCACCTTCCTCACCATCAGCATCATCCTGCACACCACCACCATCCTATGCTGTTTGGCAACACTCTCACCCACTACTACTTTGCAGTCACTGACTTCCTTCAAATTACATCACCACACAAGATGTAGTCTACCTGTGTGCTCCTGCCTCCGCTTTTATAAGTCACCCTATGCTCCTGTCTCTTCTGGAAGAAATTATTTACCACAGCCATTTCCATCCGTTTTGCAAAATCTACGAACATCTCTCCTTCTGCGTTCCTGTCTTGGATACCAAACCTGCCCATCACTTCCTCGCCCCCTCTGTTTCCTGCACCATGTCCATTGAAGTCTGCCCCAATGACCACTCTTTCACCTCTGGGGGTACTCTGCATCACTTCATATAACTCACTCCAGAATCTGTCCTTCTCTTCTAGCTCACATCCTGCCTGTGGGGCATAAGCTCGAACAACATTGAACATCACGCCTTCAATTTCTAACTTGAGACTCATCATTCTGTCTGACACTCTTTTCACTTCTAGAACATTCCTGACAAACTCCTCCTTCAAATTGACTCTGACTTCAGTTCTATTCCTATCCACACCATGAAAAAACAGCTTAAACCCTGCTCCTAAGCTTCTAGCCTTGCTACCTTTCCACCTGGTCTCCTGAACACACTGTATGTCCACCTTCCTCCTCTGCATCATGTCAGCCAGCTCTCCACCTTTTCCTGTCATAGTTCCACCATTCAAAGTCCCTACTCTCAGTCCTAGACTCATGCGTTCCTCTTCTCTCTCTGCCTACGGACACACCTACCGCCTCTCCTTCTTTGACATCTTCGACCAACAGTAGTCCAATTGCCACCCGTACTTTGTTGGTTAACAGCACTGATGGCGGTCGTTGTTAACCCGGCCTTGACCGATCCGGTATGAAATTCTTCGTTGTGACTCACATATTTTTTTTGGCATTTGCAGGAAATGCCCTTCCTGACGTAACCCTCTCCATTTATCCAGGCTTGGGACCAGCCTAAGGGAGAGACACTGGCTTGTGCCCCCACCCCCCTCCCCCTCACGGCTGCATTTAAAATAATTTATTTCCTGTATCAAAATCTGAATGACTTTCATTCAAAAATAATAAAGTATTCAGTTAATTTGTAAAATATAACCCCAAAACAAAATCTCTTTAATCATACATAAGTATAGTACTCTTCGAACTTCCCGAACCTTCTAGAACTTTCTTGATCATTTATGATGTGTATTTTGTGGTACTATATAAGTCTGGGCACTGCTTGGGTTGTCCTATTAGATAAGGTGAATGTGAAAGGTGTGTTTTGTTTGTGATTAAATATTTTTGTATTAATTTATTTTAGTTAAATTTTTGTTTCGGAGTATATAAGCTGAGAGATTTCCAAATATTCAGTTTTAATCCTAATGTCCCAAACACAAAGAGCTTCTTCCACTGAAAGAAACAAATTAATCTGGACGAAGAATCTCATGAGACTTTAACTTCTCAGAACTTATCAGTGTCCAGAACAGGCAATCATGTGTGTTCAAAATCTTTACGACATCTGTATACAAGGAGAAAGTTCAGCTTAGATTTATTACTAGATATAATTATGCTAAGTATTCCACATTCTTTCATTATATATCTATGCTACTTGAAGTTGTTTCTAATTTTATATCAAGTTGACCATTTTTTTGTTTATTTTTAAGTTTTATGTTATGCTATAGCTGGGACAGTGGTGGCCTGGTGGTAAAGGGCACTGGATCGCTCATCCTAGGGTTGGAGGTTCGAGTCCCACTCTCCACAAGGTTGTCACTGTCCCCCCCAGTGTAGTGAACTGGGTTATCAAAGGCCGGCCATGTCTCTCACTGTCTATGGTGTAATCTTCATGTAAAAGAACCATTGCTGACTTTCGTAAAGAGTAGCTGCATAGCCGTCAGCGTGTTTCTGCCCCTTGCTAAAGGGTTGTGTCAGGAAGGGCTTCTGACTTAAAAAAAAAACCTGTGCCAAATCGAACATATGATTTGCTGTAGCGACCCCCGAGAAAAAGGAAACAGCTGAAAGGAAACGAAGAAGTTATGCTATATCTATAAACTGCTTTCTGTGTTGAAAATACATCAATATTCTCCAAGTACGTCGTCAGCAAATAGTAAATTGCAAAATAAAGATTCTTAAATATATAGATTTTTACCTTTATTGTGTATCTGGTAAAATTGTGTTTATGGACTGAGATGACTTTTTAAGAACTAAAACATCATCACATTCAGCTTAAAAATGATTTAAAAACCAACATTAATCATTATTATACAAATCAATTAATTACAACATTTCCATTTTTAGCAGAATATACTGTAGTGGTAAAGGACACTGGATCGCTGATCCTAAGGTTGGGGGTTCGAGTCCCACTCTCCTCAAGATTGTCACTGTCCCCCCAGTGCAGCTAACTGGGTTATCGAAGGCCGGCAATGTCTCTCACTGTCCATGGTGTGAGGTTCATGTAAAAGAACCACTGCTGACTTTCAACAGGAGTAGCTTCAAAGCTGTCAGCGTGTTTCTGTCCCTTGCTAAAGTGTTGTGTCAGGAAGGGCATCCGACATAAATCAAATCACCAAAATCAAACGTGATGATTTGCTCTGGCGACCCCTGAGAAAAAAGGAAAGAAGAAGAAGATAAAACCAGATGATATTATGATATTACTTTAAAACTTAAAAAAGAAAGCCTTGAAAATATAAAATCAGACAAACTGTACAGATCATATATACACACACACACACACACACACACACACACACACACACACACACACACACACACACACACACACACACACACACACACTTTCATATCTGGTGAAACGTGGGAATACTAATGACAATTTGATCAAAATTTAACATAATTGTACATAAAATTTATTTGATACACAAACTGAATCATATTTACACATCTGTATTTATTTGGAAAAATATGACAACAACTCAACCAATAAAATATAAACAATAGTAAATTTTCTCAAAAGTATAATAACACCACTAAAAGATAATATGAATCTAAAAGTGGCATAGGTGTGGAACTTGGCTTGGATAGTTGTCCAATGTCTGTCCAGGGTCTGTGCATGTCCAAACAAGGAGACTTAAAAAGGTTGCCTGCTTCTATGACCTGATACTGATTGGGTGTTATGGAGTGCTGAATTGCATGATGTTGCACAGTATTAAAAAACATCTATTAATAATAACAAAACTGAAACCCCAAAAATAAAGGCTGATGCATATATATATATATATATATATATATATATATATATATATATATATATATACGTGTGTGTGTGTGTGTGTGTGTGTGTGTATATATATATATATATATTATATTTACTGCATATACCCTGACTTTCCGTGGTTAATTGGGACCAAGATCCCCACGCGACCATCGAAATCCATGAAGTAGGACCACCCCCCCATCCCGACTGAAGTGTACGTACATGTATATGTGTATATAATATCAATAAATACATATTAAATGCTATAAATGCTTATAATAACAATTACACATTAAAAAATAATGCATAAGATGTAAATAAAATAAAAATACAAACAAATACAGATGGTATTGCATGAGAAGAAGACGACACATACATACGTGAGCGCACGCACGCAGACAGATGTGCGTGCACACACACATGCACACTTCAAAACAATGTAACTAGTTTTGATGGGAGATTTTGAGTTGGTTTTTGTTCGTGTTGGTTTCGGGGGTTTTGTTTTTTTTTTTACATAACCTTGTTTTTGAGGCATTTCTCTTAACTTTTTCCTCTATTCTTCCTTAATTTCCTTATTTTTTAATTCGATGAATTTTCTTTCTTTCTTTCGGCTTTTTCCCTTTTCTCAGGAGTCGCCGCAGCGAATCATCTGATTTGCACATTTGATTTGGCAATGGTTCTTTTACATGCCTCTCACCATAGACAGTTTTTAATTCGATGCATTTTTTTTTTTTTTTAACCGCGATGCACTGAAGCCGCATGAATTGAAGCGCAATGTAGCGAGGGATCCCTTCATATAAAAATGTATTACAAATTTTTATAAGAATATTTTTTTATAAATATATACCAATTTTTTTTTTCCCAGGTGAATACATTTTCATAGAGCAGATATTGAAATCAGAAACTTGAGAGACCATAAGCATGTTTACCAGATTAGTAAATTGACAAGACACTGATACAAATGAAACTGGAAATCAAAAATGTCCCAACAAAAGCAAAGCAGGGCACAGACACCTATCAAAAGATCTCTGTCATCAGCATCGCTTTTAGACGGTGCAATACTATGTGATGCTAAGGCTTCCATTTAATAAGTTATTTTTCACTGTATCCTTTTTGAAAATCTCATCCAAGTAAGAAATGTGAGAAGAAGAAAAAGAAGAAGCAGAAGAAGAAGAAGAAGAAAAAAAAATTGGACTGTACCTGACTGGTAAATGTAGTGAAATATTTATAGGATATATTAAAGGCCTAATACCGAAAGTCCAAAAAGCTCTGCCTCACCGTCTGACATGGTGTTTTATACATTTTTCTCAGTTGGTGCCACCTCCAGGAAGAGCTGCAGGAAGACTGTGAGTTTGTCCAGAACATGTGGACACAGTTTGAAGTGAATTAATGGAATATAAATCAAAGCTCCACTTAGGATGAAGAGGGTGACATACAAGTACTCAATCTGAGGGTTGTCAATGATTGGTGCTAGAACCAGAAACACAGCTGCTAGTAGCACCAGGATAGGGATAAAAATGGGGACCTGAAAAAAGCAGAAAGAGAAAGAATAATACTTGTTTTCTTCGGTAAATTTAATATTGTTCCAGGGAATAAAATATACAATTAAAATTTTGATTACCAGATAAAGTATCTTCTTCATTTTTACCCCATAATAGTTTTGCAATCATTTGATGTTCTCACCGTGTATGCACGAGGAAGTTCAGGAAATTTGATTTTTAAGTATAGCAACCCCGCTATTGTAATTCCATAGAAGAACCATGCTGTAAAGCTGAAGATCAAATGGAGTGGAAATAGAAAAATATTACAAAGATTATTTATGCATTAAAATGAATATACTGTATAATTGTACTATATACTGTATATATATAATATATAATAGTATATATATATAATATATAATATACTGTATAATTCAATAGTAATGGCAAGGAGTACAGTCAAACATTTTATATTTCTGTTTTTGTCACATTATAGTACAATAAATCATGAAAGATAACTCCTATCATGTTTATCACCTTGTTAACTTTATTGTACTCATACAGTTTAAATCATAACAATGACGGATTAAAGGGTTGTAACAAAAACACCATTCAAAATACTCGTTCTTGCTCTATCTGTGTAAATAAGAAATTGTGTACTGAGCTCATGAAGTTGTCGGTGACGTGTTGTACGGACCTGAAGAAATTAACTATGCCCTGAAAGTCTCCAGGAATGAGCACAATGAGGGAGATGATGGTGGAGAAGATGAGAGCTGGAGAGGGAGTGAGGTGTCGCACATGGGCCATGGCCAGGATGTTAGGCTGAAAGAGCAAAAATAAATGTGAAAAATAAATAAATGTAATAAAATTAATTACAGTTACAAAGGCCACATTGTGATGCACTTATAGAGCGAAGGCTATCGCATCTTTTCTGATCCACCCATAAGTGTTACTGTAGCACAAAGTGCTAAAACTGTGCATTGTAGCGTTCTGTATATGGGTTCTGTATATGGGGCTGTTTAGCCATATACCAGAGAGCTGGTGTTAATGTTATAACTGATCATCGTATTTTGGCCTTTCAGTAAAAAATTTGCATGTTCCCCCTGTACTTGCAAAGGTTTCTTCCCAGTGCTCCAGGTACCTCCCACAATTAACTAAATGTGGACTATATCAACTGACTTTTCTCAAATGACCCCAGGTGTGAATGTGAATCTATGTATGTCTCTGTCCTCCCTCTCCGCTTTGTGATTCGTGAGCTTTTATTTATGAAAATATGTAGCAACATTGCTAATGTTGTAAACCTTGGATTCAGGAGAAACACTGTAGTTTTTGTTCCTGGCCGCAGCGCGCTCGACCAGTTCTATACACTCTACAAGATCGTGGAGGGGGCATGGGAGTTTGCCCAATCTGTACACATATGTCTTGTGGCTTTAGAGTAGGATTCTGACTGTCTTCCTCAGGCTATCTTGTGGGGTGTGCTCCATGAATATGGTGTACTGGACCCGTTGCTATAGGCCATTCGGTCTCTGTATCACCGGAGCCAGATCTTGCAATGATAACAACAGGACGAATTAATTCCTGGTGAGGGATGGAGTCCACCAAGAATGTCCTTTGTCACCCACTGATTCTGTTTATAAATTTTGTTTTTTTATGGACAGAATTTCTAGGCGCTACCACAGCATTGAGGGGCTCAGGTTTGGTGGCCATAGGATTTCATCTCTGCCTTTAGCAGATGATGTTGTCATTTTGTCTCCATCAATCTGGGACCTCCAGCTCTCATTGGAGCAATTCACAGCCAAGATGAGAATAAGCATCTCCGAGTCCAAGGCCATGGCTCTCAGCTTGAAAAGGGTGGAATGCATCCTCTAGGTGGGGCATGAGGTCCTGCCTAAAGTGGAGGGGTTGAAGTATTTCAGGGTCTTGTTCACAAGTGAGGGAAGGATGGAGCAGGAGATCAACAGACAGATTGTTGCAGCCTCCGCTATAAAGCAGAGCTTGTAAAGTGGAGCTTGTCCGTCATGGTAAAGAAGGAGTTGAGCCACAAGGCAAAGCTCTCAATTTACCAGTCGGCTAATCCTCACTTATGGTCACAAGCTTTGGGTAGTGACCAAAAGAACAAGCTACAACAACAGAAGAACAAGAACAAGATGCAGATACAAGAGGTTGAAATGAGCTTCCTTCGCAGGGTGGTGGGGCTCTCCCTTAAAGATAAGGTGAGAAACTTGTCCATTCAGGAGAAGCTTGGTGTACAACCATTGCTGCTCCATGTTGAGGAGCCAGTTGAGGTGACTCCAGCATTTGTGTTAGAATGCCTCCTGAACGCCTTCCTGGTGTGGTGTTTCAGCCATGTCTAATTGGGAAGAGACCCAGAACACGTTAGAGGGACTGTGTCTCATGTCTAGTGTGGGAATGCCGTGGTGCCCACCTGGAAGGGCTGGAGGAAGTGACTGGGATGTCTGAACCTCACTACTGCTTCTCCGGTGACCCAACCCCAGATTAAGCAGAAGAAGAAGAAGAAGAAGAAGATAATGATGATGATTCAGCAGCATTTTCATAAACCAAAATAATACACTATATTCCAGCAACAACACCAACAAAAATAGACCAAAAAAAGCAACATTTTAAAAAGTAAATGCAACACTAATACAGTGGTACCTCACCTTATGATAGTCCCAGCAAACAAAAAAATCCAGGTTACAAAAACATTTTCCAAAATTGTTTGTCTCTGTATACGAAACAAGTTCTCCTTGCGAAACGTGCCAAACGCGCTATTCAAACATTCAAACGCGCCATTCAAACATTCAAACAATGCACAAGCTGCTCTGCCATCAATGACATTCAAACATCCTGCCCTGCTGGCCTCCCATTCACTAGGAGGGATGACGCAGCTCCCTCCCATTGGCTATCTCCCAACATCCCGCCCCGCTGGCCTCCCATTGGCTAGGAGTGATGATGCAGCTCCCTCCCTTTGGCTATTATGGAGCTGCATCTACCATGATACTTTTCGCGTAAAGTACAGCGTTACTGTTGTTTCATGCTTTATTTCTTGACTCAGGCTTTTAACCTTCCATAAACATTTGTAAGATTATAACTCTGCTAAGAAGGCATGGTCAACACACGTGCACACACACACACACACACACACACACACACACACACACACACACGTGTGATTTCCGGTTCGAGTGAAAAGAAGAAGCGGGCTCGTGGCATGCGGTTGAGTGATATCGAAAAGGAATATGGCCAAACCGTCTACCATTGGTATGATATTGAAGCAGAAGGAGGTCTTAAAAGGTATACTTTTATAATTTTTAAAGGGTTTAGGGGGTAGTATTGAGGCCTTGGAACGAATCACACTTTTTACATGTAAAATACAATTCAATTTATGAAAAATCCATGTTAAGAAAAAGGCTCTGGAACGGATTCATTTCGTAAGGTAAGCTACCACTGTACTCTTAACAAAAGTTAACATTTAATCCATCACTTAAAAAACAGCTGTAATAAGAAATATAAATGCAAAACAATATTTTTCTTGTTATTCTTACCATATGACCTTCACGGGCTGCTACAAAACAAACTCGTCCTCCACTGAAGAATGACCCATTCAGAGAGCCAAAGGATGACAGTGCAGCTGCAAGAGACATTACCCAGCCCCATCTGCCTAGGACTTTATTACTGTTTAAAGAGAGGAAAATTTGTCAGCATCAAACGCTTCTCTCAGTCACTGGTCAACAACCTACTCAGTGTGCAACACAATGTTTCTGCATACATGGGGGATAAAAACAACATACCCCCAAGTAACTGCTACAGCACTGGATGCCATCATCTCTCTTGGAGTCATTGCAGCCAGATAACTGACATTGACCAGCAAATAGAGTATTGTCACCATTGGGATGGCAATCATTAATGCCCGGGGGAGATTTACCTTACACAAATGAACATAATGTTGACATTACTACATTATTTATTCATCAATTCATTCATTTGCCAAAACACTTATTCCAACGATGGTCAAGAGGAAGGTTGGAGTAGACTCTGGATGAAGACGGGTAAACTCTGAATAGCTTGTCAGTCAATTGCCCGGCCCGTGTTCAAACAAGCATTCAAACTCACACTACCCAATGGGGGAAATTTGGAACCGCCATTATGCCTAATGTGCATGTCTTTGGAATGTGGGAGAAAACCAGACTCCTTGAAGGAAATCAACACAATCACCAGAAGAACAAGAAAACTACACAGAGAAATGCTCAAATTGGGAACTTGTGCCCAGAAACTTCTTGCACTGAGGTGAATGTGCCAGACACCACACCAGTACAGTGGTCTGAGAAGCCGTTCAGGGTGTACCCTGCCTTTGACTGGACTCAGCAGGAATGTTCTCCTTCTTAACTGTTATCCTACTAAGGGTTAAATCAGTTTAGAATATAAAATAAAATGAAATAATTCTAGATAACGTTCATAAAATATCTTTATTTTTCATTAAAGCTGGATTGAATAATATTTTGTTGTGTACAAATGCATATTTGTAACAATTAAATATACTGCTTAAGCAGATCCTCCACATAAAATACCGTTTTTTTTCATCATCTCAATGACAAAGCTTGGATTCTAACATACTGAGAAAGACCCTGAGTCCCTTGGATCCACAGAATTATGTGGTTTTTAATCTCAAATTGGGTCTGTGAATCGTCTAAATCCAAAGAGAAAATTTTAAGCAAGGGAAGGCTGAGTACTAAGCAAGTATTCAATGGCACTCTTGCTCACTTGAAAGACCGGAAGTTCGGATAAGCCATGCTTTGTCTCAAGCACAAGCAAGTGAACTTGCTTCAAGTGCCTACTTATGGTGGAGCACCTCACATATTGTAAGCCGCTCATTGATTGGCTGTTTTAAGCTTAATGTAAAGGGACTCGGCATAATGCAAATTTGCAGCGTGTTGTGTTTAAAATGGTGTGAACTTTAATGAAAGAAGAGGAATCCCGCGTGTCAGAAATAGATAAGGATGTTAAGAATAAGTTTAAGTGGGAATGGCTAGAAAAGATTGTGAAATTTGAGGTGAAAAACGGTAAACAGACTCAGAACGTATCGGAACCTTTGACGAGTTTCATAAAGAAATCTGACGTCACTGGCAAGGCCTCGTGTGTTTATTGCAACGACCTGATCAATTATGGATCTCGCGGATGTATTGCACTTATGGCTGACAGACAAGCACACAGAGGGAATTACTAAATATTTATTTTGTTTAGATTACGTGAAATCCCCCAGTGCAGCTAACTGGGTTATCAAAGGCCGGCCATGTCTCTCACTGTCTATGGTGTGAGGCATGTAAAAGAACCATTGCTGACTTTCGACAAGAGTAGGCTGCAAAGCCGTCAGTGTGTTTCTGCCCTGCGATGGCCTGGCGAGCTGTCCAGGGTGTACTCTGCCCTCGCCCTCATTTGGCTGGGATGGGCACCAGCCTCCCCGTGACCCTAATTAGGATGAAGCGGTTACAGAAAATGAACTGAGATTACGTGAAATCCCATTGAAATGTAACTTCATAAAAGTAATCTGTATTGGTAAAATCATTGTGTGATAAACCTACTTGCATTGTTATTCATAACAGTTTAATATGTATGGGAATTTTATTTTCATTTTATTCATTTTTTTTTTACATTTGCAACCAAGCGTAATTCGTGTTCAATTTGAAAATACTCAATACATTGGTGATGGTTGTCATATAAATTAATACACTGTCGTTGGACGAAAGTCAGCAAAGGTTCTTTTACATGAACCTCTCACCATAGACAGTGAGAGACATGGCCAGCCTTTGATAACTCAGTTAGCTGCTCTGGGGGGACAGTGACAACCTTGTGGAGAATGGGACTCGAACCACCAACCCTAGGATCAGCGATCCAGCACCTTATACCACCAGGCCACCACTGCCCTAATATTATTCATTAGTAATGTATATACTGTAGAATATAAGATAACAATGGACAGTGGTGGGCTGGTGGTATCGGGCGCTGGATCACTGATTCTAAGGTTGGGGGTTCGAGTCCCACTCTCCACAAGGTTGTCACTGTCCCCCCAGTGCAGCTAACTAGGTTATCAAAGGCTAGCCATGTCTCTCACTGTTTATGGTCAGAGGTTCATGTAAAAGAACCATTGCTGACTTGCGTAAAGAGTATCTGCAAAGCCGTCGGCGTGTTTCTGCCCCTTGCTAAAGGGTTGTGTCAGGAAGGGCATCCGACGTAAAAACCTGTGCCAAATCAAACGTGTGAATCATTCGCTGTGGCGACCCCTGATAAAGGGAAAAAGCCAAAAGTAAATCATCATCAAGAAGTCAAGATAACACTAAATGAAATGAAACTGAAGTGAAAAATACTTTAGTTTTACATATTATGTCATCGTGTGGGTCGTGTATTCACTCATATGTCAATGCAGGTGCTTAAACCAGTGTTAGCTTGGATACAAATTAATCTCAGATTTTTCATAAATTAACATCAGGAAGAGCTGCTTTAAACCATAATGAAGTCTGTTTGCTGGATTTTGTGAGTCAAAAAAAGGGGCCTTATTATGAAAATTATAACCAAAAAGGAAGGCAAATGTTCTGAGGCACTGAATGAATGTTACGGAATATAAACAGAATTCATAATGCAGTATGTTTCACTGGTTAAACACACATAAAAATTACAATGCCATACCAGAGATAAAGGGCAATAGATTATCTGTTACTGTCTTAAATGAGAAAGCATGGTTTACATGTACCACTTTTAAAGCAACCGATTCATTTTTCGTGTTAGTCTTTAATTTAAATTACATGCAGAAAGAGATTAATTTACTATAATTATCTTCATTATCAGATTTTTGGAATATAAGTCAAGAATTACCTCTGGACGCTTAAGCTCTTCAGTAACAGAATTTAGGTTGTTCCAGCCATCGTATGACCACAGACACTGATAAAAAGCCATTCCAATCACACCAATACTTTGACTGGTATCTTCAAATGAGTTCTGTAGATTACCGGTATTTCCTTGTATAAACATCACCACACCAGCAATGGAAATAGTTAACAGTGCAAGAAATTTAGCCACCATGAGAACTGTGGTCACACCGATGGAGAAGCGTACATTTAGGCAGTTTATCATGACCGAGATTAAGAGGGCAATAGCAGCAACACACTTCACTGCCACATCTGGAGGTGTGCAGTTTTCATAGAAGGGTGCAACGACATTCTGGGCAAAGCTGAGCGCCAATCCAGTCATACTGGTTGGCCTTACAACTAACACTGAGGTGAAGGCAAAAATAAAAGCCATCAGGTTTCCTGAAGTCCGTATTATGTAGATATATTCACCACCTGATTCACGGATGACTGTTCCTAGCTCAGCGTAACTCAATGAGGCCAACATTGCCAACAATCCACAGCTAGCCCAGATCACCAAGCTAGCCCCAGGACTCCCAATGTTCTGCAGTACAGTCTGTGGGGACATGAAAATTCCTGAGCCGATCATGACCCCTGCAATGAGGGACACTCCTCCCATGAGTCCCACCTCTGACTTTAGCTGAAGTTTCTTAGATGTGCTCTCCATGTCTACAAGTGTTGTAGCAAATTAATTTCCAGTGCATGTACGTACTTTTCACAGACACTGCAAGGTCTGTGAAAAGTGTATGCACTGAAACTTGCATTGTGTCTCACCTGCAGTTAAGTTAGTAAATAATTACACGTTTGCCACATTTAAGCTCCACCCTGAACTTGGTCTTATCTACAGAAGCTGCAGTATGTTCCTTTCAGGCCACTTATTTAATATATGTCATGATTTTTTTCCATGAGTCATGGGGTTTATCTTAAAGTGTTATACATTCATGGAGGTTCTGAAGAAGCCTTTACTGTTTGACAAGCTCTTGTTTCTGAACAATTCATTCACAATAATGGTTTAATTCTGACATGGGTAGTAGTATTCAGCCTATTAAAACTGGCAGCACATTGCTTAGCAGGTCTGCCTCACAGCAAGAGGGTCTTGAGTTCAAGTTCCATGCCTGCCATTTCTGTGTGGGTTTCTTCTGGGTAGTCTGGTTTCCTCCCACAGTCCAAAGACATGCACAGTACGCTAATTGGATATTCTAAACTGTCCTTCATGAATGTTAGTGTGAATAAATGTATGTTTGTTTGGCCCTGGAATGATCTAAACAAACTGTTTGGGTTGTACCCCACCTTTAATTGTATATAGCATACCAGTCAAAATTCTCAAGACACATACTCACTTTAACCAAAGTTGCATATGTGTTGAGACACTTGGCTGGTATATAGTCTCTTAAAGAATAAATAATGAGAGGGGAAGAAATGAGTACACTAGTACAATGATTTTATGTACACACTAATACAGTACACATAAATGAAAACAAAAGTCACATCAAATTAAATTAATGGTAATGCATTACCTATAGAAATGCTGTTAATGCTAATAGAGTAACATGCTGTATTTATTAAATCTAATAGAGAATAACAAAAATAATGCAATACAGGGATCCCTCCATACTTTGCGCTTCAATTCATGCGGCTTCAGTGCATCGTGCTTTTTTAAAAAATAAACAAATAAATATTCATCGAATTTAAAAAATAAGGAAATTAAGGAAGAATTGGGGGAAAAGCTAAGGAAAATGCCACAAAAACAAGGCCAATTATGCAAAAATAAAAAAATAAATAAATAAAAGCACGGGCTATGGGATGTGTGTCATCTTCTCCTCATGCAATACCATCTGTATGTGTGTGTATTTATATTTTATTTACATCTTATGTTATTTTTTTTTTAATGTTTAATTGTGATTATAAGCATTTATAGCATTAAAAATGTATTTATTGATTTATTATATACTGTACGTACACATGTACATGTTCGTATACATCAGTGGGGGTGGGGAGTGATCCTACATCGCGGATTTCGATGGTCAGGTGGGGATCTCAGTCCCAATTAACCGCAGAAATTAATAAGTTAGATCATTAATAAAATTTACAGACCAATTTATAGGCATGCTGATGAAATTTTTTTATGTTAAAAAGGGAAATATCAGGGGGAAACAACATTTATTCTCTAACATCAAATATTTCAGGAGCTATATCAAAACAGCCTACTTGCTAGCTCAGTACCTACACGTTTCTTTAAAGAGATAATACCAGAAGTGATTAACATTTTATTAAACAGAATTAATTCATCCTTTATCGCTGGTTATGTACCTAAATTCTTTAAAATTGCAGTTATCAAAACTGAATTTCAGATTTAAAAAATAAGCAAAATAAATAATCAGACATCAAGTCCTGTCAGCTGCCCAACTATAGATCAATATCAAACCTCCTCTTTATCTCCAAAATCTTAGAAAAAACTGTAGTACCCAATTCTAAATATAGCCTGAGGTGAGTCATGGAAGATCTTGTAAGATCACAGATGCATGCTCAAACTGCATGGCATGATTAGCATGATATATACACTGCCCGCTATAATTATTGGCATCCCTAATTAATATGTGTTAAAAGCCGTAAAACAAAGTAAATTTTTTATCGCAGGAGCATATTCTCACCCTGAAAATTGTTGAAAATGTCACCTTCAACTCAGATGAAATTTAAGAGAAGAGAACCCCTGATTAAGAATAATACATTTTCAAAGAATCACCTGTTCCTATTTCCCTGGGGTATAAATATGATGTGACACACAGGCCATTTTTCTTATTCACTCTTCTACATGGGAAATACAGAGGAACACACCCTTCAAATAAGGCAGATGTGAGTCCACCTTCACAAGTCAGGCAATGGCTATCTCTACTGTCAGAGGAATCATTAAGTTTAAAATAGCTGGAACCGTGGTAACCAAACTTGTACGAGGGTGCAATGTCATTTTGCCACCACGTATGCAACAAGTGGGAGCATCTGGGGGTCACAAAGTCTTCAAAACTACCACCAGGTGCTATCTACCTGCCAACAAGCTGTTTGAGAGGCATGCATGGAAAAACCTTTTCTTACTAACAATCATAAACACAAACGTCTGGAGTTCGCTAAGCCACACTGTGAGTTCAAGTGGAACCATGTGCTTTGGTTAGATGAGACCAAGATGGAGCTTTTTGGTAACAAACATTCTAAGTGGGTCTGGTGCATCACAAAAGATGAGCATGCAGAAAAGCACCTCATGCCCACTGTGAAGTAAGGGAATGATTGGTGATTCTATGGGCCTGTTTCTCTCCCAGAGGTCCTGGGAACCTTGTTAGTATGCATGGCATCATGAAGGCGTTGAAATACCAGGACATTTTAAATCAAAATTTGGTGGCCTCTGCTCAAAAGCTGAAGATTTGTCATCACTGGGTCTTTCAGCAAGATAATGACCCTAAACATGTGACCAAATCTACACAGTAATGGTTAACCAGACACGGAATCATGTTCAGAGCAATGGTGGCCTGGTGGTAAAGGTGCTGGATCCTTGATCCTAAGGTTGGAGGTTCAAGCCCCACTCTCAATGGGTTGTCACTATCCCCCCGGTGCAGCTAACAGGGTGATCAAAGGCCGGCCAAGTCTCTCACTGTCTGTGGTGAGAGACATGTAAAAGAACCATTGCTGACTTTTGACAAGGGTAGGCTACATAGGCGAGCTGTCTAGGGGGTACTCTGCCTTCACCCGGAGTCGGCTGGGATGGGTGCCAGCCTCCCCGTGACCCTAATTAAGATTAAGCAGTTACAGATGAGAATCAAGCTCGTCCCATGGCAATCTCAGTCCCCATACCTCAACCCCATTGAAAACCTGTGGAGTGAGCTGAAGAGGAGAGCGCAGAGGAGAGGACCCAGGTCGCCGAATGATTTAGAGAGATTGTGCAGAGAGGAATGGGCCACGATCCCTCTTTCTATATTCTCCCATCTTGGGAAACATTATAGGAAAAGATTAGGTGATGTTTTGTTGACAAAAGAGGGTTATATAATGCATTAACATCAGGGGTGATAATAAATGTGGCGTACATGATTTGATGTAAAATAATTACCGTAACCCCTTAATGTGGGGTTTTCCCCCACTGAATAAATGCACTTGAATTAAAGATTGGATTTTCTTTTTTTTTTTTTTCAATTGTGGTTCTATATTATTAAAAAAAGTGTATTAGATGTTAAAGAACACATCTTAACCAATGGTGCCAATAATTAATGAGCACAGTGTATCTTGTTACTTGAAATGGTACAAGCTTCATTTATGTAAAAACATATAATAATTTAAATAATTAAAAGTGTGTTTTGTATGGTTCAAAAAAGTTTAATCCAAATTTGATAAAATTAAGAATTGTCTCGGTTTTTTGTGGAGACAGTATCCTGTTATAATTTATATATCATATAGTTGTACACATTTCATATTTTTAATATTTCAGTGATAAACCATCACAGCTGAAATCTCAGTTTGACATCTGTGATCTGACAAGCAGAATTGAAGCATGACGGTTTCTCATTTAATTTTTTCCGCTTAACATTATGTAGCATGTGACAGTTACCTCAGGATGCTTCAGGTCTTCCATCACTGCATTCAGAACGCCCCAGCCATCATAGGCCCAGAGACACTGATAGAAAGTCTTTCCTATGACCCCAATGCTTTTGTTGGTCTCTTCAAATGCATCCTGAAAATTACCAGTGTTTCCCTGAATAAGCAACACCACACCACCAATGGAAATTACCAGCAAGGCAAAGACTTTAGCTGCCAAAAGAACCATGGTGACAGCCATCGAAGAGCGTACATTCAGGCAGTTCACTATAGCCAAGAGCACAAGGCCGCAAGCAGCTACAGATTTCACTACCAAGGTTGGAGGCACACAGTTATAATAAAATGGTGCAACAGCATTGTGGGCAAAGCTAAGAGCCAGTCCACACATGCTACTTGGTTTTACAACCAAGAAGGTTGTGAAGGCAAAAATAAAGGCCATCAGGTTGCCTGAGGTACGCAGTATGTAGATGTATCTGCCTCCAGATTCACGGACCACTGTTCCCAGTTCAGCATAGCTCAGTGATCCCAGCATTGACAACAAGCCACTAACAGCCCAGATTATCAAGCTAGCCCCAGGACTCCCAATGTTCCTTAGCATGGTCTGTGGGGATATAAATATCCCTGAGCCGATCATGACCCCTGAGATAAGGGACACTCCTCCCATCAGACCCAACTCAGACTTCAGCTGAAGTTTTCTTGGCGTGTTGTGCATGTCTGTAGGTGTAATAATCTTTCCAACTAATGCACTTCTTTCAAAAACTGTACAATATAATATTACATGATGCCCCACCTACTACAACGTTAACTATTACAGGCTTACGACCATATTTTAAATCAACCATCATACTCACCTTTGTCCACAACATAAGAAAAACTATGTTAACCTCTGGCCACTTGTTTAATTTTTAATGTCCTAATTTCCCCTTTGTCTGGACTTATAGTTGAATAGTTGAACTGTAATATATGTTAAAAAAAGTACCCAGGTTCACATAATTTTTTACAAGCTTGTTATTCAATAAATATTTTTATCAATCAAAATGAAAAACTGTTTGCTTTATTGGAGCTCTTAATATTTCCGAAGAATTTTTAGATCACAATTCAAAGAGACCCGGAGTTCTCCGTCTAGTTTTAGGCCAAAGCTTCCACTGTAAAATTTAAACAATTTATCTCTTTAGTGCAAAGTAATTTCATGAATAGAATTTCATTTTTTTTTTTTTAAATATTAAACTCATTAAATGCGCCTATTTATCAACATCATCTACTTCCTTATTCTTGAAATTTAAGAAACGAAATGCATTCCAATGATTTATTTACTGTATTTTTGGCTTTTTATACCTGAACCTAGTGGCTCATTTATGTGGGGCCGGTGGTGTAGTGGTTAGAGTGCTGGGCTCATGATCAGGAGGTTGTGAGTTCAAATCCCACTGAGACCCCCACTGTGCTAAGACCCAGCGTCCCATCCAGGAGGAGTTCAACTCTTGGTCGCTTCATGCTACGGAAACCGGGGATAAGCACCGGCCTGATGTGCTTTACCGGTGTAAAAAACCCAACAGACTCTCCCCCCTCCCTAGTGGCTCATCAGGTTGGTGCTTATCCCCGGTTTCAGTAGCGTGAAGCGACCAGGAGATCAACTCCTCCTGGATGGGACGCTAGTCCATCGCTGGTTACCTTCCCAGTATATTTTTACTGGTATCCATTTATACTGCTGGGTGAACAGAGGCACACTTGTGGTTGAGATCTTGCCCATGTGTCTTACCACAGTGGATTCAAACACACAACCTCCCGATCATGAGCCCAGCACCCTAACCACTACACCACCGGACCCACTTATTTACTGTATGAGATTTCCTTTCGCACCCCCCCCCCTTTTTTTTTTTCAGGGGTTGCCACAGCGAATGATTCGCATGTTTGATTTGGAGTTTATTCAGATTTATTCAACATCAATAAAATTTAAAATCATAAAAAGCTTAAATTAATCAGAAATACATAAATATACTGTATCATATTCATATAAATACATCATAGCTGGTCTTTTCACTGGCCATTAGTGGCCTGGTGGTAAAAGGTGCTGGATCACTGATCCTAAATTGGGCGTTTGAGTTCCACTCTCCACGGGTTGTCCCTGCCCCCCCAGGGCAGCTAACTGGGTTATCAAAGGCCGGCCATGTCTCTCACTGCCTATGGTGTGAGGTTCATGTTAAAGAACAATTGCTGACTTTCAACAAGAGTAGCTGCATAGCCATCAGCGTGTTTCCACTCTGTGATGGCCTGGCAAGCTGTCTAGGGTGTACTCCTGCCCTCACCCAGGATGGGCGCCAACCTCCCCGCCACCCTAATTATAATTAAGCGGTTACAGAAAATGAAATGAGATGGTCTTTTCATCATTCCCTTCTGTTCCAGCATGAAGTATGTCACTTTATATAAGTTTCATGGATTCATACTGGATCTAATTGGTTGGGTGTTATAAAGTGGGTGGCATATCAAGACTGGCAGTTCTGATTGTAATGATACATCTCTAGGATGCTCCTGAACACATCATCAGTGATGTAACACTGCGGTTTCTCGGAGACTCTATTCTACCCCAAATGGAGAGGTTTGATGGACTGGGCAGAATGTCATAGACCGCTTGGACAAGGAAGTTTATTCGGTGTGGCTCTGCCCGCCAAAGCTCTGCCCATGTGACTTTTCGTTCCATGGCCTGCTCCCACCTTGTCCAGGCACCCTGCTGCCTTAGGCCGACTGCTCTGCTGCTCCTCCTCTCCTCCACTTCTGCCCTCACCTCCTCCTGCACCAATTGCCATCTCTCCTTCCCCTTGGCCTTCTCATACTGTGGCGTTGTACATGTTCCCAGACCAGCCCTACCGTGGGTCACTGCTCCAACAAGGGCTCTGGGTCGTATCCGCAATTCAGCGTGTGTGACAGCTTCATCGGCTCTCCACTTCCTCCCGGTTTTCACTCTGACCCTTGCCTGGGCCACCTTAGGGTCGCTGGAGTCCCGGTACATCATCACTTCTCTTGCCTTTGTCACCTTAAACTCCTCCTCTAGTGATCTCAGAGGCAGTTGGAGCTTGGTGTTGCGTCCATAGAGGGCGATGCTAACTCAGCTACACCACTACTCTATTACACTATTGTACGCCAAGGATGATGTAGGACGTTTTACTTGTGTTGAGTTGTGTGGGAAAGATTTAGAAAATATTCCAAAGTGTATAAAACTGTAACTTCTTGTTGTAGGTCAGCATGAAAAAAGGTGACAACGGAAAACTTGAGGTCAGTAGCATGTAATGTCTTGCTCTTCCAGAAGATGTCCTCATATAACTAGTTTATAGATGAAGCAGCCTGAGATTAGAATTAGTCTTTGCTCAAACTTTGCAGGTATTGAAAGAATGTAATTGCTTTCAGAAAACATGTGAACAATCTGGAGTGGGAAACGCGTGATTTTCTGAAAATCAGTGAAAATTGAGAATACCGTGGACGAATCTTGTAAGCACCAAAACCATCCTTGAAAGAGCCAAGTCATCCCGTACCTTACTTCGTATTATTGCAACTCGACAAATATGCTTCATGGGTCACATACTTTGTAAGAATGCTGTTGAGAAAGTTTCCCTTGCTGGGGCAGTGGAAGTACAGGGAGCACGTGTACATCAATGATTGACTTACCTTTCCTGGCTCAGTGATGCCACTTGCACAAGGCCTCTTGACATCATACACCTATTCTAACAAAGGGAAGAAAACATTTTGATAGGCAACGTCAGATTCTGACAAGCCACTCCAATGGATGGATGGATGGATGGAAAACCAGTGTCTTCAGTAAAGCTGAGAAAGTACTGCATGGCATCTCTCATTCCACCATAATGTCACGCTGCTATGCGGCAAAGAGTCGGGAATAGGCTCATTGAAACTTGGGGATGAAGGCCAGCACTGTATGAGCTGCTGCTGTAGCACATACTGGGCATTGTAGAATTTTGTCTGTACAGCATACACACATGTATGGAGAGAGGGCCTGCATAGCCACAAACTAGTCAGGTGGTGTTAATATTATGACTGATAAGTGTGTGTGTGTGTGTGTGTGTGTGTGTGTGTGTGTGTGTGTGTGTGTGTGTGTGTGTGTGTGTGTGTGTGGCCGTGTGTTTGGGTGTGTGGGTGGGTGTGTATGCTTATACACATACACACACCTGTTCAACCTGTTCTGGACGGCCGAACGTAAGATGAAAAAAAAAAAAAACCTAAGTCGTTACTGTTACTATAAAACACCCCTAAATCAATTATTATAAACATAACAATGTAAAATAATATCAAATATATCAAATAATATCAACATTAATTTCAAATAAATTAAATTCAAGCAAAATAATTTCAAATAGATAAATTTTAATCAAATTCACTCATCAAATATCAAATACATTATCAAATATAACCTTTAATATTCTCTGTGATACGATCTTTCTGCTTGTAAACGGTTCCGATAGTCGATGGAGCCATTTGGAAGAAACATGCAACATTCACGTGTTTTTCACCAGCATTGATTTTCTTGTTAATAGCCATCTTTGTTTCTCACGAGATGGCTTGTCGCTTTTTCTGATTACCACTACCTGATTTTTCTGATTACCACTACAGAGTAGGCTTATGCTTCTGACCAACCATATTTGCTTAGGGTTACAAAAGTCCACAAAACAGTGTAAACACAAAGATCACAGAGACAACATCTTAACACAAGGGTAACACGCTGTGAGCTGGGAAGAAGGAGGGGCACGTTCAGTCTGTCGTTTGTAAACAATGGATGCAGCGTCATGCAGAAGTAGCGTATTATGTTAGCGTACTACGTAGGTACGTCTCGTACTACAGAGAGCACAATAAACCAAAATTTAACTTTTTTTTTTTAACGTAAAATCGAAAAATACATAAAACGAATGAACGTAAAGCGGGGAGTGTCTTGTAGTAATTAATTAGCTACCTGCAAAGCACCTCAGTTTAGCTATCTTTGGCTTTATACCTTGAGTTCTTTTTACGAATTAACTTTCTTTTTCTCTATTATTACAAACTTATCCTATGATTCTGGTTGTGTTAAGTAATCCAGTCTACTCATATACTTCACGCTGATTAAATCACTGTACAGACAGGATCCCTTTTATTATGCTTATGCCTGCTCTAGAGAACAAATCTGCAATCAGAGTGTGATGTGACAAATGAAATGTTCAAACACACAAGCACAAGGGCCACAAAGGCATGTTCTAACATAGCATGAGGGACAGGGAGGAGACTAATCACTCCATATTACTCTGTCTGTGACAGCTATGATTCAGTGTGAATGCTATTACTCAATCTTAAGTCAATGTTAATGCTGTGACTTCCATTTCAGAATGTGTTCCAGGATATGATTTATCCCTCCACTGCATTTAAGTGCATAATGCTTGAATTGCATTTTGGCTCAATGATTCATATCAAGTCCCACATCACTGAGCTGACAGAGCTTTAGTGTGGCATGAGGTAGACGCAGACATCAGATCAACAGCCAGCTGCTTCCAATTACATTCAAGAAAAGCTTGCACAGGGTCTCTCATTAGGAATGAAAACCCAAAGCCACATGGTAGCAACCGATGAGAATCCTGGAGCAATAAGAAAAGTCTCTTCACCACAATTATTGTCACATTGACACATGCAAGCACTCATTGATATGTAGGATACGTAAAGCGCACTTTTTATTTGTGGTCAGCGAACATGTTGCTGACACAGACCTACTTCAACATTTTACTCACACCAAGAAGAGATTTTGTGTTCTAAAATATGCTATTGTGTCCAGACGAATTGCACAAAAGAAACTATGAATCATTCTACATGTCAGCAGCTGATTCCAGGCAGGAACTGATACCGTAAGCAATGACGCAGTCTATGAACATGCTGACCAGAGAGAAGAAAGACGTGTGATCAAGTTCCATAAAAAAAAGTATGACGTCACGTAAAAGTCTTGGTTCGGCATTATTCTTGGACTGTCAAGCGATAATTATGCTAAACCCAGAGCCTTGCTGCATTTTTTCTTGAAATCCTTTCAATCATAACTTAACTCATTGGGCAGAAATGAACTGTTACTGCAATGCAGCACTGATCCAAATCCCAGTGAAAAAAACAAAACAAAAAGGAAGTGAAATTATATACAGGGATCCCTCGCTACTTCGTACTTCAATTCATGCGGCTTCAGTGCATCGTGGGTTTTATTTATATTTTTTAATATTCATCAAATTAATGCAGCCGTGAGGATGGGCACAGACAAGTAATGCAGAGGGTTGCAACAGGAAGGGCATCCGGTGTAAAACATTTGCCAAAATACACAATGCGAACCGTCAATAGTAATTTCATACCGGATCGGTCGAGGCCCGGGTTAACGACGACCACCATCAGTGCTGTCAACCAACAGGGTGCTGGTGGAAATTGGACTGCTGTTGGTAGAAGAAGGAGAGGTGGAAGAAGGAGAGGTGGGAGGTGTGTCCATAGGCAGAGAAAGAAGAGGAAAGGCATAAGTCTAGGACTGAGAGTAGGGACTTTGAATGTTATAACTATGACAGGAAAAGGTGGAGAGCTGGCTGACATGATGCAGAGGAGGAAGGTGGACATACTGTGTGTTCAGGAGACCAGGTGGAAAGGTAGCAAGGCTAGAAGCTTAGGAGCAGGGTTTAAGATGTTTTTTCATGGCGTGGATGGGAAGGGAAATGGAGTAGGAGTCATCTTGAAGGAGGGGTTGGTCAGGAATGTTCTAGAAGTGAAAAGCGTGTCAGACAGAGTGATGAGTCTCAAATTAGAAATTGAAGGTTTGATGTTCAATGTTGTTAGTGCTTATGCCCCACAGGCAGGATGTGAGCTAGAAGAGAAGGAGAGATTCTGGAGTGAGTTAGATGAAGTGATGCAGAGAACCCCCAGAGGTGAACGAGTGGTCATTGGTGCAGACTTCAATGGACATGTTGGTGCAGGCAACAGAGGGGACAAGGAAGTGATGGGCAGGTTTGGTATCCAGGACAGGAACACAGAAGGACAGATGTTCATAGATTTTGCAAAAGGGATGGAAATGGCTGTGGTGAATACTTTCTTCCAGAAGAGACAGGAGCATAGGGTGACTTATAAAAGCGAAGGTAGGAGCACACAGGTAGACTACATCTTGTGTAGGCGATGTAATTTGAAGGAAATCAGTGGCTGCAAAGTAGTAGTGGGTGAGAGTGTTGCCAAACAGCATAGGATGGTGGTGTGCAGGATGATGCTGATGGTGAGGAAGGTGAAGAAAGCAAAGGCAGAGCAGAAGACAAGGAGGAGTTGAAACTGGCTTTGGGTGGTCAGGAAGTGCTTCCAGATGACTGGACAACTACAGCTAATGTGATCAGGGAGACAGGTAGGAGAATAATTGGTCTATCATCTGGAAGGAGAGTAGATAATGAGACTTGGTGGTGGAATGAGGAAGTGCAGGAGTGTGTAAAAAGGAAGAAGGTAGCTAAGAAGAAGTGGGACATTGAGAGGACCAAAGAGAGTAAACAGGAGTACAGGGCGACACAGCGTAAGGCAAAGGTAGCGGTGTCAAAGACCAAACAGAGGGCGTATGGTGACTTGTATGCTAGGCTGGACAGTAAGAAGGGAGAAAATGACGTGCAGCAAGTTAGAGTGATTAAGGACAGAGTGGGAAATGTATCGACTGATGACAGAAGTGTGCTGGGAAGATGGAAAGAGTACTTTGAAGAGCTGATGAATGAGGAAAACGAGAGAGAAAAAAGAGTCAAAGAGGTGACTGTTGAGGACCAGGAAGTAGCAAAGATTTGTAAGAGTGAAGTGAGGAGGACATTGAAGAGGATGAAGAGTGGAAAGGCAGTTGGTCCTGATGACATACCGGTGGGGGTATGGAAGTGTCTAGGAGAGGTAGCAGTAGATTTTCTGACAAGAATATTCAACAAGGTCTTAGAGAGTGAACAGATGCCGGAGGAATGGAGGAGAAGTGTGCTAGTGCCCATTTTTAAGAACGGCTCTGCCTCCTGTCTTTTCCTCAGCGCCACTGTTTCTAAACCATACAACATCGCTGGCCTCAAAACCATCTTGTACGCTTTTCCTTTCATTCTTGCCGATACCCTCCTATCACTATATATACACATATACATATACGTATACGTCAGTCAGAGGGGGGTTGGGGGAGGGTGATCCTACTTTGCAAAATTCGGTGGTCGCGGAGGGATCTCGGTCCCGATTAGCCGTGGAAAGTGAGGGATTCCTGTATGTACTGTATGAATGCAGTAGTGGCACCAAGTAGGACATAAATCAATCATGGGTTAAGTTTTTTATGAGTCTTCTATAAATTTGGTGTTTCATGTACAATTTTAGATTACAATGACTGCGAAAGGCTGTTTGAAAGGCTGAGTGTAGCCGATAGTGCAGACACTTTGTGGCAAGAAGATTCTGGGTTTGAGTCCTTTCCTCAGCATGTTTTTGTGGGGGATAGTTTACTTTTTAAATGTTTTCACGATACACATTATGCTAAATTAAGGAAAGGGTTTCATAAAAAGGCCTCATACACTCACACTGTCAATAAGCATACTCGACACATTTCAACCTCACACACTGCCAATATTATCACTTCAGTCCTGACTTTCACCCTTCCCCTATCTGGTTGTGATTAACTTACTCACTGAGGCTCTTCAAACTTCCGAAGAATTTCTAGGTCACAATTCCATCAGACTAGGAATTCTCCATCTATTTTCAGTTAAGAGATTTAATTGCAAAATAAATTTCTCTTCAATACAAATTTATTCTATTAAGAGAGTTTCTTCTTTCTTTTTTTCCTTTCAGCTGTTCCCTTCTGGGGTCACCACAGCGAATCGTCTGCCTTAATTTTCATTGAAGTCATACTAATAATTCACATGTTTGATTTGGCATAGGTTTTTACATCGGATGCCCTTCCTGTCACAACAGAAACACGCTAACGGCTATGCAGCTATTCTTTACGAAAGTCAGTAATGGTTCTTTAACATGAACCTCTCACCATAGACAGTGAGAGACATGGCCAGCCTTTGATAACCCAGTTATCTGCACTGGGGGGACAATGACAACCTTGTGGAGAGTGGGACTTCAACCCCCAACCCTAGGATCAGTAATCCATCGCTCTTTACCACCAGGCCACCACTTTATGAAGAGAGTTTAGCTTTTCAAAAAACTTCAGGCTTAGTAATTAAATGTGTACAACCTGTTTATCAGTATCATTTCCCTTTATATTTCTTGATCCGTAAGGGGAAAATGCATTTGCTCCAAGTCAGCATTATTCATAGACCTTCTGTGAATGTTTTTAAAGTATATCTTTTTCTTCTCTTTCGGCTTTTTCCCTTTCTCGGGAGTCGCCACAGCGAATCATCTGATCGGATGCCCTTCCTGTCACAACCCTTTAGCAAGGGACAGAAACACGCCAACGGCTTTGCAGCCCACTCTTTATGAAAGTCAGCAATGGTTCTTTTACATGCCTTTCACCATAGACAGTGAGAGACATGGCCCGCCTTTGATAACCCAGTTAGCTGCACTGGGGGGTTTTTAAAGTGTGTGTGTGTGTATATATATATATATATATATATATATATATATATATATATAGTGTATATATATATATATATATATATACATACTTTCTGAGGTTAATGGGGACCGAGACCTCCCCATGACCGCTGATTTCCACAAAGTAGGATCGACTCCCCTGACTGACGTATACGTACATGTATATGTGTATATAATATCAATAAATACATACGAGTTTTACGTATTTTTCGATTTTATGTTTAAAAAAAAATTGTCAAATTTTGAGTTTAGCGTGCTCTCTGTAGTACGAGATGTACCTACGTAGTACGCTGATGTAATGAAGATGGCTATTAACAAGAAAATCAATGCTGGTGAAAAACACGTGAATGTTGCACGTTTCTTCCAAATGGCTCTTTCGACCAATCGAACCATTTACAAGCAGAAAGATCTCATCATAGAGCATGTTAAAGGTGATATTTGATACTGTATTTGATATTTGATGAGTGAATTTAATGAAAATTTATCTATTTGAAATTATTTTGCTTGAATTTAATTTATTTGAAATTAATGTTGATATTATTTGATATATTTGATATTATTTTACAATGTTATGTTTATAATAATTGATTTAGGGGTGTTTTATGAGATACGGTAATGGTATTTATGGATGTATAGTATAGTATGAACGTCACTGGAACATACAGTAACAACTTACGTTTTTTTTTTTCACCTTATGTTCGGCCGTCCGGAACCGAACTAAAACTTAAGTCGGGGAGCGTCTGTATTCAACACTATAAATGTTTATAATAACAAACATTCAAAAATAATGCATAAGATGTAAATACAATATAAATACACACACACACACACACACACACAGATGTGTACCTCACATAAAAATGTAAATAGTTTTGTTGGGAGCGTTGGGTTGTTTTCTATGTTTTTGTTTGTTTGGGGTTTTTTTTCATAATTGGCCTTGTTTTGCAGCATTTTCCTTAACTTTATCCCTGTTTTTCCTTAATTTCCTCATTTTTTTATGAATATTTTTGAAAAACCCGCAATGCACTGAAGCGGCAGAAACTGAAACACGGAGTAGCGTGGGATCACTGTGTATCTGTATGTATATGTATATGTATATGTATATATATATATATATATATATATATATATATATATATATATATATACACACATACACATAGTGTTTAGTTTGGAGCTTGTAGTTCTTTGGGGATCTGGCTAGTGTAACAAAGAAGCTGCCAAGAACTCTAGAACACTCCCCCAACCACTACCCAGCACACACACAGAGAGAGAGAGAGAGTTAGTGAATTGTTTTAAATGAATTGGTTGAGATAACTGAAGCATGGGAAGCTCACATGGGAAACTTAACCTTTCTCCCCATTTACTACCCATAAATACCATAAACTCTCTTTTTTCTTGTTACGTACTGTCATCTCACTTTCTCTTTCCTACTATTCAACAGCTCCAATCCAAAGCTCTTAAAGTCACCAAGGTCTCTATAGTAGCCAGCCATAACTCCACTCCACAGTTTCATGGATCTCCCTTTCATTACAGTTCCACAGTCACCCTTAAAACCTTTTAAATGTAAACGTGGTCTGTATGAGCAAACGATGCTCTGATAAGATGCTTCATACTGTTTTTCAGCCAAGAATCTTAACCAAAATCACCAGATAAGGTGGCTACTTGCAGACATGAGAAATGTGTCAGATGTCACACCCTCACATGAACACAACTGGCTGGCGGACTCCGAAAATATACCATGATCTTATTTCATGCAGCATACAAACACACAAAACAGTCCTGGTTGTCTTTAAGGGTGTCCCTGGAATAGCATCCACAATTTGATCCTATGTCAGCATGTCCACTGCTGTCTGAAAATGATTGACATCAAGGATTGTGCTTACTTGAAAGCTCCATCTAAATTATTTTCTCAATAGAACAAACTACATGCACATGAACTGCATGTCCGCTGTTCCTCTGAGCGTTAGTGTGCAGCTGTTCCTTTGCTTGCATGTTGTGTGATATTCAGCTTTTCTTCTACTCAGTGTATTTTTATCCTTGAATTGTATATAATGTGCAATGACTGTATTACTTCACTCTGGAAGTGAGCTGAAGATTCTCTAATGCAGGGGTGCTCACACTTTTCCAGCACGCGAGCTACTTATAGAATGACCAAGTCACGAAGATCTTCCCACTACAAAAATGCAAAACATATATTTATTTTAAAGTATATTGAGGATTCTTTATGTGTAAATGTATGTTTATGTGCCTTGCATTGCACAACACAACATAATTAACTATTAACATTTTTTGTAACTACCTCATTAATTGTTTGCGATTTAAAATTGAACTCTTCGTCATTGTACTTAATATAAAATAACCATGGTTGGCACAATATAACACACTATATGTGTTGAAAATTCCGTGAAACTTCATTCGTTCATTCTTTGTAACTACCTGAGCTCACTTTAATGACTTGCACTGAATTGAATCAGCCAGGGATGCATAGTCCGGACAGTAGCCGCTGACATCCAGCCTCAAGCACACTTCCAAACGCACTTCGAAAATGACATCGTGAAAAAAAAGTCCGCCTCCCATTCCGTATGAAAGTGAAACTTTGTCTTCTTCTTTGCTCCAGCATCCATACTCATGTTTGATAAGCTTTCTTTACTTTAAGAAAAAAGCAAGGGCTTATAATAGGAGGGAACTCGCTAACTCGCTAACTCGCTTGTTTTGCTGTACAGTACTTAGTGCCGTTGTTTGCATATGCGCGGTGAGCTAAAGGTCAGAAAAATACGTCTATACGTCTATTTTTTTAACGTCATGTTATTTACCAATACTACCTTCGTGATCAACCAATATCACCTTCGAGATCGACTGGTAGCTCGCGATCGACGTATTGAGCACCCCTGCTCTAATGCCTTTAACTTATTATTTCATTCAAGGCCTGTGGAGTGATTTGAAAAGTGGGGCGCTAACTGAAAATTTTGATATTTTAGATTATTTGAAACACTTATCCCATTGCTCGGGTTTGAAAAACGAGGCTTGTGCGATGTTCTGATCTTAGCCTTTCATACTTGTATACGCACCCAAGGGCCAAATCCCGACACAGGCGGAGCTTATATTCTTGTGTCGATGTTTCAAAGCCATGTTTCAGTACATTCCCTAGAAGGCAGCGACTATACAGTGATCCATCATTTATTTTTTGCTGTTAATGGGGACTGAGGACCCCCACCCCACCCCCCCACCCCACGACTGCCGAATTTCCGCGAAGTAAGATTGACCCCCCCCCCCCCAGACTGACGTATGTATGTGACATGTATGTGTATATAATATAAATAGATACATACTCAATGCTATAAATTTAACATTCAAAAATAATGTAAATAAAACACACACACACACACAGATGCATGCGCACATACTCAGATGCACATCTCAAATAAAAATGTAAGTAGTTTTGTTGGGGGGTTTTGGGTTGCTTTTTGTTTTGTTTTTTTTTTTTTGTGTGTGTTTTCTTTTCTTTTTTTTTTGCATAATTAGCCTTTTTTGTGGCATTTTGTTTACCTTTGTCCCTATTTTTCCTTAATTTAATTATTTTTAAATTTTTCGATGAATATTTTTCAAAAACCCGCGATGCACTGAAGCCGCAGGAACTGAAGCACGAAGTAGCGAGGGATCACTGTATTACTATATGCTTGGTGCATAAGCATTTACAGTACACAATGTACATGTAGGTTATACTATGCTTGTACATACTATGCATTTTAAACATTTTTGAGATGTCAGTAGACATACAATACTTAAAAAATTTCTTTGGGTTGAGAAAAAGTTCCAGTTCCGTGGGTCATTATTCAAAGTTGTGGTGCACAGTGTTAGAATTCTCTCTTTATTAATTCATCTTGTGGAGTTGCACTTTGCACCATGTTCATCTGCACTTGCCCCTAACAGCTCTTGGCAGCAGATATACTTTCTCTTTTACCACTTTTATTGAGGAGATTGGCAGCTTCTACTCCTTGAAACTTCTACAACCTACAATCACTTATGGGTCAAACTACTTCTTTCTGCTTTGACATTCAACACTCCTGTTTGCATGTGACACACATTTGTTTTTACTGTATAAGGACCTCTGTTGTTTATGAACAAAAGGCACCATATTTGTGAATCAGTCCATTGCACTAATAAGTTATATTATCCTTCATACCAAAACTTTTGTAAATGATTACAGCAAAAAAAAAAAAAAAAAAAAAAGAATATATTGCTAGTTATTCAGTCATTCGTGACGATCCAGTTCCGAGATCTACGAGCACCAGAGTGGAGACAGCAGGGATAATAAGCAGCAGGGAAAAAGTGCTGTGAAATTAAGTTTTATGAAATCATAGTTGATGTCATCTGACCTCAAAGAGTGAATGTTTACTGTGCTGCTCATCCTAGATTTTAATGATTATCTTGTGCATTAGGGAACATGATTCCAAGAGTTTTCATGATCCATTGTGGCACTGGTGGAATACAGGCTGTGCACTGAATATCTATTTATACATGTAATACTTTCAGCCAACAAAGTATTCATCCATTCATTCATTTTCTGAACCGCTTAATCCTAATTAACTCGTGGTGAGGTTGATGCCCATCTCAGCTGACTCCAGGCAAGTGTAGGGGTACATCTTGAACAGCTCGGCAGGCCATCACAGGGCCAACAGTTACACAACCATTCACACCTATGCGAGATTTGGAACAGCCAATTAACCTACTGTGAATGTTTTTGGACTGTGGGAGGAAACGGGATTACCTGGAGGAAACGCACGCAAGCACAGAGAGAACATGCAAAGTCCACACGGAAACTCCCAGGCTTGGAATCGAACCCAGGACCTTCTTGCTGTGAGGAGGATGTGCTAACCACTACACCACCGTGACGCCGCCAACAAAGTACAGGGATCCCTCACTTTCCGCAGTTAGGAAAAGGAAGTTAGGAGGTCTGGGGTGGCAGAGAAGTATGTTAGAGTGGTGCAGGACATGTATAAGAGATGTAAGACAGTTGTGAGGTGTGCTGTCGGTGTGACAGAAGAGTTCAAGGTGGAGGTAGGGCTGCATCAAGGGTCAGCTCTGAGCCCCTTCTTGTTTGCTATGGTGATGTACAGGCTGGCAGACGAGGTTAGACAAGATTCCCCATGGACTATGATGTTTGCAGATGACATTGTGATCTGCAGTGAGAGCAGAGGACAAGTGTAGGAAAATCTAGAGAGGTGGAGGTATGCCCTGGAAAGGAGGGGAATGAAGGTTAGCTTCAGTAAGACAGAATACATGTGTATGAATGACAAGGACCCAACAGGAACGGTGAGGTTACAGAGAGCAGAGATAAGGAAGGTGGAGGATTTTAAGTACTTAGGCTCAAGTACTGCAGGCAGGTTGGAATGGTTGGAGAAAAGTATCCGGTGTGATGTGTACAAGACGGTGTTGAGGCCAGCGATGTTGTACGGTTTAGAGACAGTGGCCCTGGGGAAAAGACAGGAGGCAGAGCTAGAGGTAGCAGAGATGAAAATGTTGAGGTTCACTTTGGGAGTAACGAGGATGGATAGGATCAGAAATGAGCACATCAGAGGGACAGCATATGTAAGACATTTTGGAGACAAAGTCAGAGAGGCTAGATTGAGATGGTTTGGACATGTACAGAGGAGGGATAGTGAGTATATTGGTAGTAGGATGCTGAGGTTGGAACTACCAGGCAGAAGGCCTAGAGGAAGACCGAAGTGACGATTCATGGACGTGGTGTAGGAGGACATGAAGGCAGTTGGTGTTCGAATAGGAGATGCAGAGGATCGGCTGAGATGGAGGCAGATGATTTGCTGTGGCGACCGCTGAAGGCAACAGCCGAAAGGAAAAAAAGATTTTTTTGAAAAACCCACGATGCATTGAAGCCGCAGAAACTAAAGCTTGAAGTAGCGAAGGATCAATGTAAATTAAATTTATTTCTTAGTCATGTGTCTACAATTCAAAATTAGATTTGAAATAATCCAGTACCGACATTGGATATCATGTTTCTAACAATTTACAAATTGTCTGAATAGAATACCTAAAATCAAAAAATTTAATTCATTTTATGTATTAACACTAAATCAAATCATATCAGCTTTGTTTTTATCATCCATGCACTATGATAACTGGGTTGTGTAATGGTTAGCGCTTCCACCTCCCAGAAAGAATGTCCTGGGTTCAAGTACCGGGCTTGGCAGGGATATTATTGTGTGAAGCTTGAAATGTTCTCCCCATGCTTATGTGGGTTTTTTCTGGGTATCATGGTTTTCTCCCATCGTCTAAAGGCATGTGCATTAGACTAATTAGCTATTCCAGATTGCTGTTCGGTTGTGTATTTTGGCACTGTGATGGACTGATGAGCTATACGACCTCGCAGGAAATTTAATAGGATAAAAGTTGTATTTGTGATTGGATGGATGGCTGGATGGATGGATAGGATGCAATCGTTTTGTGACACTTGTAGTGACATTCATATTTCCTAGTTTAATTGCACTCGCCATATTTGACAGTGTAGAAAGTTCTAGTCATGGTGCTGTATGGAGTTTAGATGTTCTCCCAGTGTTTGTGTGGGTTTCCTTTGGATGCTCAAATTTCCATTCACAGTCCAAAGACATGCACAGTGGGCTCATTGTCTACAAGTGTGAGTATGAATGGTTTTATGTTTGCGATGGTCTAGCAATCTGTTCAGGGTGTATCCATTCTTCGTCTGGAGTTGTCTGGGCTGGGCTCCAGCCTTCTCAGAACCCTAAAGGATAAAGCAGTATGGAAAATAAAATGAAATGAAAACAAGCCTGGAATATGTTAACGTGTACATTTTTTGAGTATATAAATGGAAAATCAACAGCTCTTGTAATGAAAATATAAACATTTTATTTTTCAAAGGCTCCTCTTTGCCAATCCTCTTTTTTTATTATTTAATTGAAAATTTAGTCTTTGTACTATCACAAGCTACTCATTACAGCTATGAAGACTTACAATGCAGGTTTACATAATGAACACCGTTAATGACAGTTATTTCGGACGATCAACATTAAAACTTGAACAACTCCATAACAATGAGTCAAAAAAGATTAAATAGGTATGTCTGAAAAGGGGCAGTGGTGGTCTAGTGGTAGGGTGCAGGATCGATGATCCTAAGGTTGGTGGTTCGACTCCTTACAAGGTTGTCACTGTCCCCCCCAGTGCAGCTAACTGGGTTATCAAAGGCCGGCCATGTCTCTCACTGTCTATGGTGAGAGGTTCATGTAAAAGAACCATTGCTGACTTTCGTAAAGAGTAGCTGCAAAGCCGTTAGCGTGTTTCTGTCCCTTCATAAAGGGTTGTGACAGGAAGGGCATCCGACGTAAAAACCTATGCTAAATCAAATGTGCGAATCAGATGATTTGCTGTGGCGACCCCTGAAAAAGGGAAAAATCCGAAAAGATAAAAAAAAGGTACTGTATGTCTGAAAACAGCCGTCCATGGTGTACCTCACTCTCGCCCAGAGTTGGCTGAGATGGGCACCAGCCTCCCCATGACCCTAATTAGGATTAAGTAGCTTAGAAACTGAATGAATGAATGAATGAATGAATGTAAGCAAGGGTTAGGGATTAAACCAGAAACCAGACTCCTGCACCCAGGTCATGAAAATTTCAGAACTTGCTTCAGCTTAAATGGAGCAGCCGTGGCCTGATTGTTAGAGAAGCAGGTGTGGGACATAAAGGTCACTGGTTCGATCCCTAAACCAGCAGGAAATATGTGTGGCAGTTGGTGGACTTCCTTTCCTTCGCTTTCATGGCTGAAGTGCCCTTGTGCAAAGAGCCTATACTGTACTCCAACTGCTAGGAGTGGAGGGCATATCCCTCCAGGGCAGTCTGCATGACTGTCTAAAGGACTCCAAGGGTTCCAACTTGCCTTTCGATTGGGTAATTTGCACTGTCTGAGCCATGTATTTGCGCTAATTTTTCCAGCTGACAGCGGTTTTTCATAGGAACACAAGTACACTTTCTACATGTACTTGCCATCCTTCCCATAGTTTAAATGAAACGTATACTCACCATTAAGAATTTCACCCAGGACAGCCGAGTCACCATCAGTCTAAATAAGATACATACGGTGGTACCTCACCTTATGAAAGACCCAACAAACGAAAAATCCAAGTTACAAAATGCATTTACCTAAAATTTCTGTCTCCGTAAAGGAAAAAAAATTCACGTTACAAAATGCACCATCTCAAAAATTCAAACAACGCGCGAGTCACTCTCCCATTGGCTATCTCCCAACACCCTGCCCTGCTGGCCTCCCATTGGCTAGGAGGGAGCTGTATCTCCATAATACCCATGATGCTTTTTGTGTGCCTTTGACCCATTGTTCGTTAAGGAGATGCAGCTCCCTCCCATTGGCTTTTATGGAGCTGCATCTCCATCATCCCCATGATGCTTTTCGTGTGCCTTCGACCCATTGTTCGTCATGGAGTTCTAACATGCATAAAGAACAGAGTTACTGTTGTTTCATGAGTTTTTCAAGTGTGCTCATTGCAACTTTATTTTTTGACTCAGGCTTTTAACCTTGCATAAACATTTGTAAGATTATAACTCTGCTAAGAAGACATGGTCAACACACGCACGTGCGCACACACATGCGCGCGCACACACACACACACACACACATGCGCGCGCACACACACACATGCGCGCGCACACACACACACATACACACATGCGCGCGCACACACACACACATACACACATACACGCGCGCGTGTGTGTGTGTGATTCCCCGTGAAAGTGATTCCTGGTGTGAGTGAAAAGAAGAAGCGGGTTCGTGGCATGCAGTTGAGTGATATCACAAAGGAATATGGCCGAAACCCGTCTACCATCGGTACAATATTGAAGCAGAAGGAGGCCTTAAAAGGTATACTATTATAATTTTTAAAGCGTTTTAGGGGTAGTATTGGGGGCCTTGAAACGAATCAGGCCTTTTACATGTAAAATGCGGCTCAACTTACGAAAAAATCAGGTTACGAAACCACTTCTGGAATGGATTAATTTCGTAAGGTGAGGTATGACTGTATATATAAATGTCCCTACTATAATGCAATATCCCCTTCACATCAAATCTTGGCATTATGAAAAGCTCACTACCCCTCTTTCCCTCTGGATCCTTGAACTGTTCAATTTTTTAAAAATTACATTGGCACAAACCAGGGCAGTAGTGGCCTGGTGGTAAAGGGCGCTGAATCGCTGATCCTAAGGTTGGGGGTTCGAGTCCCACTCCTCACAAGGTTGTCACTGTCCTCCCAGTGCAGCTAACTGGGTTATCAAAGGCCAGCCATGTCTCTCACTGTCTATAGTGAGAGGTTCATGTAAAAGAACCATTGCTGACGTTTGTAAAGAGTAGGCTGCATCGCCGTCAGCGTGTTTCTGTCCCTTGATAAAAGGGTTGTGTCAGGAAGGGCATCCGACGTAAAAACCTATGTCAAATCAAACATGCAAATCACACGATGCGCTGCGGCGATCCCTGAAAAAAGGGAAAAAGCCGAAAAGAAGAGAAGAAGAAGACATTGGCACAAACCAATTTTTTTGGACCAGTCAAAAATGACAAAACAGAATATAGAAAAAAGTGTGATGGAAGGAAAAGAAAATGTTCTTATTCCATACATTATTGATTACTACAATCAAGTACCTATCTGAAAAGTATACATACATTTATAGGTTTCCTTAAGTTTACAGAAATAAATGAAACTTTCAGAAATTGTTTCCCCATGGAATAAAACAGTATTTTCTCAGAGCAGTGCAACCATATGAAAAATTTATAGTCAAGTACCGTAGACATAGTGGTATGTGTACAATAAATATGATCAACTGCAGTAAAGTCGTAATAGTGATCTTAGAAATATTGCACCATGAACAAAACAGAGAGAAACATGTCAAAACATGTCCTCTGAGTGCCCGTGAGTTAGCAGGAAAGTGACCAATGCGTGGGAGTGTGAGCAGAGGCAAGAGTCAAAGAGTGGGTGGGAGAAGCTTTAATGACGGGATTACAGTTTATTCAGGATGCTAATAGCCTGCTAGTAGAGACTGTTCTTTAATGTGCTGGTTTCCGGATGGAGCGGCTGCACTGTCTGCCTGATGTCTGGTAAACAGAACTGTGTGATGGGTGGTTGTGGTCTGTGGTGATTTTGTGAGCCTTCCTCGGAGTTCATGTCTGCAGAATGCCCTTTAAAGCTGGGAGTTTGTAGCCAATGAGGAATCTGACTTTCAAGACTGTCTGGAGGGCCTTGTGGTCATGAAGGGAGCAGTTGCCAAACCACACAGTCATGCACCCAATTCAGAATGCTCTCAATGGTACATTTATAGATGCTGTTCAGGATGTGGGAAAAGCTAAACTTCTGAGCCTCACAAGATGTAGAGTCACTGATGAGTAGATATTAGCATCGTCTTTGTGTAAACAGGTGGACAAAAGACGCTCATTTGCAAAGTCCTGGGACAGTTACGGATACAGTAGCGGCAATGAAAATAGACCTGATAATTCTGCCAAGCTTCCTTTACACCGCTCACGTGCACTAATTGATGGCATTAGCAAAACATCTTTATTTATAGCATTTTATTGTTAGAGGATCATACTAGTTAATCATACACACAACGCACTTTGACAAAACTCCAAAGATAGTTGTTTAATTGCATACTGTAAAATGTAGCCTTGACCTCATATAAAAAAGAATAGAGATGACAAATCTAGTCCAAGTCTAAATCTAAGTCAACCTAGAATAAAAACATCTTGCCCAGATGTCAGAGATGTGCACATATATATATATATATATATATATATATATATATATATATATATATATATATATATATATATATATATATACACATATGTGTGTGTGTGTGTGTGTGTGTGTGTGTGTGTGTGTGTGTGTATCAGAGGCATGCGGTAAGGTTCATGGCTGGTGATGCATTGACGTCATCAGTCACATTTATAAACATATAAACCCTACAGAGTAGTTTATCCACCATTTGATTGGCAATAGTTAACGTGTTTTGTTTAAAATTCTATATCAGCATTGTTTACATGTACAAACTGAAGCATAGACAAAAGCATAGCCAGTATTTTTAAAAAAACATGTTATCATCTCACCATTACTTATAAATGAAGTCCATGCGCTGCTCCTTCTGAAGAAATTCATGGATAACTCGTTTGCACAAGTCGTCCTTATCATTCTTCAGTTTCAAATGTCTCTGTGTCTCAATGAGGATCACTGCCAGTGAAGAAAATCGTCCTTCAGCAGTCCTGTTCCGACTGTATGATTTCAGTCTTTTCAGCATTGAGAATGACCACTCGACCACTGCTGGAACAGTGAGCACCAGCTGGAGCAACTTTGTTGCCTCAGGAACAGTTTAGATGGACGAGATCCTTCTGGACCAAACTTGTGTTTTCCATAAAGCTACAGAACACTCGTTTTTATTCACATCAAATCGACTGTCTGTCTCCACTCTCTGTCAGGCCCAGTGTGCTGCATTTCTGCTCAAATCGGTCACAGAAATTGTCAAACTTTCATCTCATGCGCTCGAAAGCTGCAACCATGTCACGGATGCGTGCAAGACAATATTCAATGTCCGTCACTCTAAAAGTGCATCAGTTTCATTGAAACTGTCCTCATACGCCATAAGGAAAAAAACATGTTGATGCTTTTGACAACCACTAATCATATCTTGCTGCTGTCATCTTCATTGTGTCATTATCCCGGCTGTCGGGATTTTCTACAATAAGATGAAATAATGTGCGTCGATCATTTTGGTGC
>CM045732.1:60665995-60675995 GCA_024760905.1 Plotosus lineatus
CCACCTTCTTTATCTCTGCTCCCTGTAACCTCACCGCTCCTCTTGGGTCCTTCTCATTCACACACATGTATTCTGTCTTACTGAGGCTAACCTTCATTCCTCTCCTTTCCAGGGCATACCTCCACCTCTCTAGATTTTCCTGCACTTGTTCTCTGCTCTCACTTCAGATCACATCTGCAAACTTCATAGTCCATGAAGATTCTTGTCTAACCTCGTCTGTCAGCCTGTCCATCACCATAGCAAACAAGAAGGGGCTCAGAGCTGATCTTTGATGCAGTCCCACCTCCACCTTGAACTCTTCTGTCACACCGACAGCACACCTCACCATCGTCTTACATCTCTCATAAATGTCCTGCACCACTCTAACATACTTCTCTGTCACTCCAGACTTCATGCAATACCACAGTTCTTCTCTCGGCACCCTCTCATATGCTTTCTCCAGATCCACAAAGGCACAATGCAGCTCCCTCTGACCTTCTCTGTACTTCTCTATTCACATTCTCAAAGCAAACACTGCATCTGTGGTGCTCTTTCTTGGCATGAAACCAAACTGTTATTCACATATGCTGACCTCTGCCTTTAGTCTAGCTTCCACTATTCTTTCCCATAGCTTCATTGTATGGCTCATCAACTTTATCCCTCTGTAGCTGCCACAACTCTGCACGTCTCCCTTGTTCTTAAAAATGGGCACAAGCACACTTCTCCTCCATTCCTCTGGCATCTGCTCACTCTCTAAGACCTTGTTGAATGTTCTTGTCAGAAAATCTCCTGCTACCTCACAGAGACACTTCCATACCGCCACTGGTATATCCTCAGGACCAACTGCCTTTCCACTATTCATCCTCCTCACTTCACCCTTACTAAGCTTTTCTACATCCTGGTCCTCAACGGTCACCTCTTCTGCTCTTCCCCTCCCTCTCAGTTTCCTCATTCATCAGCTCTTCAAAAGTACTCTTATATGGTGTATGTATACAGAGATACACAGGTCCTTCTCAAAAAATTAGGAAATTGTGATAAAGTTCATTATTTTCTATAATGTACTGATAAACATTAGACTTTCATATATTTTAGACTAAATCACACACACAACTGAAATAGATCGAGCTTTTTATTGTTTTAATATTGATAATTTTGGCAAAAAAAAGTAAAGAAAAACCAAAAATCCCTATCTCAAAAAAAAAAATTAGCATATTTAGTTTTATTGATCCAACCAATAAAAAAGTACTTTTAATAGAAAAAAAAAAAAAAAAAAAGTCAACCTTCAAATAATTATGTTCAGTTATGCACTCAATACTTGGTCGGGAATCCTTTTGCAGAAATGACTGCTTCAATGCGGCGTGGCATGGAGGCAATCAGCCTGTGGCACTGCTGAGATGTTATGGAGGCCCAGGATGCTTCGATAGCGGCCTTAAGCTCATCCACAGTGTTGGGTCTGGTGTCTCTCAACTTTCTCTTCACAATATCCCACAGATTCTCTATGGGCTTCAGGTCAGGAGAGTTGGCAGGCCAATTGAGCACAGTACTACCATGGTCAGTAAACCATTTAGCAGTGGTTTTGGCACTGTGAGCAGGTGCCAGGTCGTGCTGAAAAATGAAATCTTCATCTCCATAAAGCTTTTCAGCAGATGGAACCATGAAGTGCTCCAAAATCTCCTGATAGCTCGCTGCATTGACCCTGCTCTTGATAAAACATAGTGGACCAACACCAGAAGCTGACATGGCACCCCAGACCATCACTGACTGTGGCTACTTGACACTGGACTTCAGGCATTTTGGCATTTCCTTCTCCCCAGTCTTCCTCCAGACTCTGGCACCTTGATATCCGAATGACATGCAAAATTTGCTTTCATCCGAAAAAAGTACTTTGGACCACCGAGCAACAGTCCAGTGCTGCTTCTCTGTAGCCCAGGTCAGGCACTTCTGCTGCTGTTTCTGGTTCAAAAGTGGCTTGACCTGGGGAATGCGGCACCTGTAGCCCAGTCCACTGCTTCTACAGGTCCCCCAAGGTCTGGAATCGAACCTTCTCCACAATCTTCCTCAGGGTCCGGTCACCTCTTCTGGTTGTGCAGCGTTTTCTGCCACACTTTTTCCTTCCCACAGACGTCCCACTGAGGTGGCTTGATACAGCACTCTGGGAACAGCCTATTCGCTCAGAGATTTCTTTCTGTGTCTTACCCTCTTGCTTGAGGGTGTCAATGATGGCCTTCTGGACAGCAGTCAGGTCGGCAGACTTACCCATGATTGTGGTTTTGAGTAATGAACCAGGCTGGGAGATTTTAAAAGCCTCAGGAATCTTTTGCAGGTGTTTAGAGTTAATTGGTTGATTCAGATGATTAGGTTAATAGCTCGTTTAGAATAGCTTTTCATAATATGCTAATATTTTGAGATAGGAATTTTGGGTTTTCATGAGCTGTATGCCAAAATAATTAGCATTAAAACAATAAAAGACCTGAAATATTTTGGTGTGCAATGAATCTAAAATATATGAAAGTTTAATTTTTATCAGTACATTACAGAAAATGATGAACTTTATCACAATATGCAAATTTTTTTAGAAGGACTAGTATATATATATATATATATATATATATATATATATATATATATATATATCAATGAATGCACGTGTCATTGTCTCTGTTGGAGGATGTGACCATATTTGTCTGTGGGCGGAGCGCCACTCACCTTGTGCGGAGGTGGGCGGAGTCTCTTCACCGACTCTGTAGTTATTCGTTGTTCGTGTCGGCGTTTGATACTTTTTCATACTTCGCTGTTTGTAGTCAGACGTGTGGTGTGTCCGTGGCCGCTGAGGGAAGATGAGGCTTGCTCCGAACAGCGCGCTTGCTGTGTGGTTGTGCGTGTGGATACCTGTTGCTCTGACGGTAAGTTGGGCGAGAATTCAAGCTGCGAGTTTGCTTTCCTCACGGAGTCGAAATGGTCTGGCGGTGGGCTTCATGTCTGGTTGATATCTTTTGAGAGGGATTGTTTAAATAAAGTCCTGCTTTGTTGCATGCATTCACACGTGGCGCATAAAGTAAGCTGAGGCGCTCGAGCTCAGTGCGGTGCCGCTCGGATTGTTTCTGGCTTTTGTCCTTTTTTTTTTTCAATTCTGGATTGTTCGGTTCAAAGTGATCAGTCTGGATTAAAAACGAGTAAAATGATTTAGAAACTTGTTACTCGAGGCCTTCAATGTCCGTCGTGTAGCCAGATGGATGAAACGCTGCGGGAGAGAATGCCCGTGTTTATTCTAAGAGAATCTCCGTGTTTATTCTAACAGGTAAGTGGACCGGAGCGCACCAGGCACGCGCAGATCGGTTATCAGTAGGCCATGCTTCCCAAGAAACCAAAACCTCAAGCACTTTATTATTTCACTATTTTTCTTTTATGTGAACTTTGTACGTGGTAAATTTGATCAATTCAGTGTAAAGATGTCATGTCATGATAGTAACACCCACACCCACCCCTTCCACACCCACACCCTCCCCAATAAGATACCTGGATATCAGATACACAGGTATGTTGGGGTCCTGTGTTGTCCCATATCTTCACTGAGGAGGACTGAGATTCTGACTACAGTATATAGTTTCAACCCACATGTCCTCATGATGTGCTCAGTCTTTACCTTGTACAATTGGAAATTCAAGTGGGAATTTTTTTTTTTTTTTTTTTTTAATTAAATGCTTGTCACTTTTAGCCAAGTTTTAATTCCACCCCACTCTTACTTTTTGATGTAAATGGCATTTCACTCTGTAATCTCTGCTGAGGTTTTAAACAAACTTGATTTACCATATTGTCCCACCATGGTTACCAGGGAGCCTAATTATTCTGGATACTTTATGGTAAGACGTTGGGGTTATTTTTAGAATTACAGACTTTTTTTTTTTTTTTTTTGCCTCCCTCCTTCTGTTACTGCACCGAGTTTGGGACGTGTATATCTTTCACCGTTTCTTTTAATGAAATGTTCTTCCCATCTGATTACCTTGGTTCGGGTATACAGACCGCATGGGTTAAATACAGGCTAGCCGCAGTGATAACCTCCTGAAAAATACTAAAAGTCTCACAGCCTGGGAAAAACTGTGTGTGTAAATAAATTATCATTGTAAACCTTCTGCTCTCGCAACACGTGAGAGACCAGTACGTGGAGACTGTGCTTATCTGGGATGAAAACAGGAACTTCCTTTTGTCTCCTTGTTTTATACAACCATTTCCTGAGATTGTGGACAGCGTCTCTTTTTTTGTGAAGTCAGTGAATCTTCGCTCTGAGAACAGGTCACCAGGTGTAATCTGCAGAAAACACTGAGAAACATAGACGAACTGAACACACCCAGGTGCAGCATTATACAAGGCATTAGTTCGGCCTGTCTATCACGCCTGCTCGGCAAATGCAGTGTTCTTGGCCTCTGTAACTGATTTTCCTTCGTGTTTCTGAAAGCACAGTCTATTTTAGGATGAGAAACCTTTCATGAGGCTTTTTGGTTCAAAATGAGAAGGTTTGCAAGTGAATATTGTAGAACTATTTTCTCTCCTGGATGTGTTCTTTTTCCAGCTGTCTCTTCGGGGGTAAACTGTCTAGACAATAATTGTACTAAAATCAGCAAACTGATAATTTCCTATGAAGAAGTCGATTGGTTGGTGATTTTAATTTTGTACTCGTCCTCCTAGCTGAGTTTGTTAAATATCTGGCGGTCTGTTTACTTCCTTTTTGTTTTCTACGACCCAAATAACCGACGTTTTGTACTTTTACAGCGAAGTAATTGCTATGAGGATGGAATCCCTCGCACGGCCGTGTCATGTTGCCAGCCGCACTGAGATCACGTCTGAGAGCTCCGCTGTACAAAGATTATTAATCCTGGTCTTTAGTTGAAGGGAACATCTTTTATTGGTATTTGTAAAGCATTAAATTCCACCTTTTTTTTTTTTTTTTTATAAACACGTCTGTATTTGTATAAGGCCTTTTCAGACTTGTTCTTCAGACATAGACACCCCCCCCCAAAAAAAAAAACCATTGGATTGGTGTGATCCCTTGGTGGTTGATTAACATGACAGAAATGGACTCTCAAGCATCTGAAATCCTGAGAAACTGAGTGAATTTCAATCAGTGACTTTTTTTTTTTTTCCCTTCCCCCACCTTCTCTGAAGTATCTGTCTGTGATGGTCACAGTGGACACCACAGGCAATGCTTTTTGAGTCTATTGTTTTCACCTTTTCAGATAAACCTGGTGGATGATTTAACTAATCAACAGTTGGTGCTAACTGCTTTTTGAGTTGAATGAATCACAACAGCAAAAGTGAAAATACAGATCGTTGTTTTAATAAAACGCTAATGTAATAAGGGTGATGAAATGTGAAAGTAGAACTAGAAAGACTTGTCTCTCTCTCTCTCTCATTGTTTTACGCTACTGCGTGGCGTTTCCAACGAACCATGATGATGTATGTTGTCCTGAACGTTTTTAGCAAAGTTTATCCATATGTCCGGCCTATATTTGCATGAACATTCCTCGCTAATCACCTGGCTGGACAAATGCTACATTTAGTATCAGACAAATAAATCATAATCCAGTGTGCTGTGCAGGCCCCAGACTTAAACTGCTTTTACACAGACAGCAGGAGCAAGTTTCCTCAAAAAACAAATTTCTGCGATTACAAGGTCACATTAGATCATTAGATGTTTGAATGATCGAATACAGGGATCCCTCACCTTCCGCAGTTAATGGGGACTGAGAGGACCCCCCACCCCCCGACTGACGTATATGTGTATAATAACAATAAATACATTTCCAATGTAAGTAGTTTTGTTGGGGGGTTTTGGGTTGTTTTTTGTTTGTTTTGGTGTTTTTTTTTTTTTTTTTTTTTTTTTGCATAATTGGCCTTGTTTCGTGGCATTTTCCTTAACTTTTCCACTATTTTTCCTTAATTTCCTCTTTCGAAATTTTTTCGATGAATCTTTTTGAAAAACCCGTGATGCACTGAAGAACAAAGTAGCGAGGGATCACTGTAATGTGACTGGATGCTGCTGTGCATGTGTAAATCCTCCGACTTGGCACAAGTTGTGTTCAGATGACCATTTACGCCCAGAACAAGATGCTCTGGTTCAAGTTGTTCCACCTCTAAATGTAGAGCCAAGTTCTTGCCACTGGAGTGAGGTTGTTTTGGGTCAGACCATTTTTAACATAGTTAGCTGTATCAGGGCATCTTGTTCTGGGTGCAGGTTTTTTTTATTTGTTTTTGTTTTTTTTCTCTCTGGCTCAAGTGCCCATGTAGAAGCAGCTCTAAATACTGAGGGAAATTAACAAATGGGGAGGAAATGGTGCTTCATGTAGTGTGCTGTGATCATCTGTTTGATTTCTTGTTCTAACGTTATCTTACAATTAAATATACTTTTTATTTTGTCGTTGCAAGCATGTCGTTTCCCCCCCCCCCTTGATTTTAATCACAAATATACTGTAATAGCAAGGATTTTGCATGATATATGTTCATGTTTTTTTGGAAAAATTGCCTTACCCAGACCGTTTCTTTTTTTTTTTAAATTGAAACAAGGGCGGCCGTAGCATAATGGGTAGTGAAGCTACTTTGGTACTGAAAAGTCGTTGGTTCAATTCCCAAAGCAGCAGGAAAAATGTGTGGTGGTGATGGGTGACGGAGCAGCATCTTCCATTTCTCCACATTAATGGCTGACATGCCCTTGAACAGGGCAACTAACCCTGCAGTGCTCTCCGGGCGCCCACAATGTGCGTGACAGCCCACTGCTTCGGTATGCTCACTATGAACGGATTTAATGCAGAGGAAATAATTTTCCTTACCGGATTAATACAGACCATCAAAATAAAAAGTGTGCTTAAAATAATTGGTGTGCATAGTGCAGTAGTTGTTAAGATGTTGAGAATGTTGCGCAACACTGGAATTATAGAATTAACGCCAACATTACGCATATTAAAGGTACATATTGAACAAAACGCTGGGTTTGCACAGGAGAGGAAGACGTGGGGTTTGGTTGGACAGCATGTCCCCCTCGGTTGGATCGTGTACTTGTTTTCACCGATGTTGCTGCATTATTGACAGTTTGTACATCATGCCCATGCCGTAAGGATAATATACCTTTTGTGGTGTACGCCCTTTTTGAGGAAAATCCCAGCTCTGAATTCCAGTCACTGATATGTCTCGGCCTGTTTGTCACATGCCTGAAAGCCCATGCTACGGTTATCAGAGCGTGGTCACTGAATGCAGAGCAACACCTCCCCCCCCGCCCGCCCCCGAATATTCCTCAGTGCACTTGTCACACCCACCTTTTGTGTAAGATGTTTTCATGCTCTTTTGCAGTTATCTAAGCAGCCTAAGCTTACGTGACATGTACAGGTGTGCACCATGTGGTTTTATGTTTAACTTTTCTCGTCCATTGTCCTGGACCATCTGTGGCACAGAGAACAGTTGAGAGAAGGAATGTTACTCGGACAAAATGCCCATCAGAGCTGTCTGGGTGTTTGTATCCAGTGTAATGTGTGATCCCTCCAGTTGTGCTGGTTGTCTGTAAAGAATTTGTTTTAATGAGGCATTGCAGAGGAATCCTTGAGCTCATCAACAGGTTGTTAACACTAATCTTTCCTCAAGGGCGGTTACCCATGTTACTAGAAGGTTGTGCCGAGTGAGGCTACATTTTATTTCTTTTATTATTTATTTGGCTTAAAGCACCACCAATCTAGAAGGTGCTGAAAGCGTCTTAACATTTTCAATATACAGTGGTACCTCACCTTACCAAATTACTCCGTTCCAGAGGCAGATTCGTAACCTGGATTTTTCGTAAGTAGAACCACATTTTACATGTAAAATGCATCATTCGTTCCAAGGCCCCCCAATACTACCCCCAAAACCTTTGTAAAAATTATAAAAGTATACCTTTTTAAGGTACTTACTTCATGTTGAACATGTCTTCTTAGCAGAGTTATAATCTTACAAATGTTTGTGCAAGGTTAAAAGCCTGAGCCAAAAAATAAAGTTGCAATGAGCACACTCGAAAAACTCATGAAACAACAGTAACTGTCCTTTACACGAAAAGCATCATGGGTGTTATGGAGATACAGCTCCACAATAGCCAATGGGAGGGAGCTGCATCATCTCTCCTAGCCAATGGGAGGCCAGCGGGGCGGGATGTTGGGAGTTGGCCAATGGGGGAGCAACTTGTGCATTGTTGGAATTTTTTGAGATGGTGCTTTCGTAACGTGAACTTGTTTCGTATCCAGAGACCAAAATTTTAGGAAAATGTTTTTCCTAACCTGGATTTTTAGTTTGCTGGGACTATCATAAGGTGAGGTGCCACTGTAAGTGCAACCCCTACATTCCATGGGTGTGTGTGGCGGTCAGACAGTAAAGTCCTTGAACCCTGACAGGTAGAGATTTCTAGGGTGAATATATATACTGGTCCTTCTCAAAAAATTAGCATATTGTGATGAAGTCCATTGTTTTCTGTAATGTACTGATAAACATTAGACTTTCATATATTTTAGATTCATGACACAACTGAAGTAGTTCAAGCTTTTTATTGTTTTAATATTGATAATTTTGGCAAAAAAAAGAAACCAAAAATTCCTATTTCATCCGACCAATAAAAAAAGTGCTTTTAATACAAAAAAGTCAACCTTCAAATAATTATATTCAGTTCTGCACTCAATACTTGGTCGGGAATCCTTTTGCAGAAATGACTGCTTCAATGCGGCGTGGCATGGAGACAATCAGCCTGTGGCACTGCTGAGGTGTTATGGAGGCCCAGGATGCTTCGATAGCGGCCTTAAGCTCATCCACAGTGTTGGGTCTGGTGTCTCTCAACTTTCTCTTCACAATATCCCACAGATTCTCTATGGGCTTCAGGTCAGGAGAGTTGGCAGGCCAATTGAGCCCAGTAATACCATGGTCAGTAAACCATTTAGCAGTGGTTTTGGCACTGTGAGCAGGTGCCAGGTCGTGCTGAAAAATGAAAATCTTCATCTCCATCAAGCTTTTCAGCAGATGTAAGCATGAAGTGCTCGAAAATCTCCTGATTGCTAGCTGCATTGACCCTGCCCTTGATAAAACACAGTGGACCAACACCAGAAGCTGACATGGCACCCCAGACCATCACTGACTGTGGGTACTTGACACTGTACTTCAGGCATTTTGGCATTTCCTTCTCCCCAGTCTTCCTCCAGACTCTGGCACCGCGATTTCCGAATGACATGCAAAATTTGCTTTCATCTGAAAAAAGTACTTTGGACCACCGAGCAACAGTCCAGTGCTGCTTCTCTGTAGCCCAGGTCAGGCGCTTCTGCCGCTGTTTCTGGTTCAAAAGTGGCTTGACCTGGGGAATGCGGCACCTGTAGCCCAGTCCACTGCTTCCACAGGTCCCCCAAGGTCTGGAATCAGCCCTTCTCCACAATCTTCCTCAGGGTCCGGTCACCTCTTCTGGTTGTGCAGCGTTTTCTGCCACACTTTTTCCTTCCCACAGACGTCCCACTGAGGTGGCTTGATACAGCACTCTGGGAACAGCCTATTCGCTCAGAGATTTCTTTCTGTGTCTTACCCTCTTGCTTGAGGGTGTCAATGATGCGCTTCTGGACAGCAGTCAGGTCGGCAGTCTTACCCATGATTGCGGTTTTGAGTAATGAACCAGGCTGGGAGTTTTTAAAAGCCTCAGGAATCTTTTCCAGGTGTTTAGAGTTAATTGGTTGATTCAGATGATTAGGTTAATAGCTCGTTTAGACTACCTGAACATGATCTGCTAATTTTTTGAGATAGGAATTTTGGGTTTTCATGAGCTGTGTGCCAAAATCATCAGTATTAAAACAATAAAAGACCTGAAATATTTCAGTTGATGTGCAATGAATCTAAAATATATGAAAGTTTAGTTTTTATTCAGTACATTACAGAAAATAATTAACTTTATCACAATATGCTAATTTTTTGAGAAGGACCAGTATGTGTGCGGGGGGGGGGTGAATTTGCTGCCACCCCTAGGGACTGCCAATACAAAATG
>CM045732.1:60680995-60715995 GCA_024760905.1 Plotosus lineatus
TTACGAAAGTCTCCCCAAACAAAAAATTCAGGTTATGAAACACATTTTCCTAAAATTTTTGTCTCTGGATATGAAACAAGTTCACTTTACGAAACGCCATCTTAAAAATTCAAACGTGCCATTCAAACAATGCGCGAGTTGCTTTCCCATTGGTTGTCTCCCAACATCCAGCCCCGTTGACCTCCCATTGGCGAGAAGAGAGCTGAATCTTCATAATACAGTACTGTACCCATAATGCTTTTCGTGTGCCTTTGACCCATTGTTCGACATGCGCGTGAAAGAGAGTTGTACTGTTGGTTCGTGAGGTTTTGTTTTTTTTTTTTTTGAGTGTTTTCATTGCAGCGTTATTTTTCATTATTAATCATAAGCCCCAAGAAAGTGATTCCCGGTGAGACTGAAAAGATGCGGGTTCCGTTGTCAATAAAAGTAAAACAGGAGATGATAACCGAATCCCACTTCCATATTTTTTTTTGAGTGAAATCGCAAAAAGGAGTATGGCCGAAACCCCTCTACAATCGGGACGATGTTGAAGCAGAAGGAGGCCTTAAAAGCGGAGATACAGTGACGGAGGCGATTATTTCAGAAAAAGCAACCGCCATATTTAAGGACCTCGTGAAGGAGGGTGGGGGTGAGGGTTCTTCAGACCAGCAACCCCCGGACTTTAAAGCGTCGCATGGGTGGTTCGAGAGATTTAAAAAAAGGTGAATCATTTACTTGTAACACACATTTCATCCAAAATTGGTGTAGTTTTATAATTTTTAGAGTTTATGGGGTAGTATTGGGAGCCTTGGAACAAATCACGCCTTTTACATGTAAAATGCGGTTCAATTTACGAAAAATGCAGATTACGATAAAGGTGCTGGAACGGATTAATTTCTTAAGGTGAGGTACCACTATACTAATTTGCATTGCAGTACTTGGTTTCCAAAACTGTCAGGAAGAACAAAAGTTTCACTGAATATTACTTTGCTCTTGATAGAGAGGTAGGCGTTTTTCGCGATGATTTGGTTCCGGCCCTTCCCGCGAATCAAGAAAATGTGCGAGTTATTGACGAGGTTTTAAAACCCTATGTATATTACACGCGTTAAAATATGCTTCTTAAACACATTCTATAGATAGTCTTACTCCTTAATACAGTAAAATGGAGTAATGATTAAGTAAAAACTTTTTAATTTTGTATTGTGGTAATATTTATTAATAAATAAAGCACTAGGCTCCTTACCACACGCTAGAGATGATGCAGGGCATTTGAGTGGCGTCATGGGACTTCAATATTCATTAAAAACACACGAAAAAAATTTACATCACAATTCAAGCAATCCTGTTAACTTGTGTGCGAAGGAGAAAAAAGGTGTACACATCTGCAACCAATCAGCAGGAGGAAAAAGCTCTCAGCCATTGGCTAAATTTGAATCACATGCCCGTCATGTCCGGGTTTGTCGCCAATCCGTGCGCAAGTGGGGGCGCGAACACTGAACCACAAATGGTAAAGGGCCTACTGTACTGTATTAATCTCGGAAGGGAAATTATTTCCTCTGCATTTCACCCATCCAAAGTGAGAGCACACACACTCAGAGCAGCGGGGTGCCCAGAGAGCAGTTTGGGGGGGGGGGGGGGTCTTGCTCAAGGGCACTTCATTCACTTATGTGGAGGAAGGGAAGGTGCAGTGATGCCCCACCCCTTCCTCCCCAAACTGCCTCACGTGTTTTCTGCAGTTTCTGGATAAATCCAGCGACCTTTTAGTCCCGAAACTGCTTCTTTAACCACTAGGCTACGGCTGCTAATATATTACTGTCTATACTTTTTTTTTTTTTTTTTTTTTTTTGTTTCTTTGCCATTAGATTCCTTATTATATAATCTTATGGATTTTCAATTTAGACCTGCTAAGACTATCCACAGGGCGTTTGTTACATTTAGGGCTATGCATGTTTTGTTTTGTTGGCACAAAATATATTTATAAGCTGCGTTTTTAACTTTTTTCTTGTATGAATCACCTTTTTTTTTTTTTTTTTTTGCTTTGCTTAACTGAAATTTTAGCTGTTATGCAATACTTTGTACATGTCTGTACCTTCGGAACATTGAATATGTTCCTCTCTGCTTAAAAATCTGTTGACACTGCTGAACAGGAACACAGGGAGTGGGATTGTTTCCTGTTATCTAAATCCATGTTAGCTAATTATAAAAATGACTTGGTTGTCACACTCCAATTTCCTTCAGTGCAAAGTAATCATAAGCAGATGACTAAAGGTTTAAGATCTTTCTTTAATGACATCATAACTTTAAGAAAACAGTTCTAAACGGGGCAAGAACACGTCTGCATGGGAGTCATACCGAGTAGGACGACTGCTGGCAGAGCAGTTCAGCTAAACGAGCATTGTGGAGTCTGTGTCTCATATCCTGCTACAGGGTTTGAGGGGTTAAAGGGCAATGAGCGTCATATGAGGTTACAGGGCCAGAGGATGGTGTGAACAGCAAGGACATATTCTTTAGGGCTTCATTTTGGGAGTATACCAGATCATCTTTATCTGCTATTTAAAGCGATATGGTGTGTGCTGGTTAAATATGTTCTCCTGCTATGAAAGTGTCTGGTTTTATAAAGTCAAATGACGTGAGACAAAGTACTGTAATATCTAATTAAAGGAAATAGACTAAATCTCTATCTCTATTATGAAGTGTATTCCAAATGTCTGGTCACCTGACCATCACACATATATATATATATATATATATATATATATATATATATATATATATATATATATATATATTATTTATGTTTATATATATATATATTTTATTTATGTTTATATATATATATATATATATATATAAATAACATAAATAAAATGTTTGTTTCCCCCATAAAGCTTTGCCATGGAGTTCAATGCACACAATTGTCTACAATGGCTTTTGTATACTGGAGCATTCAGAATTCCCCTTCATCACAACTAAGGAACCCAAACCTGTTCCAGCATGAAACTGACGGTGCACAAAGCAGGCCGTATAATCATATGGTTGGTCACTATCGAAGTTTAAGAACTTCAGTGTCCTGTAAAGATCTCCAGCCTCATCCTCAGTGAACGTGTTTGGGCTGACAAAGACTTTTTGCTAAGCATCGTTGCCTGATCTCACTAATACTTTTGTAGCTGAATGGGCAAATCCCCAAAGGCGTGCTCCTAAATCTAGTGGAAAGAAAATTGGGAATGTATCTGAAATGTGATGTTCAGAAGTTGTGCGTGTTGCGGTGGGGTTACAGTTTTAAGGTTGTAAAGAGGAGAAGACTGCTGAGGTTATGATAAAACTGAGGAAGCCATGCTAATCATTCTGTCTATTTCTTTCATCAGTATGGATCTGGATGGATGGCGCCAGAAGATCAGGATGGATCAGGAGATGATGAGCTCTCTGGGTCGGGGTCAGGAGATGATGGTAGGACATCTGTTTTTTTGCATTACAAGATTTTCATGAGTTTGATTTACAGAATTGATCAACTCTGCCATTGGTGTACCTCAATGTTTCGTTGTCCTGTAATTGAAATTAAAGTGTAGTTCAATATCTTTTTATCTAGAAATATCTTGTGTAAAATGCTCCGTACGTAATGGCCATATGTAAGTTGTAGGTTTAATTAACATGACTGTTTATATTTTAATTTTAAGATATCTGGATGGTTGACCCTGAAGGGACGACTCAACCAAGTTCTAACACTACGAATATAGTCTGGTACACAGATGGACCGTTTCTTCAGCTAGAACATACAGTTACCCCAGTTGTCCACCTTGACCCTGAACCTGAAACCTCTCTCCAGACTACTAAAGTTCCTCTGCCAACCACCACCCAAGTCAATGAAACACAACCATCCACAGTCAACATTAAATCTTTTGGCTCAAAGGAAGATCAAAAAGAAGAGACCACAACAACCAGGGATGTGGTACATCCAGAGACCACAACAACCAGGGATGTGGTACATCCAGAGACCACAACAACCAGGGATGTGGTACATCCAGAGACCACAACAACCAGGGATGTGGTACATCCAGAGACCACAACAACCAGAGATGTGGTACAGCCAGAGACCACTCTGGATCCAGTTGAGAAACTACCTGTCGTACCCACAGTTCAAGAAGTACAGACCACCATTCCCCATGTTGAGAAAAATGTTAGTGAATCGTCAGTCGTAGACCAAAAGAAAGATGAAGATGGAGGTCTTATTGAAGTAGTGTCTCTGAAAACTAATCCACGTGACGGTGACGCCCCAACAGTGTTGTTGAGCACAACATCAGCAAGCCACATTCAAGATCCTGAATCTTCCGGTGATGCTGTTGAAGCCACTACTGTTCAAGGAATTCATGATAATTTCGTTGAAAGAATCGTCCCAGTGGAACATGTACCCAACGAGAAAACAATGGTAAGAGAACTAATGCACTGCATTTATTAAAAAAATAATACACTAATTGTTTTTTTTTTACTGTATTAATTCCTTGAGAGAAACTTTGACATTTGCATTTTAACCCATCCCAAGTAAGCAGCTGCTATATGTTGTGGCACGCAGAAAGCAGTTGGGGGTTAGGTGCCTAGCTCAAGGGCACTTCATCCATGAATGTAGAGGATTGATTCAGGACTTTTTTTCCTGCTGGTTCGGGAATTGAACCGTTGACCTTTTCAGTCACAAAGCTGCTTCTTTAACCAATGGCTTACGGCTGCTTCCTGCATTGTGATTTGTAGAGTCCAGAATTTAAGGCCTTTATTATAATTTGACATTTTTTCATTTCTGCCTATTAAAACGCCATCAAATAATTCTTGCTATTCTTCTACCAGAATTGTTTTGTCGGGTGATGGTTCTAGATCAACTAGAGCATTTAACTGGATCACTGTCCTAGTCACGGAATATAAACACAACCTAGGAATCGATTTATTGTCTGAAGTGTCAGCCCGGTGGAGCTGAGAAATGGCCCAATTTACAGCTCTATACACCAGGGGTCCCCAACCCTATTATCACCGCGGACCAGTCAACGCTTGACAACTTGGCCGCGGGGGGGGGGGGTGTCATAGATTGTTTCTATTGTAAATATAATTTATTTATATGAATAATAATAATAATAATAATAATAATAGGCACTCCATAAGTGTTATTTTTCAACAGTTGAAAGTTGGTTGGGAAGTAGAGCTTGAACTTTTCTTAAAAAAAAAAAAACAGGTGATGGTGCACCAGCTGGGAGAATGAAGGCTCAGGCTCAGTCTCACCCAAAATCCCCGCTATTGTTTGAAACATGTCCAACTCACCTCTGTTCATGTGCCGTCCCCTTGTGGGTTACATTTTGGCGCTCAAATGACCGACATATAACCGAGAGAATGTGGTCATTTTTCAAAATAAAAGATTTTTCAAAAATAAAAATTGTTTTGACTCGGATAATTAAAACGGAAATAATGAATTATTTCTTCTGTGGACCGGTACCAATTGAGCTGTGGACCGGTGGTTGGGTACCCCCGCTATACACCTATTATGCTTTACTTTTTTGAAGCATGTTATTAAATATATTTATTTTTATGCACTCTGCTTTTGTGTTTTTCTGGGGGTTTTTTGTATTTTTTAACTGATGCTCATTATCTTTTAATGTATCTCATTTGTTTTTAATGAGATGCGCAGAGATGATCTATCACCCCACTCTAATCTTTCTCTGTATTAACTGTATCACACAATTTAGATATATTAAAGAATGTCATTTAAAATCCTAACATTAGTCTGTGCTTATTACATATTTATAATGTAGCTGTCATGAGTAAACACGGTTATCAGAGGATTCTAGCCCCCACCCCCGTTTTAAAAAGCTTTCAGGAAACGTTAATCTCCATTTGCTTTTATTTATATATATATATATATATATATATAAATAATTTTTTTTTTTTTTTTCTCGTTAACAAATCATTGTTGTGCTTTCCTACCCTCCAAATTTAACTCTTTCATCTGGCATAGCATGAACTCACGCTCAACTCCAAAAATTAACAGCTCTAGACATAACCCTTTTGCCATGTTTGTCTATTTATGTTGCATTTTTATTATTTATTCTTTTTATAGCTAATTAAAGTCATGCAAGGAAAACTATCCATAAAACTGGCTGCACGAAAGTTGTAGTTCGTCCCCTGATGGATCTTTCAAAAAAGCTCCATTAGGACTCACGGCTAGTGACGTCTACTCGGCATCAACTGTACAATATATTTCTTTCAATGGTCACCATACAGGTCCTATAATGACATGCTTACCAAGGCACTAAAAAAATTCTATTTGAGATGAATTATTAATTTGATATCATATCCCTATGCCACGAATGTTGTTACTGACCATCTAGAAAATTGCTGTCCCCAGAGTTCCACGACGAGCCAGTGATGTATAAAAGTGAAACCTCATGGTTTGAGGTCTCCTCCAATACAGAGGTATCAGAAACCTGAGGAGGTTACATTACCAGATGCAAATATAAACAGATTATTGCTTCCCATCATGCTTCAAACCTACAGGGGCCCAGATTTCTCACCATAGAGCTGATAACGGACTGTGTTCTGACCATTTGATGAACGAGCTTCTCTATGGAATAGCTTACTCATGTACTGTATTCAAAAGTGTCTTGGGCCTCAAGAATTTTTAGTAGCACTTACACATTTGTATTATTTGTAATTTGAGCATCTTGAATGTGTCTGATTGTTTGAATATAATAATTATTCATCCGGACGAGCACTTGGGAGTCTGGTCCCATCATGGCCATGTATGCAGGGTCAGTACTGATCTCATGAACAAGGCCACTTTAATATTTTTCTGTAATAAATATAGTCTTGAAAGTGAAATTAAGTTTTTGTGATAAGACTACTGCTCAAGCAAAAACTGGAGCGTTTATATTTAAGAGGCTGTAAAGATTAGAAGAAAATTTTCAAATACTGCTGCCAGCACAGCACGTCACAGTACATCACAGGGCTGTTTTAATTCAGAGTTGATTAAAATTGATTAATAGGTTGGTGCGATATTGGATTTTTACACACGAATGTCCCACATGTGCGACAAGACTTTTGTGACTCTATATTATATTATATATTATATTATACAGGGATCCCCCACTTTCCGCAGTTAATGGGGACCAACACCCCACCCCCGCGACCACCGATTTCCGCGAAGTAGGATCGAAAACCCCCCGCCCCCAACTGACATATAGGTACATGTGTGTGTGTGTATATATATATATCAATAAATACATATTTAACTCTATAAATGCTTATAATAACAATTAAACATTCAAAATTATTACACAAGATGTAAATAAAATATAAATGCACACGTACAGATGTGCCGTGCGCGCACACAAACAGATGCGCACCTCACATAAAAACGCAAGTAGTTTTGCTGGTGGGGGGGGGGTCGGGTTGGGTTTTTTTTTTTTTTTTTTTTTTTTTTTGCATAATTGGCCTTGTTTTGGCCATTTTCATTCAAATTTTTCCTTAATTTTTCTTTTTCGATGAATATTTTTTTTTAAAAACCTGCGATGCACTGAAAACTGAATCACGAAGTAGCGAGGGATCACTGTACTGCACGGTTTACATACTTATTCCATACTGCAGTTGTCCGTGTCCCGAGTGAATCATGAAGTCCTCTGCCGGCCTGGTGATGAAGAGAATAATAATTATAGACCTGCATGTAAGAAAGTTTTGAGTACACCCATGTTTGGACCATTGCTGTGCAATATTTTGTGTCTCGGCTTCCGTTCTCACATCTCAAAAATAATTTCTCAGTTCCATGATGTCAGCGATGCTGGTTATGTAGTGTGTCTCAGCAGTTATTTGAGTTCATTTGAGACTCCCCTCCCCCCCTTATTGTTTTATTGCATCACACCCCATGAAACCTTTTTTTTTGTTATTTCATTCATCCTCCAGATTATTTACTGTTTCTACTCTGTATTCTATTCATAGTGAGGAAAATATTCTAACTTCTACACTTTTCCTTTGGCAGGTCGATAATGATTTCGTCTTTGTAAATGACCAGACACCGGAAACAAAAGAGAAGTCTAATTTTTCTCGAGGCAATTCTGGCAACGATAGCATAATGGAAAAGAAAGAGGTCCTGGCAGGTACGTGTCCCGTTGCTTCTATATTATTCCAATATGGTGTTTTGGTATTTGAATCCAGTGGAATGTTTTGCCTTTTTCGGTGTTTAGAAGCTTAATTTATAATGTATGAGCCGGTTCATTTGCTCATTTAACATTTATTCCATACCTCCATTCGGTGTCATAGTACAACATTGACTTTACCTTTAAGAGGATGAAGTAATGTGAATGGACTAATCTTTTCCATGTTGTCTTCACAGGTGTCATTGCATGTGGTGTGGTAGGATTGGCCTTTGCAATCTTGCTTGTTTCTCTCATGGTCTACCGCATGAAGAAGAAGGATGAAGGTAGTTATTCGCTGGATGAGCACAAACATCCCAATGGAGGTTACCAGAAACCACAGAAACAGGAGGAGTTTCTGGCGTAAAGAATGATGTACATATCACACTTTTTTTTTTTTTCTGTGCTTGACTGCTACGTAAAACTCCCCAAATCACCAGATTCCACATGCTTGGTGACTTTGTTTGTTTTGTTTTTTTTGTTTTTGTTTTGTATCCACGTTGGATTTCTAAAACATCGGATTTACCCCTGAATGGCTTGGTTAAACTTCAGGAGATATTCGATTAGTTATTTTTTACGGGGTGTCGTCGTCCCTCACCTCCAACTGGATTTTCACACTGTGGATTGAGACTGTTCTTACGAGCCCTAATGATGATTAAGGGACTGTGAAAGCCGGACTTTTTTTTTTTTTTTTTTTTTTGGTGTGTGTGTGTGTGTGTGTGTGTGTTCTGCTTTCTGCCAGAGCTGGGAAATCACAGCAAATGTGAACCGGCTTCTCATTTCCACTGTGCCTTATTTCCTTTTTCCAGCAAACTGAAGAGTTCACCTCCTCCAACTGTTTGTTGCCTTGGTAACTGATAGTTGCCATAGGGATGGAAAACACGGATTTTGAAATGCAAACATTACAATCCTAAATTATAATCGCTGTTAGCTTGGAACTGGTTGAGTTTCTGCTTGGCTCTTACCTTTGTTGTTGTTGTTGGGTTTTTGTTTTTTTCCATGTTTTATCACGTGTGGGTGTGGAAGGAGAGAAATAAATGTCAACTTCCTTCTTGTTTAGTACTTACTCTCAGCATGGCGTGTGAGAACAAGCAATCTAGTATTGGGAAATTGTGTGAATAATTGGTGATCAGACCTGACTGTCCTCTTACACACTTGCTGTATTTCCTTGAAAACTAAAAGAGGCTGACGTTTTGTATACTCTGAATCCTCAAATACACTGTACGAATAAAAGTGCTGTCTCTTTGTTATTCTAGCTCTTTGTACATATGCTGGTGGACCAAATCTATAGCTTCAACCCCTTTACTGAGAAGATTGCTAATGTATATGACCTCCAGTCATTTCAGGCGTAATTGTGTACATGTTTTCTGTTTTTGATTATAACTTGTATTACAGGACTGCTTGGCTGTGATGAGCTTTCTGGGAACCATCATAATGATCTTATTTGATCATATGTGAGGCACTCCACCGAATGTAGGCACTTGTCGCAAGTGACGTATGGTGCTTGTGAGACAAAGTGCAGCTTATCCGGACTTCCGATCTTTCAAGTGAGCAAGTGAAGGCTGAGTACTAAACGAGTATTCAACGGCACCCTTGCTCACTTGAAAGATCGGAAGTCCGCATAAGATGCGCTTTGTCTCACAAGCACCATACGTCACTTGCGACAAACGCCTACATTCGGTGGAGCTCCTCACATATTTGCCACAATTCTGCACAAAATTGTCAGTGTTGTGAAAGAAATATAATATGGCTCACTATAAAATGCCAAGCTGAGTGTGTTAAATGATTGATTGATTGATTGAATTAATTAATGTTGCTTAATAAGGGAGGGGGGGATTATAAAGGCTATTTTGTGTAAGTGCTAATCTCACATGCCATGGAATTAGCTGCTTATAATAGTCGAGCAGAGTAACGATGTATTATTACTACTAAAGTGTCATGCTTTGTGTGTATTACTGAACCTGCACATGCCCTGTGGTGTGTACAGCTTTTTTTCCCCCACCTGTTTCTTTTAAGATATTGATATTTTTACAACCAGACAAATGTTTTGACTCTTCGGGTACCTTATTCCAGGCTTCAGGTGAGCTCACCTATTTGCCCATAATGAAAAACTTTGAAAGAGGAAGTGGCAAAAGTGCAAACACTTGCTGGCAGCAGAGAAAACAGTTGTGCCTTTGTAGACTGGCTGGCCACACCTTTTGAGAGACCGACCTTTTTGTGTTTTTGTTGCTGGGCAAAAATTTAGACCTAGTTGTGTTATAGTTTGTACAAATGTCTCTATTTATTATGCACAGTTGATATGTTTTCAATAAACGGGAGTCCATTTTCAGTATTGTGTAACTTGGCATTTGTTCCGAATGAGCGAATGAGTCATCATGCAAGTCCTACGTACTGAGAACAGGCTTGGTACTCCTTTTTGTATTAAATATCCAGCTTTTTCCTGAAGAGGAACAACTCATAGTTTTGTAAAGTTCATTTTTAGGAATTAAGCACTTCTCACGTATTTAAGAAAACCGACGATGGCGGTGGAAATCCGGTACAGGGATCCCCACGCCACCACTGAATTACGCAAAGTAGGATTACCCCCCCCCCTCAACTGACGTATGTGTATGTAATAGCAATAAATACATATTCAATGCTTATAATAACAAACATTCAAAAAATAATGCACAAGATGTAAATAAAAAAATATATATATATATATATATATACACACACAGCCACACATGTGTGCATGCACGCAGGTATGCGTGCATACACTCGGATGCACACCTCACAACAATGTAACTAGTTTTGATGGAAGGTTTAGGGTTTTGTTTTTTTTTTGCTAATTGGCCGCCTTCTTCTTGTCCTTTCGGCTTTTCCCTTCAGGGGTTGCCACAGCGAATCATCTGCCTCGATCTCACGCTATCCTCTGCATCTTTTTCTCTTACACCAACGACCTTCTGCCTGGTAGTTCCAACCTCAACATCCTACGACCAATATACTCACCATCCCTCCTCTGTACATGTCCAAACCATCTCAATCTAGCCTCTCTGACTTTGTCTTCAAAACGTATTACATGTGCTGTGCCTCTGACATGCTCATTCCTGATCCTATCCATCCTCGTTACTCCCAAAGAGAACCTCAACAGAACCTTGTTTTTGTCATTTTCCTTAACGGTTCCCCCTATTCTTCCTTAATTTCCTTTTTTTTTTTTAATTCGATCAATATTTTCAAAAAAAAAAATTGCGATGCACTGAAGCCGCATGAATTGAAGCGAGGGATCCCTGTAGTATTAATATATGGTACTGTTAAGTCCAAAAATAAATAGAGCCAGTCATGTTCCACTGTACACCTATACAGTGGAACCTCAACTTACGAAAGCCCCGACAAACAAAAAATCCAGGTTACGAAAAACATTTTCCAAAAAAAAATTTTTTTCTGGATTCGAAACAAGTTCACATTACTAAAACACCATCTCAAAAATTCAAACAATGCATGAGTTGCTCTCCCATTGGCTATCTCCCAACATCCCACCCTACTGGCCTCCCATTGGTTAGGAGGAATGACTCGGCTCCCTCCCATTGGCTATTGTGGAGCTGCATCTCCATAATACCCATAATGCTTTTTGTGTAAAGCACAGAGTTACTGTTGTTTCATGAGTTTTTCAAGTGTGCTCATTTCAACTTTATTTTTTGGCTCAGGCTTTTAACCTTGCATGGACATTTGTAAGATTATAACTCTGCTAAGAAGACATGGTCAACACATGCCGCCCCAATTTTCCTGTTTGACTGTAAAAGCTGGAACATACCAACCCCTTGCTGTGTCACCTCATACTGTATTGCCTGGGTTACTTTGAGCAAAAGATGGAGTTTGAACACCATGAGAATTATAGGCGAAGACCATGTAATACACTTGCGTGAGAGAAAATGGCTGTCCACACGAGCAAGTCATGATTGTCTGTCATGATTTGGAAGGTCCACTGGAATTTCATTGGTTACATATTGTTATCTTTTTAATCAAACATATTACTAATCACAAACTGGCCATGGTGTTATCATCCCTGGGGGAGAATCTTTACATCAGGGGTGTCAAACTCATGCCATAAAGGGCCATGTGGCTGCAGGTTTTTGCTTCAACCAAGCAGCAGCACACCTGACTTGGCTCATTTAATCAATTGAGCTGAGTGTTCAGCCAGTTGATTGGTCAGTCTCTATACAGAGCACACAGATTGACCAATCAGCTGCCTGAAGACCTAGATCAGTTGATTAAATGAGTCAAGTCAGGTGTGCTGTTGCTTGGTTGAAACAAAAACCTTCAGCCACATGGCCCTTTATGGCACGAGTTTGACACCCCTGCTTTACATGCTTGAGTCACAAGACACACTTTTCTCTTGCCATTTAAACAGCCAATTGGAGCAAATTCTTGTTGAATCTCCAAAAAAAAAAAAAAAAAAAACCTTTCAGTTTGGGTCTAAGTGCTGTACCAGTTAAAAAGAAACCGCTATACTGTTGTGTGCACAAAAACAAGTTGAGAAGATTTGCATATATGTTCTTAAGGTACTGCCCAGATACCACACAACCGAGTAATCAAAAAGTAAACAGCAGTGTCTCTCGTTCGCTTGTGGCTTGCTCATGTAGCTTAGGTGTTATAATTTTTCCTGATAAATGCATTGCACTTGTATCTGTAAGAAAATGTTATTGCCTTTAGTCACTGCATTTTAACACAAGGTATTTGCTAATAAAGTAATATTGATAAAACTTGATAAAAGCGATGGACATTTTGCACATTTACTTTTGGTACAACATGTACAAAAACACGGATGAAGCTGACTCACAACGCTGCTTCACTGCAAAAAAAAAAAAAAAAAACTTAAACGGCGGGTCAGGTCATGCACGGATAAGTCATTAACCAATGGAGATGATTTCAGTACCTCTGGCACTCACTACTTGCTATAACATGCAGATGAAAGCCAGCCAGGATGATATAACATACAGACGGAGAAGGAACGATAGTAACTTTAAGAAAACAAGTTTAATGCTGCAAATCTCTGATCATTTCGAAGGATAATAACTTAACCATTGAGGTCAAGGATAATTAGTATAATACAGTACTGCCTTATTTTTCCCTACCTGAAGAATCAAGCTGAAACTCTGGCCCACAATCGGGCAACAGATAGTACACATTGTAAGGATTCGTGTTCATTGTAATCTGATATCGCTGATCAGGAACGAGTATTTCAAGCTGGGCGTCTATCTGTGGAGTCCCGGACATTTTGTCAGCCTTGGTTTAGAAGACGTAATTCGTGTTTATTTTAAGGCAGTAGTGGCCTGGTGGTAGAGGTGCTGGATCTCTGATCCTGAGGTTGGGGGTTCGAGCCCCACTCTGCACGGGGTTGTCAGCGTCTCCCCAGTGCGGCTAACTGGGTTATCAAAGGCCGGCCATGTGTCTCACTGTCTATGGTGGGAGGTTCATATAAAAGAATCATTGCTGTCAAACAAGTCATCAGAGCGTTTCCGCCCTGCGATGGACTGGCGAGCTGTCCAGGGTGTACTCTGCCCTCGGATGGGCGCCAGCCTCCCCGCGACCCTAATTAGGATTAAGCGGTTACTGAAAATGAATGAATGTTTATTTTATTGTTGGATACTCGCTCATGAAAGATTTCAAAGAGAGGAAGGAAAAAAAGAGAGCAAATACTGGAGTATCACGTACGAGTTCGAAATTTTAATGTGGATTTGTGTGAAAACTTTTTCAATTTTTTTTTTTTTTAATATATATATATATATATATATACAGGGATCCCTCGCTACTTCGCGCTTCAATTTTTTTTTTAAATATTTATCAAAATAAAAAATAAGGAAATTAAGGAAGAATAGGGGAAAAGGTTAAGGAAAATGCCACAAAAACAAGGCCAATTATGAAAGAAAAAAAAGAAAAACCTCAACAAACACAAAACAAAAAACAACCCAAAACCTCCCATCAAAACTATATTTTTGTGAGGTGCGCATCTGCATGCGTCTTTGTGTGTGTATTTATATTTTATTTATATCTTATGCATTTTTAAAAAATTTAAATTTTTATTATAAGCATTGAATGTGTATTTATTGATATTATATACACATATACATGTACATGTACATATACGTCAGTTGTTGGGGGGGGGGGGGGGGGTTAGGGGTGGGTTGCTCCTACTTCGCGGATTTCAGTTATCGCGGTGGTATCTCGGTCCCAATTACCAGCGCAAAGTGAGGGATCCCTGTACATATATTTTGGATCCAGTTGATCTCTCAATGTCTGGCTGCCAGGATCTGAGTTCAGCCCTCATGGAGCTGGTGGTTAACCGTAACACTGCTGCACTGCCAGATTTTACTGTCACCTTGGATACATAAAGTCAATAGAAGGGCGTTTCAGGTTGGGATCTGGAAAGGTGTGAGATTCCCGGTAAAGCTCTCGCATGTCGAGACAAGTCGGAGAATGTCAAGGAAGCTGTTTCCCTCTTCCACATCGTTCTGCGCCGTGTCATCGGAGCATAACTCATTTCCCCCGGGGTGCCGTCGGCCTGTGGGCTACTGCTCCAACTAAAAAAGAAAAGTCAAATACAGAATAAGAGAACAAGAGCGGGCTTTCACAAAGACCTCACACATTGCAAAAATGCCCATCAAGCTGTGAGAAGAAGACGTTAGAGGAGGAAATGCATATTTTTCAAAGCTGTCTCAGACTTTCATGTCGACGACAAAACATTTCTGACAATCTCTCGACCATCTATCACATGACAGCTGGGGAGCAGTAGGCACAAACACAGCATAAACATCCTATTTTCTAACCGAGTCCACACTCCTCTGGATCATGATAGACTCCATATGGTGCAGGGCAGGCTGGAGGGAAAAAAATTAACCGCTTCCTGTCATCACTGCTGTGAGACGGTTCTTTTATTACTCATCTTGGGAATAAATAAACCCCCAAAATGCCCTGCTAGGACATTGATGACTGGCCAGATGTTCAATGTTTGATTTGCATAGCATTGTAAACTTCCTCTTCAGAAGTTTTTAAACATTAACCAAATCCCGGGCTCAGGAGCGTTTATTTTTACTCACTCCAGTGTCGTGTACTCAGCCAACATAAAACATGATTTGAGGAAAACCTTTATAGTTTTATTTATTTATTAATGAACAGATTTCTCGGTGCGTGGACATTTGCTCACAGGACAAATGCTCACAACCTTAATGAGAAAGCAGACATGTGCTCACAACATCTTTTTTTCTTTGTTCTAATAAATGCATAATTCAAAAAGATCACAATGTGTTCTAAAAATTCTTTATTCTTATAAATACATAATGCTAAATTAACTCATTATACATTAGGGTTAGGGTTTCGGGCTAGAGTTTAGGGTTAGGGATAGGGTTTAGGGTTAGGGGTTAGGGGTTAGGCTTAGGTTTAGGATTAGGGGTTAGGGTTAGGGTATAGGGTATAGGATTAGGGTTAGGGATAGGGTTTGGGGTTAGGGCATAGGGTTGGGGATAGGGGATAGGGTTTAGGGTTAGGGTTTAGGGTTGGGGTTTAGGGTTTAGAATTAGAGGTTAGAGTTTAGGATTAGGGTTAGGTTAGGGTTTAGGGTTTAGAATGAGGGGTTAGACTTTAGGGTTTAGGGTTTTGGTTCAGTGTTAGGGTTTAGGGTTGGGGTTAGGGTTAGGTTTTGGGTTTAGGGTTAGGGTTATGGTTCGGCTTCAGGTTAAAATTGAACAAAATTTTTGGGTTACGGTTTAGGTTTTTGGTTTAGTGTTAGGGGTTAGGGTTAGGGGTTAGGGTTATGGTATAGGGTTAGGGATTAGGGTTAGGGATAGGGTTTAGGGGTTAGGGGATAGGGTTTAGGTTAGGTTTAGGGTTGGGGTTTAGGGTTTAGAATTAGGGGTTAGAGTTTAGGATTAGGGTTAGGGTTTAGAATTAGGGGTTAGAGTTTAGGGTTAGGGTTTAGGGTTTTGGTTTAGTGTTAGGGTTTAGGGTTGGGGTTAGGGTTAGGGTTTGGGTTTAGGGTTAGGGGTTAGGTTAGGTTTTGGGTTTAGGGTTAGGTTAGGGTTAGGTTTTGGGTTTAGGGTTAGGGTTATGGTTCGGCTTCAGGTTAAAATTGAACAAAATTTTAGTGTTACGGTTTAGGTTTTCGGTTTAGTGTTTGGGTTTAGGGTTAGGGGTTAGGGTTATGGTAAGGATTAGGGTTTAGGGTTGGGGTTTAGGTTTCGTGTTCAGGTTTAGGGTTAGGGGTTAGGGTTAGGTTTAGGGTTTAGAGTTAGGGTTATGGTTCGGCTTCAGGTTAAAATTGAACAAAATTTTAGGGTTTAGGGTTAGGGTTAGGCTTGGGTTAAAATTGAACGAATTTTTTAATGTTGTGAGCAAATGTCTGTTTTTAAATTAAGGTTGTGAGCATTTGTCTTGTGAGCAAATGTCCTGGAACTGATTTCTCCAGTGGAGTTTTAACACTCATTGGTTCGTCTTATATTTTATGTCCCTGTTAAAATTTCAGTTTTGCATATAAACCCTACCAACAGTTTATTTGGGGCGAACCATAGTTTCCTGCAGGCCACAGGAAAGCCCAACATACACACACACACACACACACACACACAACGTCTGTCACATTGGCACAAATAGACCCAGCACAGCAGGGGCCTCCTTATAATGAGGAGCTTGTGCACTCTGGTTGTCGCATTAAATCGTAAAGCACACTTTTAGGCCGTCTTTATGACTTCCTTTTATCCCTTGTAGCATTTGTAGAGGCAGACCTCAAGCTCCACTGTCCGCCACCTGACAGCAGCAAAGCCAGTGTGTTTATAAACAGTCTGCATGTTTATGTTGAATTATGTGAGTCCCACACATTTTCCTGTCAGTGACTCGGGGATCTGTCCCTCACTCGAGCATTACTTTAGTCTGGGATGTTTTGTGAGTCATCGTGACCATTTTGTGATTCATTGTGAAATTGGTGGGCTGTGAGTGACTTCCTGTTTGGTCATGCGTATGTTCATGATATTGAATCATTATTTATATATTAGAATGTTAACTGTTAGATCCGAGGGGTCGGCTAGGTCGCCTTGATTCATGGAAAAGGCTCCGCCAGTTCGGTGAAAAGAAGAGGGTGAGATTTAAATGATATAATACACATAACATAGAACAGGGGTCACCAACATGGTGCCCGCAAGCACCAGGTCATCCGCAAGGACAACACGAGTCTCTCACATGCCTGTTCACTGCTATTTTTAGAACAGGCCCGCGGCTCCATAGCGCCACTCTCCATTGAGCTGCATCTAAATTTTTTGCCATTTTTTAAATCGAGTAAATATCTTCACGTAGATGAATATCATTAATTATTAATAATAACATATAATTAAAGGTAAATTGAACAAATTTGCTATTTCAGAAGTGTGTATTTTGCATTAATTCGTACCCAAAAAGTACAGTGCTGTGCAAAAGTTTTAACCCCCAACCACCACCACCAGCACCATCACCACCACCATCACCACCACCATCACCACCAATTTCTGACATTTTTTGTCACTGTCATCCATTTCAGATCAAGCAAACCTAAATATTACACAAATATAGAACACAAGTAAACACAAAATTCAGTTTTTAGTGCCAATTGCATTTATTAAGAGGGAAAAAAATCATCTGAACCTACAAGGGCTCCTGTGAATAAGTAATTGCCCCCTAAACCTAATCGCTGGTTGAACCACCTTTTGCAGCAATAACTGCAGTCAAGCGTTTGCGATAAGAGGCGACGAGTCTTTCACATGACTGTGATGGGATTTTGGCTCAATCTTCTCTGTAGAATCATTCAAGATCAACCAGATTAGATGGTTTTTGGGTATGAACAGCCTTTTTAAGGTCATGCCACAGCATCTCAATAGGGTTCAGGTCAGGACTTTGACTAGGCCACTCCAAAACCCTCATTTTGTTGTTTTTTTAGCCATTAGTCCATTTGTCCAGAACAAGGGCAGTGGTGGTCTGGTGGTATAGGGCGCTAGATCTCTGATCCTGAGGTTGGGGGTTTGAGTCCCACTCTCCACTGGGTTGTCACTGTCCCTCCCAGTGCAGCTAACTGGGTTATCAAAGGCCGTCTATGGTCTATGGTGTCTGTCACTGTCTATGGTGAGAGGTTCATATAAAAGAACCATTGCTGACTTTTGACAAGAGTAGCTGCAAAGCCGTCAGCGTGTTTCTGTCCCTTGCTAAAGGGTTGTGTCAAGAAGGGCATCCGACGTAAAAACCTACGCCAAATCAAATGTGCTAATCATTCGCTGTGGCGACCCCTGATAAAGGGAAAAAGCCGAAAGGAACTCTCAGTCCATTAGTCCAGAAGTGGACTTGCTGGTGTGCTTCGGATCATTGTCTTGCTACAGAACCCAGGTGACCTTTAGCTTGATGTCTCGAACTGATGGACGAACATTCTTCGCTAGGATTTCTTGGTAGTGAGCAGAATTCATAGTTCCATCAATCATGACAAGTCACTCAGGTCCTGAAGCAGCAAAGGAGGCCCAGATCATCACACTTCCACCACCATGTTTCACTGAACTTTGTATTGAACTTTGAGTGAGAAATGCAGTGTTCCTTTTGCTCCAGATGGAAAGGGATGCATTTCCCTCACAATGTTCAACTTTAGCGTCATCAGTCCAGAGGACATTTTCCCAAAAACTTTGCGGATGATCAAGATGATTCTTGGCAAAAGTGAGTCATGCCTTGATATTCTTTTTTTGTCAACAGTGGCTTTCACCTCAGAACTCTTCTTGTTTGCTCTTGAAGTTCACTGGATCGCGGCATGATGACGAGTGTTCAGTATGGCTTACCTTACCTTGCCAGACAGGTTTTATGTTAGGGATCTCCTGATTGGAAATGTCTGGCAGCAATCAGGCCTGGGTGTGGCCATGAACTTGAACTCAGTTTACCCGAATAATATGATTAATCACAATTACCTCATATTTTAACAAGGGTACAATTACGTTTTCACAGAGGTTCATGTAGGTTTGGATAGGATTTTTCTCTTAACAAATAAAATCACAACAGAAAAAACTGCATTGTTTTGAATACTTGGGTTATCTTTGTGTAATGTTTGAATTTGTTTCATGGTCTGAAAAGGTTAAGTGTCACAAAGGTGCAAAAAAATTAAAAAATCAGTAAGGGCTAAAACTTTTGCACTGCATTGTAGCTCTCAGTTTCAAAAAAGTTGGCGACCCCTGATATAGAATATAAAGTGTATAGTAGATTGCGTATTATTTTTAATAAATATTATAACACCTAATGTGGTGTTAGTTGGTATTAAATAAATGTCGAGGATGTTTAATGATCTTGTAATGCTGTAATAAAAGTACTAAAGTAGACCACAGCTAACCATAAAGTCCTAAAGGCCTGTGGATCTAAGCATAAAGTCTCAGATTCTCAGATTTTTAAAAAAAAATTCTTTGAACTTATTTCCCTGATGAAATTTGAGGAGGGGGATGGGTTGTTTGTTTGTTTGTTCTACGTTGTTTTACCGTGATGTTTCTGTTGATGTCCTTACACAGCTAGCTAAGGTTTAGCTAACACTTCTATTAGCATGTCGCTAGGTCAAAAGAGTCGTAAACATGTTCGCATGGTCCACATGATCAGCATTTTTTTCCCCTCCAACTCCCCCCCTGTCCGTTAGCTTTCTCATTCTTGTTGTGTATATTTGGCATCCTTGTGATGAAAAGGCTTAATGTAAAATTGGACAAACACATAAAATCTATCAATATTTTATCTGTACAGGGATCCCTCGCTATTTGCACGACAATTCATGCGGCTTCAGTGCATCGCAGGTTTTTTTTTTTTTTAAATATTCATTGAATTACTAAATAAGGAAATTAAGGAATAGGGGCAAAAGTTAAGGAAATTGATGAAAAAACAAGGCCAATTATGCAAAAAAAAAAAAAAAAAAAAACCCTAAACAAACACAAAACAAAAAACAACCCAAAACCTCCCTTCAAAACTACTTACATTTTTGTGAGGTGCGCATCTGAGTGCATGCACGCGCATCCATATGTGTGTGTATTTATATTTTATTTACATCTTATGCATTCTTTTTGAATATGTAATAGTTCTAAACATTTATAGCATTGAATATGCATTTATTGATATATACACATGGTATGGTATGGTGGTGGTAGGCCTCCGTCAGTCCCGAAGGACTATGGCTGCGCTCTGGCTGGTACCCCAGCTGGTGATACCCACCAGTACGCAGAGCCTGGGTAGGGAGTAATGATGGACAGGCTGTTACCCAAGCAGCAAGTCCCCCCCTGTCTCGGCGCCACCGGAAGGATCCAATGGAAGGGCAAATGCCGATACGACTGGGTTCCAGTGCCGCTGCAGGAGAGAATCTACGGTCAATTTAGAACGGCCAATTAACCTACAGTGCACGTCTTTGGACTGCGGGAGGAAACCGGAGCACCCGGAGGGAACCCGCACAAGCACAGGGAGAATATGCAAACTCCACACAGAAACGCCCAGGCCGGGAATCGAACCCAGGCCTTCTTTCTGTGAGGCGGACGTGCTAACCACTACGCCACCGTGCCGCCATATATACACATACACATGTACATATACATCAGTCGGGGGGGGAGGGGGATCCTACTTCACAAAATTCGATGGTTGCGGGAGGATCTCTGTCCCAATTAAGCATGGAAAGTGAGGGGATCTCTGTATATTCTTTTTATTTGGTCAAAATACAATTTAAATAATTGTACATATTGTATTTACATGATCCATAAAAATAACTATAATTTGTTTACTCATGTTTCCAAAAAATCTACTTGACTCTCATTCATATTGAACTAATTCTCATTGATTTGGAGTTAGATTTAGGATTACCATCAGTGGTTAAATGTAAAATATCTTGATCTTGGTGTAATATTCTTTTTTATCTTATTACTTCCAGTTATACTTTATACATTGCTTAATTTTTGATTACTCATAGGTTTCACCCTCTGTTGACAACACTCATGACAAACCTCCCTTGATTAACCTTCAGACGTCATAGTTCGTGTATATAAAACACTAATCCGCTGAAATAACTCTCCCACAAAGGCAAAACAGCCGAGAATGGGCTCGCCTAGAAACGCCTTCCAACCAGATACAATCAAAGTTCACCTCATTCTTGCCTGAGGCCTCTGATCTGGAACAAAGGCCAACTGAACATATTCTTGTGAAATAACGCAGAAAGAATTTGCTCTGTCTTGACATAGGTGTATCTTTAGATTTATGTATTCAATGTGCTAATTAGCTTCAACTCAATTTAACAATTGTTTAATTATCACAACAGAAAACCACAACCTCAAATCAGAGTAAATTGTGATGATCTGTTCAGTTCATTCAGTTCATTTTCTGTACCCGCCTAATCCTAATTTGGGTCGCGGGGAGGCTGGTACCCATCCCAGCCAACTTTGGGCGAGGGCAGAGTACACCCTGGACAGCTCACCAGGCCATCACAGGGCGGAAACACGCTGACAGCTTTGCAGTCTACTCTTGTCGAAAGTCAGCAATGGTTCTTTTACATGCCTCACACCATAGACAGTGAGAGACATGGCCAGCCTTTGATAACCCAGTTAGCTGCACTGGGGGGGACTCGAATCCCCAACCTTTGGATCAGCAATCCAGCGTCCTATACCACTAGACCACCACTGCCCCGGCTGTGATGATCTGTTGAAACTGAAGTTTTTATTCATCCATCCATTAGTTCATCCATCCACTACATCCATGTGTACTGCTTGGCTCCCAAGGGTGCCATGGAAGCAGGAACCAATCACAGCTGACTTCAGATGAGAGGTGGTATCACCCGCAGTTATAATATAGCGGAAAACAACCATTCCCACTTACTGGTAATACGTGAGTTTGAATTGTGAAAGGAAACTGAAGTGCCTCATTGAAACCCACACGTGTACAAGGAAAACATGAAAACTACACACAATGCCCTTTGGTCAAGACTTGAACCCAGAACTTTTCCAATGTGAGCTAACGGAGATATCCGCTTAGGCACCATGCCAAATCTTTAAGTTTAAAGTAAGGTAGTCTGCTGGGGTTTTTTACACCCGAGCCGAGTGGCTCATTAAGCCGCTCCTTATCCCTAGTTTCCATAGCGTGAAGATGCCAGGAGTTCAACTCCTCCTGGATGGGACGCTAGTCCATCACAGGTTACCTTCCAGGTATTTTTTTTCCCCTGCTGCTACCCATTTATACTGCTGGGTGAACAAAGGCATACTTGTGGTTAAGATTTTGCCCAGGGGGCTTAGCACAGTAGAGGTCTAACTGGGATTCGAACACACAACCTCCTGATCATGAGCTCAGCACCCTAACCACTATACCACCGTGTCAAATTTTTAGCCACCAAGTTTTTACTGCAAATGTACTCATATAACCCACAAAAATGTCTACTTCTTCTTCTTCTTCTTTTCCTTTCGGTTGTTCTCTTCAGGGGTCACCACAGCGAATCATCTGCCTCCATCTCACCCTATCTTCTGCATCTTCTCTTAAACCAACTCCCTTCATGTCCTCCTGCACCACATCCATGAATTGTCTCTTTGGTTTTCCTCTAGACCTTCTGCCTGGTAGTTCCAACCTCAGCATCCTACTACCAATATACTCACTATCCCTCCTCTGTACATGTCCAAACCATCTCAATCTCACCTCTCTGACTTTGTCTCCAAAACATCTTACATGCTCTGTCCCTCTGATGTTCTCATTCCTGATCCTATCCATCCTCGTTACTCCCAAAGAGAACGTCAATATTTTCATCTCTGACAAAAATGTCTTCTAGGATGGTTAAAAATATCAAATTTACGTTTAAAGAAACAGTTGGTTCATCTTTAACCAAACAATCATTTGGTGAACAAAGATTGTAAGATTTTGGTGCTTCATATTACTAAAATGTAGCTCAAAGGACGTCAGGCTGTCTTATTACTGAAATTAGTGTGTCTACTAAATATTAAGTTTATATTCAATGCCTTGGATTATATATTCATTATCACTATGCATCAAAGAGGGTGAAATTGTTGCTTGTTAATATATGTCCAAAATAATCATCAATTTGAATGAGATGTGCTTTTTTTACATGACTGCCATTAATAAATCATTTTACAGCGTGTATGCACATGAGTGTCGCAAGATTGGAAAAAAAGAGGCAAGATTATATAGCAAACACTACCGATAATAACAATAAAACCTGCAGCAAAAAAGAATGGAATGAAAAACATGGTTAGGGTCAGAAACAAGTCAGGAATAATCAACTGGAATTCTGAGATGTTTTTGTACCTGTAATTCAGCACCAAAAAGGATCTACATGAAATGCAGTCAGCCGACTCCGGGCGAGGACAGAGTACACCCTAGACATCTCGCCAGGCCATCACAGGGCGGAAACACGCTGATGGATTTGCAGCCTATTCTTGTCGAAAGTCAGTAATGGTTGTTTTACATGACCCTCCCACCATAGACAGTGAGAGACATGGCCGGCCTTTGATAACCCAGTTAGCTGCACTGGGGGGACAGGGACAACCTTGTGGAGAGTGGGACTCGAACCCCCAACCTTAGGATCAGTGATCCAGCATCCTTTACCACTAGGCCACCACTGCCCATCCTTTCATAATGTCTGTATGATAATTCGTTCATTTATTCATTCATTTTCTAAGGCAATTAATCCTAATTAGTGTCACAGGAAGGTCGGCACCTATCCTAGCCGTCTCTGGGTGAAGGCAGAATACATCCTGTACAGTTTGCCAGGCCATCATCGAGCCAACACTCGCACAACCATTCGCACAATTTGAACAGCCACATTAGTAGGCTAGCAGCCAGCTAACGGCTAATTAGCCTACAGTGCATGTTTAGTTTTTAGGCTGTGGGAGGAAACCGGCGTCCCAGAGAAAGCCCACATAAGCACAGGGAGAGCATGCAAACTCCACACAGAAATGCCTGAGCCCAGGAAATGAACCCAGGCCTTCTTGCTGTGGGCAGACGTGCGAACCACTATGCCATCATGGTGCATCCATGTGATCAGTCTAACTGGATAAAGGTGGTGTCTGCATCCACTGGAGTGTGAAGTAAATCCTGATAAAATTTCAGCTGAGTAGGGTTAGCAAAACAATAACAGGATATCTTATCTTGTTTTTGGATAACTGGTGTACACCCACATTCCACATTCCACCCAGAGTCTCAGAGGTTCCACATGCCAGACATGCTAATGTCAAATGTCTCCTGTCAAACCTGCATTAATATCCCTGAAGACGAACTTGGGAAACTCGAAACCCCAATTTACAAACTGTCCTATTTACATTTAATAATAAAACACAAACACCAGTTTACGTTGCTGTCAAGTTAAAGTTATTTTTGCGCTTTACTGTTCTCTTGATCTATTCGTGTAAATTTATGCAGTGGTGTTAATAAACTTCTCATCTCCTTTAAGGGTTTTGACCAAGTTGTCCACGTTGAACATAAATGCCAAATATTTGTGGACAACTAACCATTACAGTGGAGCCGGTGGTGTAGTGGTTAGAGTGCTGGGCTCATGATTTGGAGGTTGTGAGTTCAAATCCCACTGAGACCCTCACTGTGCTAAGACTCCTGGGCAAGGTCTCAACCACAAGTGTGCCTCTGTTCACCCCACCCGGCAGTATCAATGGGTACCAGTAAAAATATACTGGGAAGGTAAACTGCGATGGACTAGCGTCCCATCCAGGAGGAGTTAATCAACTCCTGATTGCTTCATGCTACGGAAACCGGGGATAAGCACCGGCTCGGGTGTAAAAACCCAAACAGTTAATCAATCAAACCATTACACCAACATGTGGTTCTTCACAGGATGTGCTTGTATGATGTATTACACGGCTCACACAAGAAGTGGTGCGGAGGATGCAAATCTATTCACCAGCAAATTGTTGTCAGCGTTTGTTGCCTAGGTAACATGTTTGTGTTTATGTATTGATGTTCTCCTCACATTATTTTTTACAGTATGATGTTATTAACTATATTTATCTTGTCCATCTATCAGTGCTAGGCTTAACATGCCATTGCTGAATAACTCCAGCATGCACTGCTATTGTCTCACAGTAATTAGGAATATTTTAAGGATACAGCAGCTCAGCTTTAAATAATAATTCTGTAACTGCTTTAACTGATCAGTATATATCACACTTTCCACTGTGTTGTGTGAAATCCCAAATCATAAAATTTAACCAATTTAAATATTCATTTTCTGTAACCAATAATCTTAATTAGGGTCGCAGGGAGGCTGGCACCCATCCCAGCCACACTGGACAACTCGCCAGGCCATCGCGGGGCGGAAACACGCTGACAGCTATACAGCTCCTCTTGTCGAAAGTCAGCAATGGTTCTTTTACATGAACCTCACACCATAGACCAGGGGTCTCCAACCATATCCACAAAAGGTCGGTGTGGGTGCAGGTTTTCACTTCAACCAAACAGTAGCCACACAGTCCACCTGTTTCTACCAATCTCTGATCATCAAAAGAGAAGAAATACTAGATTGGACATTACAGTTTCAATACTGAAGTGGGGCCATCTTGGTGAGATCGTCTTGCTTTAAGTCTTAAAAGCAAGGTGATCTCACAAAGATGGCCCCACTTCAGAATTGAAACTGTAATGTCCAATCTAGTTTTTGATGATCAGTGATTGGTGGAAACAGGTGGGTGTGGCTACTGGTTGGTTGAAGTGAAAACCTGCACCCACACCAGCCCTTTGTGGATAAGATTGGAGACCCCTGCCATGGACAGTGAGAGACATGGCCAGCCTTTGATAACCCAGTTAGCTGGACTGTGGGGGGGGGGGACGGACGGTGACAACCTGTGGTGAGTGGAGCTTGAACCCCTGACCTTAGGATCAGTGATCCAGCACCTTCAACACTTGGTCACCACTGCCCTCTATTTAAATACTGTATAATTAACATAATGTTATACTCATCCTTATTATCATAATTGAGTCAGGAGGACACGTATGGAATCTAAAACCTGTTCCTTGAGCATGTTGTTTGCTTCTGGTGTATCTATGGCATGTGTGTGGTATATATGAATTTTTCAAAACATCAAAGGTTTATTAATCCTTGTTTCTTTAAAGCTGGATGATATTATACTTTATGATGGGAAGGTAATATGAAGAGGCCGAGACGAAGCATTTTGGCAAGCATATGAAAGAAGGTCATTTTAATTCAGAAAGCAGCAGGAAGAAACTTGATTAAAAATGAAAAGATAGGCAGATTTTCAAGACAGACAGGAAACTGCAGGTGAGGGATAAAATTTCATAAGGAAGCATGGAGGAGAGGAAGAAGGAGTGATGGTGAAAGGCTTTGTAGTTCAGTAATGATCAGATGTCCCTCAGCCTCGTTTTCCTTTCCAAGTTGCGGCCCCAGCTGGATCAGATATATCAACAGGCTCTTTCATTCACACCTGGACAAACAGGTAATATAAGGTACACAACAGGCAAAATTCAAAAAGAATAAAGGTAAACTTTGGAATTTTATTTTCAGACACAAACTGGAATTTATTGTATCCTTTGACTAGTTTGTAACCCTGTGCTATGTCGGCGGGGAGCGGCGGGGGAGTATTGTACACATCTATTCTCTGGAGCTCTGCTGGTTCTTATCATATGTCAGAATATTTGCATGAAACACGTTTTCCGACCACATTGAAACACAACAAGTAAAATATATGTGATCATATTTCTGGTATCTGTTCTCAAATAATAACAGACTATAGTTCGAGGATGTATTAAAACGTCTACTTGGCCACTGCATTGAGATTTTATGCCTTTCAGAATATACAATTTAATTCATATCAGCGTCCTGCGGTTGTGTCTTGTGCGCTGCAGAGTCCTTTCCGTGTTGAGCTGCCATGTTCTCCGCGTGCTTGTGTGGGTTTTCTCTGGGTATGTCAGGTTCCTCCCACAGTCCAAAGTAACACACATTATGCTAATCAGCTGTTCCAAATTGCTCTTAGGTTTAAGTGTGTGTTGGCCCTGTGATGGACTAGCAAGCTGCTCAGTGTGCAGCCTCCAAGTGACCCTTGTTAGATTAAGTAGCTCAGCAAATGAAATGGGCTTTTTACACCCGAGCCATAGTGACTCATCGGACCAGTGCTTATCCCCGGTTTCCGTGGCGTGAAGCGACCAGGAGTTCAACTCCGCCTGGATGGGACGCGAGTCCATCGCAGGTTACCTTCCCAGTATATTTTTTACTGGTACCCATTTATACTGCTGGGTGAACAGAGGCACACTTGTGGCTGAGAACTTGCCCAGGGGTCTAAGCACAGTGGGGGTCTAACTGGGATTTGAACACACAACCTCCTGATCATGAGCGCAGCACTCTAACCACTACGCCACCGGCCCCACTAGCTCAGCAAATGAATGAATAATAATGTATAATCCGTTCTTGTAAGCATGTTATCCATTCATTCAACATTTTCTGAACCGTTTAATCGCAATTAAAGTCATGGGGAGGCTGGCGCCCATCTCAGCCGATTCTGCACAATGGCAGAGTACACCCTGAATAGTTCGCCAGACAGGGTGTAAGCGTGTCATGCGTGTCATACAGCTGATAAAAAAATGATAATTAGAATGAATGGAAATGAATATATTGAACTAGTCTTCTCTTTTATTTTTAAGGTGAGCAGCCATTACCAGGCGCATGTTGGACACAGACTTGAGGAATTTAACTGTGTTGACCATTTGGACCACTTTTATCCTCTACCAGTGCTAACATGTTATCATTAGACCGTGTCGGTACCGGACCTTCCTCCTCCACCAGGGCTTTTATAGAGAAAAAGCACACACACAAGCCTGACTCGATCAAAAGGTAAAGAATTTCCACACCCCTGCTGGCCTCCATTAACAAGCCATGGAAATAGGCACCGGATTTATTGGTCACTTTATAGAAAGGAGTTGAGCTGCTGTGGAGACTGCAGGCCCTTCAGCGACGTGAATAAAATGCCCTCATGGCCTGAGTTATTACACCGTCCTTTTAACAGGCTATCCTGTTGCAAAAAGCGATGTGAAGCAATAATCACTTTTGGTCTTTTCAAGGGTGAGACATGTTACACTTGCTCTATTTCTCAAGCTTGCACAGTATGAGACATGGAGGAGGAATTTCAAAGTGAAGTCTATTTTGAAATAGATATGTGTGGCCTTTTCCATTTTTAAGGAGTCCATATCACTTTTGATATTTTTCGATGCTTGACAAAAGAGAACAAATAAGGCCACTCATTTAATATTATCTGGTTGACGGATCCGCCGAAGCTGCTGAAAAATAATTTTTAACTTTTTCAATTTATTATTTTTTCCCCTCCGATCTCTGTATTATATGCCATGTGAAAAAAATATCAAATCTTAATCAGACACAAAATCTTGAATCTTGAAATTTTATGTATAATTCTGTGTATTCGACTTCGAGATCACGCTTATATCTTTATATCCAAATAAATTCTCGCATCAGGTATCGTGAGTTGAGACTCCCAGCATGCTTTGCGAGCAGCTCTAATGAACAGATAATGCATTGTATTGAGACATATGTAATTTGCACATTATATTTGATGATATTCCCGACATATATATATATATATATATATATATATATATATATATATATATATATATATATATATATATATATATATATACACACACAGTGGTACCTCACCTTACGAAATTAATCCCTTCCAGGGCCTTTTTCGTAACCTGCATTTTTCGTAAATTGAACCGCATTTTACATGTAAAACGTGTGATTTGTTCCAAGGCCCCCAATACTACCCCTAAACCCTTTAAAAATTATAAAAGCATACATTTTAAGACCTCCTTTTGCTTCAATATCGTACAGATGATACGCGGGTTGGCCATATTCCTTTGCGATATCACTCAACCGCATACCACAAGCCCGCTCCTTCTTTTCACTCACACCGGAAATCACACGCGTGTGTGTGTGTGTGTGTGCACGCGCACGTGTGTTGACCATGTGTTCTTAGCAGAGTTATAATCTTAAAAATGTTTACAGATGGTTAAAAGCCTGAGTTAAAAAATAAAGCATGAAACAACAGTAACTCTGTCCTTTACACAAAAAGCATTATGGGAGATGCAGCTCCATAATAGCCAATGGGAGGGAGCTGCGTCATCCCTCCGAGCCAATGGGAGGCCAGCGGGGCGGGATGTTGGGAGATAGCCAACAATAGGGAGCTGTGTCATCCCTCCTAGCCAATGGGAGGCCAACGGGGCGGGATGTTTGAATGTCATTGATGAGAGAGCAGCTCGTGCGTTGTTTGAATGTTTGAATGGCCAATGGGAGAGCAACTCTATCGTGCCAATTTCAAAACAAAAGCTGAGCGCGCATTGTTTGAATTTTTTTATATGTCGTGTTTCGTAACGTGAATTTTTTTTGTATCCAGAGAGGAAATTTTAGGTAAATGCGTTTCGTAACTTGGATTTTTCGTTAGATGAAGTACCACTGTGTGTGTGTGTGTGTGTGTGTGTGTGTGTGTGTATATATATATATATATATATATATATATATATATATATATATATATATATATAAAATTTTATTTTATTTTTTTTTCGTTCGACACTTGCAAAGTTGTAAATAATAATATTTTAAATCTAGTGGCCTTATTTTTTCTTATTTCCTCCGACATCACTAAATTTGTGCTGAAAAATTTGTCAACCAGAAAAAAAATGAGTGGCTAAATGTGTGAAGGTATTTATCACTCCTTTCAAAAATAATGATCTTGTCGTATTTTAGTCTCTTATTTCCGATCTTTTCTTTCTAATCTTCACCCTCTTGTGCTAAAGCTTTCCTTTGTAATAAACAATCGCTTTTCCCCATTTTAAGATAATCATTATTATTGTTGCTGGATATTGCCTTCACGGCGGGGGGGCAGCTTTGATGCAGGTTGTTCTGGGTACCAGATGGCTACACTGAAAGGGTCAGAAAAAGAAAATATCAAAGGCCCTGGACTGCAATTTATTGTGTGGGCTGTGATCTCACATTGCCTCCTGAGTGAAATTTCACTGGTGTTTTTAATAGCGTTTGCCATTTCTCCACATGCACACCTCCACTTGCTGTCTAATCTGAGTATGCTGTTACTGGCTGATATACACCACAGACCGAACTCTATATTAATCAGCCAAGATTACAAATACCTTAAAATGGTCTGCATATGTGTTTGTATTTGTCTGTCTATCTGAGAGAGGGAAATGTCATTGAGATGTCATGTGGTTACAAATGTTTGGCATTTAAATGGAGTGAGCTGGAAAATTAAAGCATCGCTTTACCTTCGGGGTTGAGAGAGCGTACACGAAACAGCTCATTTTCAGTGAAGTGAAAAATAGCCTGAATTATATAAATCAAGTAAGAGGTCAAGTGGTAATGGAAGAGAATGGTGGAAAAGGTTTTCTAAAAATATTCATTCTTTCTCTGAACTGCTTAATCCTAATTAAGGTCATAGGGAGGCTACTGCCCATCTCAGCTAACTCCGGGTGAAGGCAAAGTACACCCTGGACAGCTCGCCAGGCCATTGCAGGGCCATCGCAGGGCAGAAACACACCGATGGCTATGCAGCTACTCTTGTTGAAAGTCAGCAATGGTTCTTTTACATGATCCACCAAAGACCGTGAGAGACATGGCTGGCCTATGGTAACCTGGTTAGCAGCACTGGGGAACAGCAGTGACAACCATTGACAGTGGGGCTTGAACCCCCAACCTTTGGATCGGCAATCAAGCATCTTACCATCTTACCATCGGGCCACCGCTGCCCCCTTTCCAAAAATATACTGTACACAAAGGAAAGCCATGCTTCATAGGAATCACACACATGTCAAGTTTCCCGCTATTCTAATCCATGAGCACAGCGCCTTTGTCCTTAAAACATAGCAAAAGCTTCACTAATCGTAATGCTGCATTTTCTTGCTTTATACAGAGTTCTGCAATCTAATGAATCATGTAAAAAACTGTGAGAAAATCAGCTTATGATGAACTCTGGTCAGCATTCTTTACTCTCTAACTAGAACTTCTTAATCAGGCTCAATACATATGTCCACATAGACATAATGACATCACATATATTTAATAATGAGAAATGGTGTTACGTTAAAATAGACAGACAGTGATGCAATGCAAAAACTTCCATATCAAAAGAAGCTTCAGCTCCATAAGGTATTATATACTGTATTATATGCTGTATTATACAGACGCTCCCCAACATACATTTTAGTTCGGTTCCGGACGGCCGAACGTAAGCTGGAAAAAAAAAACGTAAGTTGTTACTGTATGTTCCAGTGATGTATGACGTTCATACTGTTCTATACATCCATAAATACCATTACCGTATCTCATAAAACACCCCTAAATCAATTATTATAAACATTACATTGTAAAATAATATCAACATTAATTTAAAGTAAATTAAATTCAAGCAAAATAATTTCAAGTAGATAAATTTTAATCAAATTCACTCATAAGATATCAAATACAGTATCAAATATAACCTTTAACATTCTCTGTGATGCGATTTTTCTGCTTGTAAATGGTTCCGATGGTCGACGGAGCCATTTGGAAGAAACATGCAACATTCACGTGTTTTTCACCAGCATCACTTTTCTTGATAATAGCCATCTTCGTTTCTACAGAGATGGCTTGCTGCTTTTTCTGATTACCACTATCACTAGTAGGCTTACGCTTCTGACCAACCATATTTGCTTAGGGTTACAAAAGTTCGCAAAACAGTGTAAACACAAGGATCACAGAGACGACGTCTTAACACAAGGGTAACACGCTATTTAACTGATATATATATATATATATATATAAAAACTGAACTGGGAAGAAGGAGGAGCACATTCAGTCTGTCGTTTGTAAAAAATGGACGCAGCGTCATGAGAAAGTAGCGTATTACGTCAGCGTACTACGTCGGTACGTCAGCGTACTACGTAGGTACATCTCGTACTATAGAGAGCACGCTAAACTCAAAATTTGACATCTTTTTTTTTTTTTTACGTAAAATTGAAAAATACGTAAAACGAATGAACGTGAATGAGTGTCTATATACTAATACATTGGCATTCTTTATAACTGTCTCGAGCTAAAACTGAAGCGGCTGCTAAGGAGGAACTGCAGCATCTGTGAATCTGCTTATTCCTCACATAACTGGCTCAGATATTTTATAAAACTAATCAGTACAGATAAACAGTAATGTAAATTAGGAAGTGGTTGAAAGTACAGTTTTATTTACCCTTTGACATTTTTCTTTATTCTGCCTTATAACTTGAAATAAAAATAGATACAGGTGCATTATTAGCTATTTTACGTTATATGCCAATAATCTTGAAATATTTATGTGTGGGTTTTTTTTGGTGTCACTTGGTGGTACCTATTGATTAGTGGCGTGCAGACTCTAAGGACTTTTCAGAACATATCTATCTCTCAATGTATCAATTTATCTCTTTTTCTCTTTTTCTTCTTCTTTTCCTTTCGGCTGTTCCCTTCAGGGGTCGTCACAGCGAATCATCTGCCTCCATCTCACCCTATCCTTTGCATCTTCTTCTCTTACACCAACTGCCTTCATGTCCTCCTTCACCACATCCATGAATCGTGTCTTTGGTCTTTCTCTAGGCCTTCTGCCTGGTAGTTCCAACCTCAGCATCCTACTACCAATATACTCACTATCCCTCCTCTGTACATGTCCAAACCATCTCAATCTAGCCTCTCTGACGTTGTCTCCAAAACCTCTTACATGTGCTGTCCCTCTGATGTACTCATTTCTGATCCTATCCATCCTCGTTACTCCCAAAGAGAACCTCAACATTTTCATCTCTGATACCTCCAGCTCTGCCTCCTGTCTTTTCCTCAGCGCCACTGTTTCTAAACCATACAACATCGCTGGCCTCAACACTGTCTTGTACACTTTTCCTTTCATTCTTGACGATACCTTCCTATCACACATCACATCAGATACTTTTCTCCAACCATTCCAACCTGCCTGCACACGCTTCTTCACCTCTTTTCCACACTCTCCATTGCTCTGGATTGTTGAGCCTAAGTACTTAAAATCCTCCACCTTTCTTATCTCTGCCCCCTGTAACCTCACCGTTCCTCTTGGGTTCTTCTCGTTCGCACACATGTATTCTGTATCAATTTATCTCTTTCTCTCTCTCTCTTATTTATATATATATATATATATATATATATATATATATATATATATATATATATATATATATACGTATGGGATCCCTCATTTTCCACGGTTAATGGGGACCGAGACCCCCCACGACCGCTGATTTCCACGAAATAAGATCGACCCCCAGACTCACGTATACGTACATGTATATGTGTATATAATATCAATAAATACATATTCAATGCTATAAATTCTCAGAATAACAATTAAACATTCAAAAATAATGCATAGGATGTAAATAAAATATAAATACACACATACACAGACGCGCACGTGCACACACAGATACACACCTCACATATAAATGTAAGTAATTTTGTTGTGTTGTTTTTAATTTGTTTGTTTGGGGTTTTTTTACATAATCAGCCTTGTTTTGCAGAATTTTCCTTAATTTCCTTTTTTTTGATGAATATTTTGGAAAAACCCACAAAAACCCACAATGCACTGAAACCGCAGAAACTGAAGCGCGAAGTAGTGAGGGATCACTGGACATATATATATATATATATAGAGAGAGAGATACTATGTGACACTTATGAGCATACAGCTGGGCCTTATTTAACTGAAGACACTCACCAGATCTTGTTTAGAGGTTTAATAGCAAATGGTTCATGTCTAATATTAAAGTTTTTTTTCCTACGATAAGCACACACCTCTTTTAAGGGTTTTTGTTTTTCTGAAATTTTAAATATATATATATATTTTTTTCTGTTTTATTTTTATATTTCTTCACCAATTTGGACTAGTTATGTAGGTCTGTCTGTCTGTCTGTCTTCCTTTCGGCTTTTTCCCTTTTACTTGGGAGTCGCCACAGCGAATCATCTTGATTCGCACGTTTGATTTGGCAGAGGTTTTTACGTCGGATGCCCTTCCTGTCACAACCCTTTTAGCAAGGGACAGAAACACGCTGACGACTTTGCAGCCTACTCTTTACGACTAGTTGGACTAGTTATGTAGGTATGTTCCATAAAATCCAGGTAAAAACATTTATAAAATGGAAAAATGTCAAAGGGATGAATACCTTCTGCAAGCCACTATATTTAAAGACTGACTGTTATCTACACGGTAAAGTAACGTAAGAAAAGAGTGATAAATTGTTTTGTGTTTGTTAAATTCTTGGCTCGATCAGTCTGGATAACCATCCATCTACAGCAGGGATCACCAACGTGGTGCCCGTGGGCACCAGGTAGCCCGCAAGGACACTATAAGTTGCCCGCGGACCTGTTCACTGCTAGTTTTAGGACAGGCCCACAGCTCCATAGCGCCACTCTCCATTGAGCTGCATCTAATTTTTTTGAATATATTTTAAATCAAATCAATATCTTCACATAGATAAATATCATTAATTATTAATGATAACATATAATTAAAGGTAAATTGAGCAAATTTGTAATTTCAGAGGTGTGTTTTGACCTGGTAGCCCTTCGCATTAATTGGTACCCAAGAAGTAGCTCTCGGTTTCAAAAAGGTCGGTGACCCCTGATCTACAGCATATGTATAACTGCATAAATCAGCATGTGTTGCTATTAAAGTGGATTTGTGAGTGCCAATTTATTCATTAATTTGCTGAATTTCTTAATCCTACCGGGGTCACAGGGAAGATGTAGCCTCTCTCAGTTTAGTCTGGGTGAAGGTGGGATGTACCCTTTGTATGGCCGAGGCAGAA
>CM045732.1:60720995-60730995 GCA_024760905.1 Plotosus lineatus
GTCCATTTATGAATTAAATATTATTTAAATGCATTTATATATATATATATATATATATATATATATATATATATATATATATATATATATATATATAATGCATTTAAATAATATTTAATTCATAAATATATATATATATATATATATATATATATATATATATATATATATATATATATATATATATATATATATATATATATATATATATATATATATATATATATATATATATATATATATATATATATATATATATATATATATATATATATATATATATATATATTAGTGCCTGAGCAGTGGTGGTCTAGGGGTATGGGGCGCTGGATCGCTGATCCAAAGGTTGGGGGTTCGAGTCCCACTCTCCACAAGGTTGTCACTGTCCCCCCCCCAGTGCAGCTAACTGGGTTATCAAAGGCGGGCCATGTCTGTCACTGTCTATGGTGAGATGCATGTAAAAGAACCATTGCTGACTTTCGTAAAGAGTAGCTGCAAAGTCGTCAGTGTGTTTCTGTCCCTTGCTAAAAGGGTTGTGAGAGGAAGGGCATCCGACATAAAAACCTCTGCCAAATCAAACGTGCGAATCAGATGATTCGCTGTGGCGACTCCCGAGTAAAAGGGAAAAAGCTGAAAGGAAGACAGACAGTGCCTGAGTTGTAGGATGACCATTGGTGACCCGCCATGAAGGATAACGCCCTGGTTATCATCTTCATGGAAGTTTTCTTGGCAGGATTAGTGCAGTGGTTTGCACAATGCGAACCTACAGGCAATTTAGAACAGCCAATTAACCTACTGTGCATGTCTTTGGATTGTGGGAGGAAACCCATGCAAGCACGGGGAGAACATGCAAACTCCACACAGAAATGCCCAGGCTGGGAATTGAACCCAGGCCTTCTTGTTGTGAGGCGGATGTGCTAACCATTACGCCACCATGCCGCCTATATATATATGTACAGTGATCCCTCACCACTTTGTGCTTCAGTGCATCACGGGTTTTTCAAAAACATTCATCAAAAAATAAAGGAAATTAAGGAACAATAGGGTTAAAGTTAAGGAAAATGCCGCAAAACAAGGCCAATTAGGCAAAAAAAAAAAAAAAAAAAAATCCAAAAACAAACTAAAACAAAAATCAACCCAAAAAACCCCAACAAAACTACTTACATTTTTATGTGAAGTGCGCAAATGAGTGTGTGCATGTGCATCTGTGTGCACGCGCACGTCTGTATGTGTGTGTATTTATATTTTATTTATATCTTATGCATTAAGAACAAAAGGCCAATCGGGCAAAAAAAACAACAACAAAAAGAAAAAAACTAAAACCCCCCAATAAAACTACAGTACTTACATTTTATGTGGGGTGCACATCTGCGTGTGTGTGTGTGAGTGTGTGTGTGTGTGTGTGTGTGTGTGTGTGTGTGTGTGTGTGTGTATTTATAATTTATTTACATCTTATGAATTATCTTTGAATGTTTAATTGTTATTATAAGCATTTATAGCGTCCAATATGTATTTATTGATATTAATATACACATATACATATACGTATACATCATGAGCCTGCTTTGTGGAAATCTGCAGTCGTGGGGGGTCTCAGTCCCCATAAACCGTAGAAAGTGGTATATTATATTCATATGAGAGCGAGAGCGAGAGCGATAGAGAGAGAGAGAGAGAGAGAGAGAGAGAGAGAGTTTAATTAAAGAATATGCTGTGAACTGCTTTGTGCCAAATACCGCAGCACACTCAGAGGTCTTGTGTCGCCCGTGCTTGGAGGGCTTCGGGTTTTTTTGGTGACACAAGTAGGACCTATATAATAATAGGCAGGTGGTCTTAATGTTATGGCTGGTGTGTGATGATGTATATGTAAAACCATTCATTCATTAATTTCCTGAACCGCTTAATCCTAATTAGGGTTGCGGGAAAACTGGCGCTGGCGAAGGGTAGAGTACACCCTGGACAGCTCACCAGGCCATCACAGGGAAGAAGCACACTGACAACTGTGCAGTCTATTCTTTACGAAAGTCAGCAACGGTTCTTTTACATGCCTCAGCAGTGAGAGACATTGCCAGCTCTTGATAACCCAGTTAGCTACACTGGGGGGACAGCAGTGACAACGCGGTGATAGTGGGGCAGTAAACCCCCCAACCTTCAGATCAGTAATCCAGCACCCTACCACCGGGCCACCACTGCCCCATGTATGTCAGATATTGCTGTAAACTGACATGGTGGTTCGCAAATCCATCACTCAGCAACAAGGTTCTGGGTTCCCTCTTTTATGTGGTGTTTGCATGTTCTGCCTGTGCTTGAGTGGGTTTCTTCTGGGTACATCGTCCAACAATCCAAAAAAAAACATGAAAATTAGGCTAATCGGCTGTTCCATATTGTCCCTAGGTGTGAGTGTGAATGTTTGTGTGTGTGGGCCATGCAATGAACTGGCAAGCTGTTCATAATGTACCCTCTTTTTCTTTTCATAGTACATTATGGAATAGTAGGTTCTTCTCACTTATCTAGTTCAGTGGCTCTGCTGACTGAAAAATGATACCCTTGTGTATTCCAAAGGTGGGCAGTGGTGGCCAAGTGGTATAGGTGCTGGATCAGTGATCCTAAAGTTGGGGGTTCGAGTCCCACTCTCCACAAGGTTGTCACTGACCCCCCCCCCCCCAGTGCAGCTAACTGGGTTATCAAAGGCCGCCCATGTCTCTCACTGTCTATGGTGGGAGGTTCATGTAAAAGAACCATCGCCAACTTTCAACAAGAGTAGCTGCATAGCCGTCAGCGTGTTTCCACTCTGCGATGACCTGGCGAGCTGTCCAGGGTGTACTCTGCCCTCGCCCAAAGTCAGCTGGGATGAGCTCCAGCCTCCCCGCGACCCTAATTAGGATTAAGCGGTTACAGAAAATGAAATGATGAACATCATGGAATAAGGACATGACATGAGATTATACCTCACAATCCAGTAGCACTCAAACGATAACATGCAAATGGGAACAAATAAATTCTGTATAAAGTAGACTATGAAGTTCTGTCACTTCCATTTCAACTGCAAGCCTTCAACATTGATGTACCAACACTTCTTAATATTCCCGTCTTCTTATAAGAGAGATGGCTGCACCTTAAAGTCATCTGAGATCTAACCTTTTTTTGGCCCACTGAAGTGTGGGAAAAGGAGCATGAACAGATGCTTTGTGGAGCAGATCGCTTTCCTTTCCCTCATCAATGGCAGACTTATGCTCGCCTGATCCAGGGTTTCAGAGCTTCTGCCAACCCTCAAAGGAGCTTTCATGTCTCCGACCAACAAAAAGAACGGAAGCCAAGAGATCTTCGTCCTTGATTTGATGTAGTCTTAAGCAAATAGACTGCATGTCCTTGGAGGAAAGTAAAGCCTGTTTCACACTCATGTCTTGCACAGATATCTCGGAGATAAAAGCCGCCTTTCATTTCAGATCTTTGCGATACAGATAACCCTTCTTCAGCAAAGTTAGTGGTACCTAGCAGGATAATAAAGGTTGGTATTTAATAGTCAGCTTCTCACACAACTTATTGAAGATGTTAAGCAACACCGTGTCCTGGATTTGTTTTCATAGTTATTGCACATTACAATAAACCACTCTGTATTTGTACAGCATTCAAATCCAGTGAATACTTATGCTGTCCTCACTGTCTCTGAGCTTTAATTTTCCATTACACCCATTTATACTGCATTCTTTAACATTCACTGAAGTGTCTCATATCCATATCACAGCACTTTACTGCCATCTGGTGGTCTAGCTTTAAAAATTAATTGTTTAATTATACTAGTAATGCAAGATGATTGGCTATACAGTACTAAATTGTTCTCTTGTAATTCCTTCATAAAGGTGTATGAAGTGAGCCTCAATATCTTTTCATAACTTCTGCTCATGCAGCACTTGGAGAGGAGTGCTCCTCAATATAATACATAATGTCTTTGACGAGTGTCAATCTTATCGACAGGGAACAAAATAATTCAATCCATACCATCTACCGTCCATCATTCCTGCTATGGGAGTGTTTTGAGGTCTTGTGGTTATTCTTGATGTGCCACTGTGTTATCTCAGTCTTGTAAAATTTTAACCAATGTACATTCGAGTACTCAAAAGGATTTTCATGAAATCAGTTGATTACCGTGGTCGGTGTCCGAGATCAAAGAAGCACTGATGCGTACACCACCGTGCTTCAAAAATAAAATGGCACGAGTCATTAGCAGTTTTTTTCCCGCAACACTTGAATTACAGTACTCCATTACAATAATGTGTGCTTAAGGTGTCCATTACTCTACAGGCTTTGTTGTGGCCATTTCACAAGCTGCCCTCTCTTTTCTAGAGAATTACCAGCAGTAGGTATCTTGAGTTTAATCACGCTTGTGAGTTCTGTTTCCTGTGTCGTCTATTCAAGTCGTTGTGGATCCCATTGCTTGGTTTAGGTCATATTGTATATTTTGGTGGTGGTTTGGTGGTATAGTGGGAAAACCGGGGATTTAGCTCAGTTGGTAGAGCGTCCGCTTTATCCTCCGGAAGGTCGGAGTTCGAATCTGGCTGCGTCATACCATAAGACGTTAAAATTTGGTAGTTGTTGCTTCCTGCTTGGCGCTCAGCATCAAAAGGATAGAACAACGCAATAACTGGCGCTGCACAGTGGCGACAGGTGCCCAGAGCACAAACCAAATTTCAATGTATGTAAAAGTACTTTGACAATAAAGATTTGTTTGTTTGTTTGTTTGTTTGTAGTGGTTAGCATGTCTTCCTCAGTGCAAGAAGGTCCTGGGTGTAAGTCCAAGGCTAGGGTGTTACTGTGTGGAGTTTGCATGGGTGTCCTCTGGGTACTCCAGTTTCCTGTCTCGGTCCAATGACATGCACATTATGTTAATCTGCCAGTTCCAAATCGACCAAGGTTGTGAATGGTTGTGTGAGTGTTGGCCATGTGTTGTACTGGCAACATGTTCACCGTTTACATCGCCTTCACCCAGAGTTGGTTCCCCATGACAGTAGAAGGATGAAGCAGTTCAGTGAATGAATGAATGTATGTTTAGGGGTTGGTAGGGTGGCACATTAAGTATCAATATGCTATTATAATTCTGAGCTCTGTTGTGAAATTCAGTGGACGTTCCACAGGTTCTGGTAGATTATTGGCGCCTCTAAAACCAGGCCAGATATGAGAGATAATTAGTGTTTTGACTCTTAGATGTGAATAAAGTGCTTTCTGAAGGTGAATGAATTAATATTGGGGGCTGTGACACAACAAAATGGGAACTATCTGGATGACCTTAAAGACTGGATTTAAAAAATTCTGCTGTACTCTGACTTTTGGGATATTATCACCTACTTCTTAAAAAAACGAGAACATTTTTGTGATCCGCCCAAAAGTTTTTCTTAATGATTGAAACTTTTCTCAAAACCTTCAGCTTTTCTACTTTTATATACTATAAATTTAAATAGTTCACACCTTTAAATAATGTATAATATTGATCAAGAAACAAGATGACATAGTGCTTCATCTTTCATCAGATTCAGAACATCAAGAAGGTCTTGGGCTCAAGGTCTATGCCTGGTGGAGGTGTTTCTGGGTGGAGTCTGTATGCTCTTCCCATGCTTGTGTGGGTTTCCGATGGGTGGTCCGGTTTCTTCCCACAGTCCAAAGACATGCACAGCTCGATTGTCCCAGTAAATGTAAGTATGAATGGTTGTGTATTCGTGGTGGTCCTACGATGGTCTGGTCAGCTTCTTAGAGTGTATTCTACCTTTGCCCGGCGTCGATTGTGATGGGCTCGATGATAAAGCTGTTCAGAAGTTTAAATTAAAATTAAATGGTTTAAAATATCCAAATTCTAAAAACCCTGCAGTGTATTTATTACATCGATTACATTTCCTGAATATGAGAACCTAGTAGCAAAAGACACTATTTGCAAATATCACATAAACAATGAACCATAGACTTGTTACTGTTATTGTTTTATATCTAATAGCATGAATAATACAGTGATCCCGCGCTACTTTGCACTTTAGTTCCTGTGGCTTCAGTGCATTTTCAAAAATATTCATCGAAAAATAAAAAAAGAAGAAAATTCAGGAAAAATAGGGGAAAGGTTAAGGAAAATGCTGCAAAACAAGGCCAATTATGCAAATACAAAACCCCCCAAACAAACAAAAACAAACCAACAAAACTACTTACATTTTTATGTGAGGCGCGTATCTGAGTGTGTGTGTATGCACGTCTGTGTGTGTTCGCGTTTGTATGTATGTATTTATACAGTCGGCCCTCTACTTACGAAATGAATCCGTTCCAGTGCCTTTTTCGTAACCTGGAGTTTTCGTAAGTAGAGGTGCATTTTACATGTAAAACACGTGATTCATTCCAAGGCTCCCAAAACTACCCCATAAAACCTTTAAAAATGATAAAAGTACAACAATTTTGTATGAAATATGTGTTAGAAAATAAATGAAAATTATTTACCTTTTTTAAATCTCTCGAACCACCCATGTGACGCTTTAAAGTTCGGGGGTTGCTGGTCTGAAGAACCCTCATCCCCGCCCCCACCCTCGTTTACAAGGTCCTTAAATATGGTTTTTGCTTTTTCCGAAATAATCTCCACTTTTAATGTCTCCTTCTGCTTCAATATCGTCCCGATTGTAGAGGGGTTTCGGCCATACTCCTTTGCGATTTCAATCAACCGCATCCCACTTTCGTATTTTTTTTATTATCTCCTGCTTCACTTTGATAACGGAGCCCGCTCCTTCTTTTCGGTGTCACCGGGATCACTTTCTTGGGGTTCATGATGGATAACGAAATATAACGCTGCAACGATCACTCTCAAAAAACTCACGAGCTAACAGTCCTGTTCAACTCTCCTTCACGTGTGTGACAAACAGGAAGTGTGGGTACAGGAATGGGTACAGTTCAGCTCCCTCCTGGCCAATGGAAGGTCAGCGGAGTGGCAGGTGGGAAGACAGCCAATGAGAGAGCAACTCGCACATTGTTTGAATATTTGAATGGTGCGTTTTAATGTTTGAATGGCATGTTTGAATGTTTGAATGGCACGTTGGCGCTTTTCGTAAGAAGAGGTTGTTTCGTATACAGAGGACGGAAATTCAGGAAAATGTTTTTCGTAACCTGGATTTTTCGTATTCAGAGGTTTTCGTAAGTAGAGGGCCAACTGCATTTTATTTACATCTTATGTGTTATTTTTTAATGTTTAATTGCTATTATAAGCATTTATAGTGTTGAATATGCATTTATTGATATTATATATACATATACATGTACGTGCACGTCAGTCAGGGGGGTTGATCCTACCTCGCGGAAATCGGTGGTCGCGGGGTGGGGCCTCGGTCCCCATTAACCGCAGAAAGTGAGGGATCACTGTATATGAGGAACACATAAACTGCCAAATAAGGCTGAAATCCTACATTATAAAAAACACATGATCAATTATTTATAGCTTAGTATTTATGAAGAGACCTCATTACCAGCAGTTTTTTAAATTAAGTTTTCACAGAAAACTTTATTTCATCCAGAAAAAAGTTCTAAATCCTTTAGTCTCCCACACTAATGATCTCATATTGGGCGAATGTAGTAATGAATTCTCCAGTGCCCAGAGAACAGAACAGCGTGATTGGTATGGTGACAGCCTTTCAGGCAATACTTTGCTATTAACACACACTTCTCTCCAGAGAAACCTTATATAACATGCTTTATTCTACTTTTCACACCTTCTGACTTCACTTTAATAAAAGTTTCAACTAAGTGTTTTAAAGGTTTTTGTTTTTTTTATGTCAGGATAATTAGCTTCTTAGAGCAAGAAATACTTTTTAATATTTCTGATTTTTTTTCTAAATCGTAATCTCAAGTAAAAGGTCAGAATGGTTGCTTAGTAGTTAGCACATCCAGCTCACAGAAAGAAGGCTCTGGGTTCTAATTCTGGGCATGGTGAGGGTGTTTCAGCGTGGAATCTGCATGTTCTTCACATGCGTCCGTGGGTGTCCTCTGGATACTCCGTTTTCCTCCCACACTCCAAACACATGCATAGCAGGCTAATTGGCTGTTCCAAATTGACCCCTAGATATGAAAGTGAATGAGAAATGTTGTATGTGTGTTGGCCCTAATTGACCGGCAAGCTGTTCAGGGTGTACCCTTAATATGCATAGTGTCGGCTAAGATAGCTTTTAACCTCTACAAGATCCCAGCAGGATTGAACAGTTTGGCGAATGGATTAAAACGCTGGATGATGTCCTCTGCTATATATTTTTTGATTTTGATTTCTGGTAGCCTAATTTACTGAATAATTTACAATATACTTACTTCATATAATTAAAACTATAGCAAAATAGCTATATAGTGTACTATAAGTCTATATTCAGCGAGGAATAAAATATAAAATTGTTCATTTTTCATTATTCTCTGTGATGGACTGGCTTCTCATCCGGACTAAATTCTCCTGCATTGGGCGCAGTATTCATGCCCAACCCTGTTCATGGAGATCTACCTCCCTGAAAACTTTAAACTTTAAACTGAAGACTAAAGTCAATGATTATATCAGTCTGATGGGCACCATTAGGTAAAGTAAGGTAAATCTGTTGGGCTTTTTACACCCGAGCCTAGTGGCTCATCAGGCCGGTGCTTATTCCCAGTTTCCATAGCATGAACCTACCAGGAGTTTAACTCCTCCTGGATGGGACTCTAATCCATCGCAGGTTACCTTCCTAGTATTTTTACTGGTACCCATTTATACTGCTGGGTGGACAGAGGCACACTTGTAGTTAAGACCTTACCCAGAGGTCTTAGCACAGTGTGGGGTCTAACTGGGATATGAGCCCACAACCTTCTGATCATGAGCCCAACACCCTACCACTACACCACAGGGCCCAGGCACCATTAGGATGGCTGCTAAATTCTTCAGAGAGGTAGAGCTCCAGGAAGAGGGTTGGATAGCAATAATTTGGTATAGTCAATCAACCAGTGTGCATGAACTTTTCTTTGGGAGATGGGAGGAAACCCATACAGACATGGAGAGAATATGCCAAACTTGTAAAGCTTGTAAGGTGGCAGTGTCACCTGTTGTGCTGCCTTGCTTCTATTCAGTAGTCCATTCATTTATTCTTTTAATCAGCAGCTTACTGTGTCCAAGGGGAGGCTAGTGCCTATCTGAATTTGGGAGAACTCAAAATACACCCTGAACAGCTTGACTGTCAATCACTCAGTCAGCACACAAACTGAGGGACAATTTAAGACAGCCAATTACCCAATGTTCATATCATCACCTAATATTCATATCATCTCCTAATATTCATATCATCAACTAATATTCATATCATCATCTAATATTCATATCATCACCTAATATTCATATCATCATCTAATATTCATATCATCATCTAATATTCATATCATCACCTAATATTCATATCATCGCCTAATATTCATATCATCACCTAATATTCATATCATCACCAAATATTCATATCATCATCTAATATTCATATCATCATCTAATATTCATATCATCGCCTAATATTCATATCATCACCAAATATTCATATCATCAACTAATATTCATATCATCATCTAATATTCATATCATCACCTAATATTCATATCATCAACTAATATTCGTATCATCATCTAATAGTCATATCATAATCTAATATTCATATCATCACCTAATATTCATATCATCAACTAATATTCATATCATCATCTAATATTCATATCATCATCTAATATTCATATCATCGCCTAATATTCGTATCATCATCTAATATTCATATCATAATCTAATATTCATATCATCACCTAATATTCATATCATCGCCTAATATTCGTATCATCAACTAATATTCATATCATCATCTAATATTCATATCATCACCTAATATTCATATCATCGCCTAATATTCGTATCATCAACTAATATTCATATCATCATCTAATATTCATATCATCATCTAATATTCATATCATCGCCTAATATTCGTATCATCATCTAATA
>CM045732.1:60735995-60863495 GCA_024760905.1 Plotosus lineatus
ATGTCATTGGTTCATCATCTCTAAATCTTCAGCCTACATCATGGAGAACAGCAGACATCTTTGCTGTTGAAGAGAGAGAGTACTGAACATTGTTTTGAAATTGTGTAGTGTTTGCCATCACACTGTTGTCATAAATTTCACTGTGAATTTAAGTTTCATACTTTATACTTCATACGTCATTAAGTTTTAAGTTTTGGAGACAAAGTCAGAGAGGCTAGATTGAGATGGTTTGGACATGTACAGAGGAGGGATAGTGAGTATATTGGTAGTAGGATGCTGAGGCTGGAGCTACCAGGCAGAAGGCCTAGAGGAAGACCAAAGAGACGATTCATGGATGTGGTGAAGGAGGACATGAAGGTCGTTGGTGTAAGAGAAGAAGATGCAAAGGATAGGGTGAGATGGAGGCAGATGATTCGCTGTGGCGACCCCTGAAGGGAAAAGCCGAAAGGAAAAGAAGAAGACCTGCAAATGTCTGCAAATAAATGTTGAGCTGACCTTGTATGCACCTCTGATCTTACCCTGGGTTTACCATCCATGATTTGAGCGAATCGTGAGGAGCTAAGTTGGGTCGTGGGATTGAATCATGATGATCTTGAGGGACCTCATGATGATCATGCTGATTGTGGCGAAATTTTTCACTGTCAAATTTTTCCATGATTTGATGGAAATTGTGATCAGATGTAGGACTTGTGGCCATCCCAGGGCCCACTCTGGATTATGGTGTCTGCCAAATCATGCAAAAGACATCGAGAAAAGTTTAGATCCAGAGCGAGTTCTATTTACTCCATAAACCTGCTTTTCGACAATGTACATTTAAAAAAAAAAAAAAAAAAAAGTGTTGTAAAAACAATGTATTGAATTAAATAAGAACGTGGTGGCACGGTGGTGTAGTGGTTAGCACATCCGCCTCACAGCAAGAAGGTCTAGTTTCAATTTCTAGCCTGGACGTTTCTGTGTGGAGTTTGTATGTTCTCCCGTGCTTTCATGGGTTTCCTCCGGGTAGTCCGGTTTCCGCCCACAGTCCAAAATCTCCCCTAGGTGTGAATGGTTGTGTGAGTATTGGCCCTGTGATAGCCTGTTGAGCTGTCCATGGGGTACCCGCTTTTGCCTGGAGTCAGCTGACATGGGCACCAGCCTCCCCGCGACCCTAATTAGGACTAAGCGGCTCAGAAAATGAATGAACGGATAAATCCGACTGCAAGGAACACGGAAAGTGGTTTTAATTATGTAATTTAATAAAACCATTAATTTCATCCCATGTTTTCATTGGGCAATTATTCATAGATTCATTCATTCATTCATTCCATCATGCCATCATTTTCTGAACCGCTTAATCCTAATAAAAAGTGACAGGGAGGCTGGCGCCCATCTCAGCCAACAGTCAGCAATGGTTCTTTTGCATGTCTTTCACCATAGACAGTGACCGACATGGCTGGCCTTTGATAACCCAGATAGCTTCAACTGGAGGGACGGCAGTAACAACCACTGGCAGTGGGGCTTGAACCCTACAACCTTGGGATCGGTAATCCAGCACTTTACCTTTATTGTCCACTGACAAATCAAACCAATCGAATTCACTTTCCTTCATAGACACTGTGAAGCTCTCAACTGGTTCAAATCAATACGAGAAAGAAGTTGGGAAAGGTCAGACCTTGCTACTGTCGGGTTACAGATAATTGAACATGAGGAATTGTGACTGATTTGTAGATTTATTGTGATTGTTGGTTAGTTTAATCTCTTGCAATAAGATACTTGGGTTAATAATATTCAAAACTATTTTCATGCCACGAAAAAATGCCTACATCATACTTGGTGAAATGTTGCAAGCAGGAAACAGTGTGTGTGTGTGTGTATGTGTGTGTATGTGTGTGTGTGTGTGTATGTGTGTGTGTGTGTGTGTGTGTGTGTATGTATGTGTATGTGTGTGTGTGTGTGTGTGTGTGTGTGTGTATGTGTGTGTGTGTGTGTGTGTGTGTATGTGTGTGTGTGTGTGTGTATGTGTGTATGTGTGTATGTGTGTGTGTGTATGTGTGTGTATGTGTATATGTGTATGTCTGTGTATGTATGTGTATGTGTGTGTGTGTGTATGTGTGTGTGTGTGTGTATGTGTATGTGTGTGTGTGTGTGTGTGTGTGTGTGTGTGTGTGTTAATGATTAAGCAGCCAGCAGTGAAGGACTATAATGGACAATGATGACTGTGTTAGGCCTACTCTGTGTGGGTTATGACATTTATTCCTCCCGCACTATAAACACAATGTTCTCCATCAGCCTGAAAAGCTATTGCCTCGTTTTTGATTCTGCTGAGTATACCGACACCGATCAAATAAAATGCTATAGAATTATAGAATTCAGCTCCAGATGTACATTAGCAAAACACATAAATCATGAATGTCACCAGTTCATTCATTTGTCTCCCTGCTTAATCCTCTTAGGGTTGCCTCAAGTCTACAGCTTATTTTAGCCGACTATGGCTGATGGCGAGTGTACCCTGAACAGCTCGTCAGACCATTGCAGGAAAAACACACATTACCACTCGTACCCACACCTAGGGGCAATCTGAATCAGCCATTTAGTGTAATCTGCATGTCTTTGGACTGTCCCCAGAATAATCCCCAGAATACCTCCACCAACACATCGCCTCCTCAACCATTAGTTTCGGACCCAGAACCGTTTTGCTGTGAGGCAGAAGTGCTAAACCCGACAGCACCGTGCCAAATCCAAATTATTTGATCTGATACAAAGACATTGTAACCGGGTACATATTTATATAGGAATAGAAAGTGCACTATTAGTGTTTGTTCTTTATTAATGGGAAATATAAAGAATGTTCCCATGCCATCTGGTTGAGACTGGAAGCGAGGGATTGCTGGACCCAGCTGTTTAAAATAATTTATATAAATTGGTGACATTTAAGAAACCGTCAAAGTCAGGATCACACAGTGTTTCCCATATTGATTCCCATTCCCAGGATTCCCATGATCCGTATTTATTTATTCAATTTATATTTATTTTTTAAAAATGATGAAACAAACTTAATGATTTTGGCCATGAATATAAAAACAGAGATCCCTCGCTACTTCATACTTCAATTCATGCGGCTTCAGTGCGGCTTTTTTTTTTTTTTTTTTTTTTTTTTAAATATTCATCGAATTAAAAAAAATAAGGAGATTAAGAAAGAATAGGGGGGGGGCAGTTAAAGAAAATGCCACAAAAACAAGGACAATTATGCAAAAAAAAAAACCCTAACCCAGCAAAAAACAATCCAAAATATCTCATCAAAGCTCGTTACATTGTTGTGAGGTGCGCAATGTGCGCGCGCATCCGAGTGCGTATTTATATTTTATTTACATTTTATGCATTATTTTTGAATGCTTAATTGTTATTATAAGCATTTATACCATTGAATATGTATTTATTGATACAGTCGGCCCCCAACTTACGAAATTAATCCGTTCCAGAGCCCTTTTCATATTGCGGGGATTTCATAAGTAGGGGTCGCATCTTACATGTTAAACGCCTAATTCGTTCCAAGGCTCCAGTTTTTGGACTGGATAAACCCCATAAACGCTTTAAAAATGATAAAAGTACACCAATTTTTTATGAAATATGTGTTAAAAGTAAAAGAAAATTATTTATTAAACCATTTAAACATTTTATGAACACATTAAACTATTGTATTAACATATTTATTAATTAAACCATTATTAAACATTTTTTATTAGCACACACGCCTACAAGACGTGAATTCAAAGCGCATTCCCTGCTTGACCATTTACTGAATTAAAACAATTAAAAAAACTAAGCTAAAAACTAAAGCGTTATTCCTTCTCTCTCTCTCTCTCTCTCTCTCTCGCTCTCTCTCTCTCTCTCTGTCTCTGTCTCTCTCGTGCGCGCATGCTGTGGGCCACGCAGACAAGGCGTGAATTCAAAGCGCATTCCCTGCTTGACCATTTACTGAATTAAAACAACTTAAAAAACTAAACTAAAACGTTATTCCTTCTCTTTCTCTCTCGCGCGCACGCGCACGCTGTGGGCCACGCCCCCAAGACGTGAATTCAAAGCGCATTCCCTGCTTGACCATTTACTGAATTAAAACAACTTAAAAAACTAGACTAAAAACTAAAGAATGAAGCTTCCTTCTGTCTCTATCTGGGAGGCCAGCGGGGCGGGATGTTGAGAGACAGCCAATGAGAGAGCAACTTGCGCATCCTGTGAAATTTTGCTTGGCACGTTTGAATTTTGAATTTCTTTTCGTAAGAGGGGGTTGTTTCGTATGCTTCTCGGGGACGGAAACGCAGGAAAATGTTTTTCGTAATCTGTGGATTTCGTACACAGGGGTCTTCGTAAGTTGAAGACCGACTGTATTATATACACGTATACATGTACGTATACTTCAGTCGGTGGGGGGGAATCCTACTTTGCAGATTCCAATGGTCGCGTGGGGATGTCGGTCCCAATTAACCGCGGAAAGTGAGGGAGGGATCCCTGTACTGTAACTGATATCTGGAGCTCTCGTATACAGATACAGTTTTGTGGCCTTGCAGGACACATCCAATATAGACATGTGTTGTAATAGTTGATGGGAAAACACAGTGAAGGCTATGGAAAGAACATGGGGTCCATTTTTACATATTATTCTTAAAATGTGCTTCATTTTGCTCATTGATTGAGTTTTTACTCTCCAAGACTGTCAGGAAGCTCTATAATCTTGCGTGCGTACACAGACCTACAACAGACTGTTTCACACTTCACACAGGAAATGTTCCATGCTTAGACAAGGCGTCAGTCTTCCTCTGTCAGGGTTTCCGTGTAGTCATTTATAGAAAGGGAGCTTCTCCACACTACTCTGGCAGGAAACAGGGATCAGACATGGCTGGTTTTTTAGGCAGTGCTGGAAATGGTGGGTGGATTTTTCTGAGGTGTTGATCAGCTTACGAGTAGCTCAATGTGTCAGGCTGTTTACACGACTTGTTTGTTTGTTTTGTGAATGAGCAATCTAATGAATATATCCTAATTACTGCGGTGACACCAAATGCATAAAGTATTTTATGCCAAGATGGTATAATTTTAGAAACTGAGCTGTATTTTAATGAGGATTCTATTCATTAAATATCTGGTTTAAATCTTGCCAGAAGGAGGACCAGTCCGCAGTAATTACACGAGATGAGCTGTGCTCTGATCAAGTATTCAGGTCAAGAGCAGCTAATGGTTTGGTCAAGACCCTTTGCATAAAATATTGCCGAAAGGGCTTAAACTTGTTAATTGCAGTGCTTTTAAATGGTAGCCTGAAGCTAGAGATGGGATAAATGATATCAAGCAGACACACTTATAATTCAGGGACCTAATATTGTGCACAGTTGTGCTTATGGTGTGCTGCTGTTGATTGTTGATTTCTAAATGTCCCGTTGTGCATGCTGTGGTTTGCTTAATGTTCTGAAATTTTGATGAGCAGTCGTTCGAGGCCCTGGTGGTTTGCATAATCAATTCAGGCTAACAATACAGAGCTTTTCCACCTTCCACATTAGTGTGACTAGGAGGAAAAGATAAAATAGCCTGAGGTGTACATGAACCCGTGAGGTTTATATGTTCTAGCTATTCGCCTTCTGTTGAGTCATTTTTGCAATTTCCCTCTGCCTGCCTTTTTAAACTGTAAGAGTTGGTGGATAATTGAAAAAAAACCCTCCTAAAAACACCACAATTATGTCGGTGTAATCGACAATGTCTCAATTGCACAAAAGGAACATACAAAAAAAAAGGTGATAAAAAATTTGTTAGAATTTGTTTGTTTGCTTGTGCGGGTTTCCTCCGGGTGCTCCGGTTTCCTCCCGCAATCCAAAGACGTGCACTGTAGGTTAATTGGCCGTTCTAAATTGACCGTATATTCTCTCCTGCAGCGGCACTGGAACCCAGTCGTATCGGCATTTGCCCTTCCATTGGATCCTTCCGGTGGCGCCAAGACAGGGGGGGGACCTGCTGCTTGGGTAACAGCCTGTCCCTCATTACTCCCTACCCAGGCTCTGCGTACTGGGGCGTATCACCAGCTGGGGTACCAGCCAGAGCGCACGCAGCCATAGTCCTTCGGGACTGACGGAGGCCTACCGTGTATATATATATATATATATATATATATATATATATATATATATATATATATATATATATAATGTGTGTGTGTGTGCGTATAGGTCAGTCAGGTGTGTCGATCCTACTTCATGGAAATCGGCGGTCCCCATTAACAGCGGAAAGTGAGGGACCCCTGTGTGTGTGTGTATATGTATATGTATAAATAAAACTTATCCTGACCCTTTGAAAAACTTATGGCTAACTTGTATCAAAGTTATATGCAACATCTCCTGACGTACTTAGACATATCTAATGTGTTCTGAACAACACAGAACTTTTACTGAACATCCTTCTAACCTACAGCTGGCGTATTATGAATTGGCAGCATTTAGGGGGATTGGTGTATAGAGTGAATTTCAAACTAGGAACCAGTCAATACACCTCAAGACTCCATGGGGAGAAATGGAGGATCGGGTTGAGCTGAGGCAAGAATACCTACTAACTGTTCTCCAACGTTGGCATGGCCTCATCGATTTCTTTGCCATGAAGGTGATGTTGATACAGCAATGTGTAGTGTGGATCTGATTTGAATCAGCCAGCGACAGCCTATTATAGGGTACATCACATGATTGATCGTCGGGGATACACTGCTGTGTAAGAGAGATTATCGTTATTCATAAGCTGCAAATGCTGGCAACATGCTAGAATTTTCTGGTATTAGTTATACATTGGTTCAAACATTATACATTATACATTATACATTATATTTAACTCATGAGTAACTTACAAATAATGTATGTGAATAATCTTACAATTTATGGCAACTCGCCCAAAACTTATGGCCAGCATATGTGGAACGTATGAGCCACATGTATACCTTGTGGGCTATGACGTATACCAGTGTCCATCAAGTACTGTATATTGCATAGTAATTATTATTAGTAATAATTTTAATATTATCCTTTATTTTATATACTGAACTGATATATAAAATTAACTTTAGACCTCTTCAACAAAGTAAGCTGCTTGGCATGAGATGTTGAGCCTTGCCGTGGGGTATACCAGCACCTTGTTGTCAGGCTATAAATATCATAGCCTGCATTGCTTCAATGTCATGATGTTTTTTCAAAAGCAAGCTGGGATGTTTATTATTCTTCTTTATGAAAGAAGAGAGCTGTTGGAAACCTGTATTCTTTAAATGGACTGTTTGGCATGAATACCATAGAAGTCAATCCCCTCTTCCTGTCTCACCCGTCAAGTATTGATTGGCTGGTAATCGCTTGGATTGACAGGGATGTCATCCCTCTCGTCATACCGCAGCCAATTAGCTCCCATGGCATCTTGGCAGTGGACAGCTGCACACCTCTGTTTTTAAAAATGATGCATCATCTAATACTGTTTTTCATGTACTATGATGCATTAACTTGAGACAGGATTAAAGACTATTGTAGTGAAACATGTCCAATTCACGGTGTAAGAGATCCAGACTCGTTTTTCAAGTTTTTGGCCTTTTGGCCAAATACAATCAATCACACGAAAGAAATTGTTTTGAGAGAAAAGTCTCGGACACCGTCTACAGTTCTGGAGTGGCTTATCTAGCGCCCATTCCACTCTGATTGGTCTACAATGACATCATCTCTCAACTTGACCTTGTTCTAATTGGTCGCTTATGACATCATGTCTCAACTTAACCCTACATGCCTTGACATGCCTCGAGTTGACCTTGAAGGGTGCCCACCCCATCACTTAGGACGGCCATTTTGTTTTCTTTTCAAGGTCAGTCAAGCAATACTCGTACAATGTGAAATGGCCGAAATAAAATAAGCTTGCACTCACTTTAGTGAATAATCGTCCAATAATTAAAGAGTGCAATAAATTATAGAATTAAGTGGTACAGTGAATCATACAATTTCTCTTCTGTAAGTATAATTATTAACAATTTTAATATACATGATACATAAGAGATGATTTCATTGGACGGTTCTCAATTTCAGGATTACAATTGTCCTTAAATGAAGAAATATGATCATTCATTCCAAGGATATTACAATTTCTGTATTCATGTTGATGCTGTTAATAATCAATCATGCATTTGAGTCTGTGATAGGGAAGTCCAACCATTTGCATAAGATTTATGAAGGACCATATACAGGGATCCCTCGCTACTTCGCGTTTCAATTCATGTGGCTTTAGTGCATCACGTTTTTTTTTTTTTTTTTTTTTTTTTAATATTCATCGAATTAAAAATTAAGGAAGAATAGGGGGAAAAGGTTAATAAAAATGCTGAAAAAACAAGGCCAATTATGCAAAAAAAAAAAAAAAAAAAAACCTAAACAAACAAAAAACCCGAAACTACTTACATTTTTATGTGAGGTGCACATCTGAGTGTGTGCGTGCATGCGCATGTTTGTATGTGTGTGTATTATGTTATTTACATCTTCTGCATTATTTTTGAAATTGTAATTGCTATTATTAGCATTTATAGCATTGAATATGTATTTATTGATATTATATACACATATACATGTACGTATACATCAGTCGGGGGGGGGGGGGGGGTGTTGATCCTAATTCGCGGAATTCGGTGGTCGCCAGGAGATCTTGGTCCCAATTAAAAGTGAGGGATCCCTGTACAGACGCTCCACGACTTATGTTTTTAATTGTTTCTGGATGACCGAACGCAAGTTGAAAGTGAACGCAAGTTGTTACAGTTACGTATTACATGTGACGTATGATGCTCATACTGTACTATACATCCATAAATACCATTACCTTATCTCATTAAACACCCCTAAATCAATTATTATAAACATAACATTGTAAAATAATATCACATATATCAAATAATATCAACATTAATTTCAAATAAATTAAATTCAAGCAGAATAATTTCAAATAGATAAATTTTAATCAAATTAAGTAATCAAATGTCAAATACAGTATCAAATATAACCTTTAAAATTCTCTATGATGCGATCTTTCTGCTTGTAAATGTTCCGATGGTCAACGGATGGTCACTTTTCATGAAGCTGAGCCGAGTCACATTAATATGTGAGGCGCTCAAAACCGAAAGTACGTAGTGTACTTGCTGTGCTTGAGACAAAGCGCGGGTTATACGGACTTCCGGCTTTCAAGTGAGCAAGGGCACTGTTGAACTCATTTAGTACTCGGCCTGCACTGATGTGAATCACCAGCAGAGCGGAGAGTTCTTTCTTGTCTGGATTTGGGCTTTCATTCATTTTACAACTCTCTTTGCTTAACTGAGTATGCATGGTAGATTGCACCGATCCGAGCAGATAGTTAATTCATCTCTGTGTATGAGACTTGCACCCATGCTGGTAGGCTTATGCTTCTGACAAACCATATTTGCATAGGGTTACAAAAGTCCACAAAACAGTGTAAACACAAAGATCACAGATACGACATCTTAACACAAGTGTAACATGCTATTTAACTGATATATATAAAACTGAACTGGGAAGAAGGAGGGGCACGTTCAGTCTGTCGTTTGTAAACAATGGACGCAGCATGAAAAAAAAAAAAAAACGTAAAGCATCATCATCCGCTTAGTCCAGGGTCGAGTCGCGGGGGCAGCAACCTAAGCAAAGAGGTCCAGACGTCCCTCTCCCGAGCCACTTCCTCCAACTCTCCCGGGGGGACACCGAGACGGTCCCAGACAAGCCGAGAGACATAGTCCCTCCAGCGTGTTCTAGGTCGACCCGGGGTCTCTTCCCGGTTGGACATGCCCGAAACACCACACCAGGGAGGCGTCCCCTCCCTGAATCGCCACCTTATCGTGGTGTAGGGGTTTGCGTGACCTAATGATCCTAGGAGCTATGTTATCGGGGGCATAATGCCCCTAGAAGGGTCACTCAAGGCAAACAGGTCCTGGGTGAAGGTCCAGACAAAGTGCGATTCAGAAGACCCCTATGCCATCTCGGAGTAAACGTTTGAAGCAGTCTCCCTTGCCTAGACGCGGGTCACCCGAGTTCCCTCCTGGATCCAGGCCCAGGGGAGGGGCTCGAAGGTGGTCGGGCTTATGACCATGGAGCCTGGCCGGGCCTAGCCCAAAAAGGAGACATGGGTCCGCCCTCCCATGGACCCGTGGGAGGAGTTTTAGGGGTCAGGTGCAATGTGAGTTGGATGGCAGCCAAAGGCATGGGTTCTGTCGGACCGATCCTCGGCTACTTACTCTGACCCTCGGGACATGGAATGTCACCTCTCTGGCGGGAAAACGTAAAACAGATGAACGTAACTCAGGAAGCGTCTGTATATGACATTTCAGACCGGCAGGACTTGGGCCTTCCTCAGTTCATTGGTCCAAAACACACAACACCCCCAGTGGCACCTGATACCCCAATCTTCCTCCACTTCATTAACTTCAGCGATGAACTTTAATCTCCAAAGATAAATTCAGATAAACTTTTTTTTCGCAAATTATAATCTCTTAATTTTGCTCAGATGCAGATCAATCTACAACATGGCTCAATTTGAACACATTACAGTAATTTGTTGAAAGAACGCACGCTTGAAAAATATTTTCTGTCTGTGTTATCCTTCATGTGAGTGTTTATGCCCCCCATGTGGTGTAGTCCTGAAGGCTGGTCAGGTTTCTCTCACTTCATTGTGGGTTGATCTGCTTGAGTGAATACCTGCGTGCATGCATAAGAACTTTGACTGAATTGTAGCTTTATCTCTCTCGCTCGCTTTGTCTCTCTCTCTCTCTCTCTCTCTCTCTCTCTCTCTCTCTCTCTCTCGGACCAGATGGTGTGAAAGCAATTGCTAAAGGGGACTGGAAGCAGAGGGGATGAAGCCATTGTTATTTGATGTGAACATATGGCTGGTAGCCTCGAGTACTTGTTAGCGCGTTGATGAATGGCCGCTATTCAGTTGAATAAAGTACCATTAGCTCATCAAAAACGGCATATTCTCTTATATAATGTACAGTAATTATAATTTAATATTTAAGATCAAGTCAATGCTAATAAATTAGCAGCAACCCTATGGTACAATTGTTTTTGGTTTTTTTTTTTTTTGGCTGCAGTTTAGTTTCTGCATAATCGTGTCTATTTCTGAGCAGCAGAGTTGCAAGGGGAAGAAACTTGAGGCTTGTATTTGTACATACGTGGGCTCCTTTCACAGGATTTTTTGTGTACTTTAAGGTGTCAAACTTTTTAGAGTAGAAAAAAGCTTAAATTTCACACACAGCAGTCACCTTTTTCTTTCTTTCTCTATTTTTTTTTTTAAACACACCTCTCCACATTCAGCTTCTCTGTGCTGAGGGTCACACGTGGTGGGTTAAGAGTGAGAGGCTGAGCAGGAGAAAGAGAGCGGAGCTGACAGCTTGGGTTCCTCTCGCGTGGTGAAACAGCCTGTGTGTGGGAAGGAGTTCAATGCCACAATGAAGCTGCCGCTAAGTTTTTACAGACCAAAAACCAAAGGAATCCAGAAATTATAAAATGGGATGAGGATGAGACAGACATGAGTGAGGTTTTTGGCAAAGATGTTCTTGTGGAGGTTTTTTTATCAAAAATTCCAACTATAGCTCTGAGAAATACAGCAAAAAGAGTCCAAAAGTGTGGTTACATTTTTGATTATGATTCCTTGCTTCAGAAAGGACTTGGAACATAAATCCTGCATCTTCTGTTTTCTGCAGTATTTATAGTATGTATACTATAGTTATTTGTACCATTTGCTTCAGGCATGGTGGATATTACTGAATGTAATGGTCCTTTCAAAGTTTCGTCTCAGACTCCTCAAATTATTCAGCGACGTCCAATAAATTATTTAGCAGATGTTTGATAGAGACACCAGACAGGTACCCTACATTCGAACAGATGCTTGGAAAGAATGAGATAGAGGAGGGGCATTCATTCATTCATTCATTTTCTAAGTCGCTTAATCCTAACTAGGGTCACGTGGAGGCTGTCGCCCATCTTGACCAATTTTGTCCTTTGGTACACCCTGGACAACTTGCAGGGCCAACACGCACAACTAGGGGTGATTTGGAACAGCCAATTAGCCTATTATGCATGTTTTTGGACTAGGGGAGGAAACCGGAAAACCTGGAGGAAACCTACAGAAGCACAGGGAGAACATGTATGCAAACTCCATACAGCAACACTGAGCTGGGAACTTCTTGCTGCGACACAGACTCGCTATCCACTACGAAACCGTGGCGAGAGGTATTCATATGGTTGCAATGAATTGGATCCTACACGGAGTACCATTTTCAAGCATTTTGTAAATTACCTCTTCAGGAAGGTTTATGCTTCAGGTAAAACATCTTGCACAAAATTCACGAGCGCTAATTACTGAATCACACCGTAGTTGTAGGAAACAGGTAGAATTGTTTGTGTAGGAACTGTGGAGTTGTTCCATGTTCTTCAGATGTTTGACTTGGTTCCCTCTGAGTACTCTGGTTTCCTCTTGCATGCCAGAGATGTTGGGCTAGTAACTTGTCCATAGGTATGATTGTGGATGGTGTTTTTTTCTCTCTGTTAGCCCAGCAATGGACTGCTGATCTGTTCGGGTTGTATCGAAGTCTCATTGGCTCCAGCTTTCCAATGGCTCTAAGAAATCAGTGGCCTGTGATGGCCTGGTGATCTGTTGCAGGGGTACCTCACTTTCACCCACTGTCAGCTGAGATAGGCTCCAGCCTCCCTGCAATCCTAAAAGTTTTAAGTACTTCAGCAAGTGAGTGAGTGATGAGTGTAAATAATGGCTAGATGGATTAATTATTACAGTGGTACCTGACTTTATGAAATTCTCACCAAATGAAAAATTCAGGTTACGAAACGCATTTTCCTAAAATTTTTGTTTCTGGATACAAAACAAGTTTCACGTTACGAAAGGGCGATCTCAAAAATTCAAGCGCACCATTCAAACAATGCGCGAGTTGCTTTCCCATTGGTTGTCTCCCAACACCCCGCCCCGCTGGCCTCCCACTGGCTAGCAGGGAACTGAATCTCCATAATACAGTACTGTACCCATAATGCTTTTCGTGTGCCTTCGACCCATTGTTCGTGAGTTTCGTGAGTTTTTTTGAGTGTGCTTCTTACAGAGGTATTTTTCGATATTAATCATGAGCCCCAAGAAAGTGATTCTCAGTGAGACTGAAAAGAAGAAGCGGGCTCCATTATCAATAAAAGTAAAACAGGAGCTGATAAAAAAAAAAAAAAAAAATGAAAGTGGGATGCGGTTGAGTGAAATCGCAAAGGAGTATGGCCGAAAACCCCCTCTAAAATCGGGACGATATCGAAGCAGAAGGAGACATTAAAAGCGGAGATACAGTGACGGAGGCGATTATTTCGGAAAAAGCAACCGCCATATTTAAGGACCTCGTGAAGGAGGGTGAGGGTTCTTCAGACCAGCAACCCCAGGACTTTAAAACTTCGTACGGGTGGTTCGAGAGATTTTTAAAAAAAAGTAAATAATTTTCTTTTACTTTTAACACATATTTCATACAAAATTGGTGTATTTTTATAATTTTTTAAAGGGGTTCTGGGGTAGTATTGGGAGCCTTGGAAGGAATCACTTGTTTTACATGTAAAATCTGGTTCAACTTACGAAAAATGCAGTTTACGAAAAAGGCGCTGGAACGGATTAATCTCGTAAAGTGAGGTACCACTGTATTTTTAAATCAGTTATTTGATCCACTTTCTATTGAAGATTTGTGTTTATATTAAAATAAAATTGTCAATTAAAAAAGAAAAAACCTCCATTGTCATAAATATGCATGAGGTCGATATTGGTTGGTTGTTTACTTATAGAATTCACTTAGCTATTCGTGTGTGTGTGTGTGTGTGTGTGTGTGTGTGTGTGTGTGTGTGTGTGTGTGTGTGTGTGGCATACAGTAGAATTCTAGGAACACAAGCTATGCACAATAGTGTGTAGCACTTGTTCATTGTATTTAAGCATTCCCAAAAGGCAAGCATTCCCCACACCTCCACTGATACAGAATATTTTCACACTGTCAGACTTGTAGGAGTGAAAGGTCTATCTGCAGTCTCTAGAGCTTAGTATCTTCTGCCGTAATAGCATTTAATAACTGTATATTTTAGAACTGAAGAAAGTCCACACTGGCAGAGAAAAGCAGAGAAAACTTCAGACCCGATCATTCCTGAGGTTTATGAACGTGAGCATTATCTCAGAACCAGCTTCAACTTCAGTAAATGCATTGTCCTGTACATGGCTTCTTCTAAAATGTAATTAATAATACTAATTGATACTCGTTTATCGTCCTCTCAAGACTGAGATTCTATCTATTTGTACTGTATATCCATTGACATCCTCTGTGATGTTTTGAAATTTCTCCTCTATAAGTCCTTGTTGACTGGTGGAGTCAGTGATGTAATGCAAATCAACAGCTGGAAGAGGGAGGCTATTGTTACCCATAAACCCACAGAACATTTAGGAGGGGATTTGTTTTCCCACATCCTGCTTCTGCTGTTCTGTATTGTGTCATATTAGTATAAAGACAATGGGATTGATTCAATACCAAAACTCAGTTTAAAGACTACAAAGTGGTTCATAAATCCCGTAAACACATTTGATTTATTTATTTTTCCACTGGGTTGGTATTACGAGGTCAGCAAGAGAAGTCACAAACATTTTCTCACTTGACAGCATTAAAAATGACCTGGACCTTGAAGGATCTCATGATTTTGATTTAGATGAGGGGTAATACATGTATAAAATTAATTATGAAGTTCACCCGGATTTAATTTTCGTTTCTCATAGTGTACAATTTCAAAGAAGGTTTCCACAGACACTCTGTTTTTTTTTTTTTTTTTTTTTTTTTTTTTTTGGGGGGTGGAGCAGAATGATTTGTGCAACTCATTTTAATGGGGGATTGTACTACATATTTATCATAGAAATAATTCCTAAACTCAACACATAAAGAATGAAATGCATTCATACAGTACACAAAAATAATTCTTCACCCATTTGTTTATTCATATATTTACCGAGCTGTTTAATCCTATGAACTACAGTATTATCCTAAAAACTATTGCTATCTTAATCATCATTGCTCATCCCAGTCAACTCTGGGCGAAGGCAGGGTGAACCCTGAACAGCTCACTAGTCCATCCACACAAACATTTTCACAAACACAATCAGATAAACTATGCATAAATTTAACCAACTCCCATGTTTATGTTGAAACATTAAAATTTATCTCACTGTCATGGACACTCTTCAACAAAACCAAACAAATTTTCAGAATAAGCCATGTGAAATTTTCATGGCTTTTATGACCAAATTAAAGGTATATTGGGTCAAACCACTAATAACACACCCCCCCCCCAAAAAAAAAAAAAAAAAAAAATAAAATGAAGTTGCCCATGTGCGGTGTTATTACTTATTGAAAAATAGGATGAAAAGTACACATCATTTCCCCCTTCAGTTTTCTACTTGCATTATATATATATGGTAAACACAGCTGTGTGTGTGTGGGTATATATATTTATATATTTATATTTCTGTGGTTAATTGGGACTGAGATCCCCTTGCGACCACTGAATTCTGCGAAGTAGGATCAACACCCCCCTCTCACCCGACTGAAGTATATGTGTATGTGTATATAATATCAATAAGTACATATTCAATGCTATAAATATTTATAACAATTAAACATTAAAAAATAATGCATAAGATGTAAATAAAATATAAATTCACACACATACAGACACACGCACATGCATGCAGATGCGCACCTCACAACAATATAAGTCGTTTTGATGGGAAGTTTTGGGTTGTTTTTTGTTTTTGTTTGGTTTTTTTGGCTTTTTTTTTGCATAATTGTCCTTGTTTTTGTGGCATTTTCCTTAACTTTTTCACCTAATCTTCCTTAATTTCCATATTTTTAAATTTGATGAATATTTTTTTTAACAAAAAAAAACCCGCAATGCACTGAAGCCGCATGAATTGAAGCGCGAAGTAGCGAGGGATCCCTGTGTGTCATATTCTCCCCGTGCTTGCGTGGGTTTCCTCTGGGAACTCCGGTTTCCTCCTACGCTCAAAAAAAGATGCACAGTAGGTTAGTTGGCTGTTCCAAATCTCCCCCAAGTATGAGTATGAATAATTGTGTGACTGTTGGCCCTGCGATGGCCAGAGTTGGCTGAGATGGGCGTCAGCCTCCCCGCAACCCTAATTCAGATTAAGTGGTTCAGATAATAAATGAGAATATATATACTAGTGTGTGTGTGTGTGTGTGTGTGTGTGTATGTATGTGTGTATGTATATATATATATATATATATATATATAAAAATATACAGTAGGCCGTTGACTATTCGCGGTTTTGCACTAGCGGCTTTGCATATTTGTGCATTGCTGAGCAACTGTCACGTGATTCAAATTCAGCCAATGGCTATTCTCCCTCCGGCTGATTGGTTGAGATGTTGTAACACCCCTTTTTCCTTTTCGTGCACACTCTGTGCCTGTGCTTTTATAGTTACAGTTAAGCTCCCTTATGCCACCTAAACGCTGCGCACCTTCTCAGGCTTCTGGTAAGGCGCCGAATCGCCAGGAAAAAGGTAATGAAGCTGCATGAAAAAGTAGAACTGCTTGATATGATTCAGTAAGGAAAACATTTTTCTGCAGAAGTGCTAAGGAGGTGAATGTTGTATGAAACAAGGTCATGATCAGAATGGAACCTGCCTCAGTATTCTGGATACTTCTAGTTCAGGGCTCGGCAACCTTTGCCATTCAAAGAGCCATTTGGAGCCACAAATCCTTTTGACATTTAAAATCAAATTACACTGCATATAATATTTTTCACCTTTTTCCTTCATGTTAATTTAAATCAACAATGTGTTGCATTGATTTAAACGAATGCAGCAAAACCGTGACCCTAATTAGGATTAAGTGGTTCAGATAATGAATGAATGTGTTCGAGTCCTTCTTGTATTTTTATAAAGAAAAGGAATATCTATCTCACAAAGCGAGGGACGAGGTGCAGCCAGATGTGTTAACGGGTTGGGTAGTCTACCCATCACGCCCTTCGTGGGATTTTCTTTTTCTTTATTCATTATATTAATGTTGTTTTGTCATAGTTTTAATTTGCAAAAAGGACAGCAACACAGAATATGAAGACTTATTTTAAAAATATATAAAATGTAATTTTTTCTTACTGTGATATTTATTGATATTAAAATATAAAGTTTTTCTTAATCATTACTACATTTTACTACATTAATACTGTAATTAGTAAGACTGTCTATAGAATGTGTTTAAGAAGCATATTTTAGCACATGTAATAGATACAGAGTATTTTACTTCCGGTTGATCTTTCGCGCATGTGACGTGATACATAGGGTTTTATTTCCGGGTACAGAACTCGCGGATTATCTTCATTCGCGCGAGGGACCGGAACTAAACCCCCGCAGATAACGAGGGCCTACTGTATGTATATATGGCAGTGGTGGCCTAGTGGTATAAGGCGCTGAATTGCTGATCCTAGGGTTGGGGGTTTGAGTCCCACTCTCCACAAGGTTGTCCCTGTCCCCCCAGTGCAGCTAACTGGGTTATCAAAGGCGGGCCACGTCTCTCATGGTTCTAAAAGAACCATTGCTGACTTTCGTAAAGAGGAGCTGCAAAGCTGTCAGCGTGTTTCTGTCCCTTGCTAAAGGGTTGTGACAGGAAGGGCATCCATATGTGTATATATACTAGTGTGTGTGTGTGTGTGTGTGTGTGTGTGTGTGTGTGTATATATATAGATATATATATATATACACACACACACTAATATATATTGTAAGGTAAAGTCCGTTGGGCTCATCGGACCGGTGCTTATCCCTGGATTCTGTAGCGTGAAGCAACGAGGAGTACAACTCTTCCTGGATGGGACGCAAGTCCATCGCAGGTTACCTTCCCAGTATATCTTTACTGGTACCCATTTATACTGCTGGGTGAACAGAGGCACACTTGTGGTTGAGACCTTGCCCAGAGGTCTTAGCACAGTGGGGATCTCGCTGGGATTTGAACACACAACCTCCCGATTATGAGCCCAGCACCCTAACTACAACACCACTGATGCCACCCATATATATATATATATATATATATATATATATATATATATATATATATATATATATATATATATATATATATATATATATATACTGTGTATATATATATATATATATATATATATATATATATATATATACTGTATATATATATATATATATATATATATATATATATATATATATATATATATATATATATATATATATACACTGTGTATATATATATATATATATATATATACACTATATATATATATATGTATATATATATATATACACTGTGTATATATATATATATATATATATATATATGTATATATATATATATATATATATATATATATACAGTGTGTGTATATATATATATATATATATATATATATATATACTGTGTGTGTACGTGCGCATGTGTGTCTGTCAGAATTTGTTGTACATCTTGCATGTTTAAAGGTTTATAGTTTAAGTTTTAATGCTGAATTATTTAATAGAGAGTGAACAATTAAATAATCATTTTCACTCCCTTTTCTTCTCTATCTAGGACTGGAGGGTGTATGTGTAGCTCGGCTGTCGTTTCATGCACTGTGATCTGGATGAATTGGTGGTTTTGTTCACTTCTCCCTGAGTTACCTCACACTGCTATTCGTATCATCAGTATTAAGATCTCTTGACAGCAATGAGCTGCGCTTTGCACAATTAACTCCATTTCCCTGGAGACATTCTTCTCCTCCAATCAATACTCACATTTTGTTCTTCATTTTGCCAGTTGGAGATCAGTATGTTCTGAAGGGGCTTTGGCTTAATCTCAGGCTGGCTATAACTCTCCATCTTTGGTCTGTTAGACATCAAAATATCTAGTTCACCAAATTTTGTAACCAATCATTCACCTTCAGTTTGTACGTATTTTTATGGATAATGAAGCTTGACATGTGATGCAAACAGCTAAAAATGGTGTAGTATAATGTAGCTGAAGGTATAATGAGAGGTATTACTGTCACTGATGAAAGCTTTTTGTGAATTAAGGTGTACTTGGTTTAGCAAAACCAGATGGTGTGTATGCCTCTCACTATTAGGTGAGAGATGTGGGTGTCAGAACTTGGCACATTATTTTGATGTAACATCTGCTTTTTGAAACCATGTGTCTCTGTCTGCTGGGTATCAGGATCTTTATAGCGCATCATAACAAACAACAGTATTTGGTGTATTCTTGCCCAAGGATGAAAAGCTGTAACATGGGACCCATCACTACAAAATGATGCCCCAATCTGACTTATTGTGTAAATTCAGCTTTCTAAAAAAAACTTGTCAATAAATTTATGAAACTTGGGATAATTTTTTCATATCTTCAGTATTTAAATATTGTAAAATGTGTCATATTCTGTTGGATTTAAAAACATTTTGGTCATTTGAATTCTGAGAGTTCCCTCTTTTTATACAAGTAGATAACTCTGTGTCTGCATTAAGTTTTATTTTGTGATGATAGATCACATATTAACATGCAGGGTATTTATTCACATTCTATACTTGGGCAACATGAAGAGATTAATGTTTCTCATTGTGCTGATAGTCATGAGATCTGACCCTATTCATTTAAAATACATTAGGGTTCAGAAAAATGCTTTTCTATATGAAAATATTCATATATAAAATTAAAAATTCATATATAAAAATATTCATATATAAAATTAAAAATTCATATATAAAAAATATTCATATATATATTTCTATTTTCTATATATATTTTTTTTCCATATGAGCTATTAATTATACTGCAGCACTTTGGAGCTCTCTAGTCTGATTGGTTGATAGGCGTTAAAATAATCTGTAATAGCAGCTCTAATGTTCAAATCATATTAAAGGTTATCTGGGTGGAAAGCATGAACAGATCATCCCATTGTTGATTATTTCCTTGTAGTCATACATTCCATTTTTGTTTTGTTGTTGTTGTTTGTTTTTTCCTTCCATCCGATCTCTTTCCATTGGATAGCCAAGATAAGCCGAGTTTACGGTGGTTTCAGTAAACATCTATCGATATGTACTGTATGCGTAATCTTTACAATTTTTATGATTTTCAGTAGCAAAAATGTTTCAGTGGCTGTAAAAATGTATTTTAAAATTTAATTAGATTGAACTCAATGTCAAAAATAATATGCCAACTTTGAATGCAGCCAAGAAAAAGGCTCCCCAAGATTATCAGATGCTGCACATTAAAAGTTTAACTATCTCGATTGACTGTGATCTGCTTAGCTAATGTTACTGCGATTTATATATTAATGAATTCCAACTTACAAAAACATCTCTCTGAGAGATATTGATTTTTATTTTTTATTCCTCAGGCAATATCACTATTTATGGCCAGAAAGTCATGGGTGAAAGTTTTCAGTTTTTGACTGACAGTCTTTCCCTTAGGCTACTTTCTCCAGTTCATCGATACTAGACTTTTTGTTTTGTTTTGTGTTTTATAGGAGTGGGCTGAATCATTTTAATGCCAACTTGCTGTTCGAAGGAAAAAGCAAACAAGACTGAAGCCTATCCTGGGAACACTGGGCAGAACTCGAAGAATTCACTTTGTATGGTACGCCAATACACCAGCACCATGCACGCACATGTTCACGCACTCAAATTCATGGAGCCAGTCCACCTGCTTGCACGTACAGTGGTACCTCATCTTACGATAGTCCCAGCAAACGAAAAATCCAGGTTACGGAAAAACATTTTCCAAAATTTTTTGTCTCTGTATACGAAACAAGTTCTCCTCACGAAACGAGCCAAATGCGTCATTCAAACTTTCAAAAATGCACGAGCTGCTTTCCCATTGACTATCTTCCAACATCCCGCCTCGCTGGCCTCCGATTGGCTAGGAGGAATGACGCAGCTCCCTCCCATTGGCTATCTCTCAACATCCCGCCCCGCTGGCCTCCCATTGGCTAGGAGGGATGACGCGGCAACCCTCCCATTGGCTATTATGGAGCTGCATCTCCCATACTGTAAGGCTTTTCGTGTAAAGGACAGAGTTACTGTTTTTTGACTCAGGCTTTTAACCTTCCATAAACATTTGTAAGATTATAACTCTGCTCAGAAGATACGGTCAACACGCGCGCGTGCGCACACACACACACACACACACACGTGCGCGTGTGTGTTTTCAGGTACGACTGAAAATAGGAAGCGGGCTCGTGATATCGCAAAGGAATATGACCAAACTGGTCTACCATCGGTACGATATTGAAGCAGAAGGAGGCCTTAAAAGGTATGCTTTTATAATTTTAAAGGGTTTAGGGGGTAGTATTGGGGGCATTGGAACGAATCACATGTTTTACATGTAAAATGCGGTTCAATTTACGAAGAATCCAGGTTAAGAAAACGGCTCTGGAACGGATCAATTTCGTAAGGTGAGGTACCACTGTATTTGGATAATTAGAGAAAAACAGAAGACATGGAGGAAAACCATGTGACAGTCACAAACCTAGGAGATACTAGTGCTTTAGGATGGCAATACTATATCATTGTCCTTCCTTTATAGTGGCACACTGTGGCATATTTCAAGCTAAACAGGATTATGATATAAAGTTTCTGTTGCTTTGGTTTATTATATAATTGAGCAGTGGTCAGAATCTCTGGACTACCACACTGGACACTCATTTACTGCTGTAATGCCCTCAACGTCAAACAAATGATTTGGAAAGCTGTTTTTCCTTTTTGCTGTGCTTGAAAGCTTCCCCACCCCCACCCCAGGATTTGACCTTTGCCCTTTGCATTACACAACACCTTGTTGACTTGCTTTATGCTGTTTTGAACTCTGATTGTTTCTTGCACTCTGATTCCTCCTCTGTGTTTTCACTATTGTTTTCTGGTTACCCAGCGACCCGTGCCTCTCCAATCAACCACTGCACATCCATCCATTAAATCCAACCAAGTCCTCTTTGTTATATGAAGCAGGAAATGGATGTTTTTGATAGCGAAGAGAGTGAAGTCTGTGGGACGCATATACTTTTCACAGTGGGGAAAGCAATTTGGAACAAGGCTGCAGTTGCCATGAAGCCTAGCTAAATAAAGCTTGTCACCGCTCAGGTCTCATTCCCATGACGACCACAATACATTTGTATTTCAAAAGTCAGATGCAGTATTTTAGGGCTAGAGCGGGAATCTGCAATCGAAATAAAAAATAATGACAGCAATGACACTATTTGAATATTAGCTTGGATTCCTTTCATTATTCAACAAATTATTATTGTTATTTTTAATACTGTCTGTCTGTCTTACTTTCGGCTTTTTCCCTTTTACTTGGAAGTCGCCACAACGAATCATCTGATCCGCACGTTTGATTTGGCAGAGGTTTTTATGTCGGATGCCCTTCCTGTCACAACCCTTTTTAGCAAGGGACAGAAACACGCTGACGACTTTGCAGCTACTCTTTACGAAGGTCAGCAATGATTCTTTTACATGAACCTCTCACCATAGACAGTGAGAGACATGGCCCGCCTTTGATAACCCAGTTAGCTGCACTGGGTGGGGGACAGTGACAACCTTGTGGAGAGTGGGACTCGAACCCCTAACCTTTTTTGGGATCAGCGATCCAGCGCCCTATACCACTAGACCACCACTACCCCACTTTTTTGAATATTGCTGATGATGAAATTTTCTGAACCACTTAAACCTAATTAGGGTTGTGAGGGAGCCTGGCACCCATTTCCTTCGACTCTGGGTGAAGGTAGAGTACACCCTGGACAGCTTCCCAGGTCATCGCAGGAAAGTCAGCAATGGTTCTTTTACACACCTCTCACCACATGAGAGGCTGGCCTTTATAACCGGCCTTTTTAAAAACGGAATTCAGACGCTGTAATCATCGCCTCAATTATGCCGAATCGTACAAGTATCTGGGTTTCTGGCTCAATGAACATTTGAACATGAAGTTTGCTGTGAGAGAACTGGATAAAAGTGCGAGTAGAGCACTCTCCTTGTTGATTACTAAGTACAGACTGTGTGGTGATATGGCTTATGATGTTTACAAGAAGCTGTTCGAATCCACTGTTGAGCCCATCATGTTCTATTGTGCACCGATCTGGGGTTTATACGGTCAGCGTGAGATCAGCAACGTACAACACGGGGCTATGAGGTTTTTCTTAGGAGTACCAAGAAATACTTCGACTACAGCTTTTCATGGTGAAATGGGCTCGCCAACCTGTCCAACAAAACAACGGATTGAAGCTTTTCGCTTTTATATCAAGCACTGTAAGAGTGAAGGTGACAGACTGCTGACTAAACTGTACAACTGGTCCAAGGGAAGGAGAAGCTCATTCATCTACAAAGCACAACATTTATGCACAAAACTGAATATTGATACAACCTCAACTACTAATACAGCTATAAAAGAGACGAAGAAACGTCTGATGAGACTAGACGAAGAACTGTGGTTTTATGAGCTATGGAATGATAGAAGGGGGCAGTGGTGGTCTAGTGGTATAAGGCGCCGGATTGCTGATCCAAAGGTTGGGGGTTCGAGTCCCACTCTCCACAAGGTTGTCACTGCCCCCCCCCCAGTGCAGCTAACTGGGTTATCAAAGGCCGGCCATGTCTCTCACTGTCTATGGTGTGAAGCATGTAAAAGAACCATTGCTGACTTTCGACAAGAGTAGGCTGCAAAGCCGTCGGTGTGTTTCCGCCCTGCGATGGCCTGGCGAGCTGTCCAGGGTGTACTCTGCCCTCGCCCAGAGTTGGCTGGGATGGGCACCAGCCTCCCCGCGACCCTAATTAGGATGAAGCGGTTACAGAAAATGAAATGAATGATAGAAACAAAGTGAACAGGAATAAACTAAGAACTTCCAGAGTCTGTAAGAAGGACCGACAACCTGAGATGTACATCAAGACAATTTTAAACAGTAATATACGACGAAATAATAAGAAGAATTAATTAATAATAATAATAATTAATTATAATAAAAAATAATTAATTAATTAATAATAATAAGAAATAATAATACGACGAAACATCACCAAACTACGCTGCGGCAATCTCGCCCTCCACGTCAAGACAGGAAGAGACAGCAAGCCCCCCACCCCACTGTCTGAGAGAACCTGCCCCTTCTGTCACTGCGTGGAAGACGAAATTCACTTCCTTTTAAATTGCCATTTTTACCATGATCTGAGATTTAAATTTTTATCCTTATTAGATACTTCGTTTTACGAAAATGATATTCAAATTTTAAGTCTTTTGATGTCTTCATATCCAAAGGAGGGAATGTTTTATCTGAGTACTATACATTATGCAATATTTTAGTTTTTATATTTATATTCTTAAGTACATAATATTGTTTTAACAGTGTCTCGTAAACCTATACTAAGCTGGGTGTATGTAAATCTTTTATCCGTATAATTTACGTTTTTTTATTCTGTATTCATACACGTGACACTTTAATAAACTACATCTGTCTGTATAACCTTGTTAGCTGCACTTAGGGGGGCAGGAGTGGCAACATTGTGATATTGGGGCTTGAATCCCCAACCTTGGTATCCATAATCCAGCACATGACCACCAGGCCACCACTGGCCTGATGTTGTTCTTTTCCTTTCGGCTTTTTCCCTTTTTCAGGGGTCGAAACAGTGAATCATCTGATTCGCATGTTTGATTTGGCGTAGGTTTTTACATCGGATGCCCTTCCTGACACAACCCTTTAGCAAGAGACAGAAACACGCTGACGGCGATACAGCTACTCTTTACGAAAGTCAGCAATGGTTCTTTTACATGAACCTCTCACCATAGACAGAGACATGGCCGGCCTTTAATAACCTAGTTAGCTGCACTGGGGGGACAGTGACAACCTTGTGGAGAGTGGGACTCAAACCCCTAACCTTAGGATCAGCGATCCAGCACCCTTTACCACCAGGCCACCACTGCCCTCCCACTGACCTGATGTTCTAGATATTAATTTGTATTTGATTTTTTTTGATTGATTAACTGTTTGGGTTTTTTTTTTTTTTTTTTTTAATACCCGAGCCATGCGGCTCATCAGGCCAGTGCTTATCCCCGGTTTCCATAGCGTGAAGCAACTAAGAGTTCAACTCCTCCTGGATGGGACGCAAGTCCATCGCAGGTTACCTTCCCAGTATATTTTTACTGGTACCCATTTATACTGCTGGGTGAACAGAGGCACACTTGTGGTTGAGACCTTGCCCAGGGGTCTTAGCACAGTGAGGGTCTAAGTGGGATTTGAACTCACAACCTCCCGATCATGAGCCCAACACTCCAACCACTACACCACCAGCTCCTCTTTTGTATTTATATATATATATATATATATATATATATATATATATATATATATATATATATATATATATATATATATATATATATATATATATATATATATATATATATATATATATATATATATATATGTGTGTGTGTGTGTACATATATATATATATATATATACACACATCAGTATATCAGTAAAGCATACTGATTACATGACTAAAAATATTTGCTCCGTTAATAAATGTTGTAAATAAATTAGAGGTTTGTTTCTCTGTAGTTTGTTTTCAGTGAGATCTGCTTGGCTTTTATTCTGTATGGGGGGGGGGGGGGGGGGTATTTAAATACACACAAAAATATATAATTGGCAGAGCGTTATGCTTTCATGTATTCAGGACAACTATTCTCTGTAATTCATACACAGTACTCAGAATAGCATATTTTCAGTTTTAATAAAAAATAAAAGCTGATTTGTTCATCCATAGTATAAGAAAAACATTGTCTTTTTGTACCAGTCTCTGAGACTTTATCGCCTTATTCCACATGATAAGCTCACTCTTACTGTCTCTCTGCTCACTGGTCATTGTACAGAGTGTGAGGAGATAAGAGGAAGAAGACGAAGCCTGAACACTGTAGAGAGAAAGAAGAGGAAAGAAAGACCCGAAAGTCATTTGTTTATTTGGCTGTCATGGGGAAACAGAACAGCAAGCTGCGTCCGGAGGTACTTAATGATCTGCGCGAGAATACGGAGTTCAGTGAGCATGAGTTGCAGGAGTGGTATAAAGGCTTCTTGAAGGATTGCCCCACAGGTCACCTTAGTGTGGAGGAATTCAAAAAAATCTACGCCAATTTTTTCCCGTATGGCGACGCCTCCAAATTTGCTGAGCATGTCTTCCGAACCTTCGACACCAATAGTGATGGGACCATTGACTTCAGAGAGTTTATCATTGCGCTGAGTGTGACGTCACGGGGAAAGCTGGAGCAGAAGCTGAAGTGGGCCTTCAGTATGTATGACCTAGATGGCAATGGTTATATCAGTCGAGCAGAGATGCTGGAAATCGTACAGGTGAGGCCAGATCTGTTATTTCTCTTGTAAGGTTTAATCTTTTAGAAATAACATTAACATTATTTCATATCAATCTGTAATTGAGCTTGAACGTATGCCTTGAAGATAAACCATAACCTTAAGTTTTCATCCGCATTAAGAGATTTTGAATTGGACTTGATCTTCTCCTGGTAAAATCAATTTGATCCAGAATTTAATTATTATTTACAAGCCTTCAGTCACGTCAACACTGTCCCGGTGTTTATTTTCTAGTTAAAGTGAAATGAAGGATGTCTTCCAAAGTCTGCTGTTGCACCGAAACTTGTACATATTTTCATTATCAGGTGGTTTTTACTTACAGTTTCGAAGTTGCAGTCTGGCGAAAACCATTGAAAATTTTGTTTTAACCGCCTTGAAAAGGCTACTGATTCATACTTGAGAGTACGATATCGTGAGAATAGGACACGAATCCCTCAGTAATACAAGGTAAACTTAATTGAAATACATTTATAACGAGTTAAAATTAAAATAAACCAGATATAAACTAGTGAACTTCTGAAAAGAAAAAATAAAATGAGGCTCAAAGCCAAATCATATGCAATTCTGTTTACATATATCAAGTGTGCGCTCAATACTGTATTGTGTATATATGAAAGAAAAAAATACAGCACAATTTAACAGAAACAAACTACGCATGCAAGTTTTTATTCAGTTTTGGTTTAATTTCTTTTTAAGCAAATGCAACAGTCAAATTTTCCAGAAGAACTGTTTTAAATCCTCTGAAATGACTAGGGCTTGAAATCAAGTTTGCTATTTGTAGACAGTGTGGTATTAATAGCTACAAAATTGTAAGCTAATCAGTATACAGCATAACATTATCAGAATTTTCTCTTCAGTCACAGAAGCTTGACAGTGGTCATCTCTTGAAATTCTCTTAAGGAGCGATGTACAATTACCATTTTGGATCCATGACAAAAGATATTGTCATTTCCTTTCTGTATGTTATCCTGGATAGTGAACATAAGACTTTGCACAGTAGTGCACATTCTGTTAAAAGCAAAATAATAAAAATACAGGGATCCCTCACTTTCCGCGGTTAATGGGGACAGAGCACCCCACGCACGCGACCGCCAATTTCCGCGAAGTGGGATCGACCCCCCTGACTGACGTATACGTACATGTTTGTGTATATAATAAATACATATTCAACGCTATAAATGCTTATAATAACAAACATTCAAACATAATGCATAAGATGTAAATAAAATATAAATACACACACAGACGTGCGTGTGCACACACTCCGATGCGCAAATGCAAGTAAAAATGTAAGTAGTTTTGGTGGGGGGGTTTGTGTTGTTTTTTTGTTTTGTTTTTTTGTTTTTGTTTGTTTGGGGTTATTTTCCATAATTGGCCTTGTTTTGAGGCATTTTCCGTAACTTTTCCCCTATCTTTCCATAATTCCCTAATTTTTTTTATTTTTCAATGAATATTTTTGAAAAACCCACGATACACTGAAGCGGCAGAAACTGAAGCTCGCTGTATCGAGGGATCACTGAATTTTAAAAAGCATATTGTTTTATTTTGCTTCTTCTCTGGGCCACATGTAAGAAGTTTTGGTGAACCACAAAATTAATAACACATAATAAGTAAATGTTTGGAAAACAGAACGTTACAGTATACTTACAGAAATCATGAATACTAAGGAACCAGTCTGGAATTTCATTTCAAACACTTGTTAGATAATTTAATGATATAAATAAGGTAAAATGGAAGATATGAATCATTGTGACCAATTTGGAATCCCATTAGTGACTGCTTTGAATTTTAGAGCCTGAATAAGAATGTATTGTGTACACACCTGCATTAATGAACTGTAGGTCATCTGGTAAGATTTACTCATCTTTTATTTTTCCAGTGAATCATAGAGCAATATAAATACCAATTATTAAATTGTGGTAAACAGCAGCTGATACAAGCTTATTTTATTAGGTTGCACAATAGGTAACCTATTTCGTTTTCCTTTAGGCAATCTATAAGATGGTTTCATCGGTGATGAAGATGCCAGAGGATGAATCCACTCCAGAGAAGAGAACTGATAAGATTTTCAGACAGATGGACACCAACAAAGATGGTAAGGGGGAGGGAGATTTGGGGTTTGCACATTGACAAACTTATACAAGCAAACCTAATTTTTCGAATGCTTTAGACATCGAACAAATCCGGTATTCGACCAAAAAATTCGGAATTTTTTTTGACCCAGAAGTCAAACAAGCTGTATCACCCTGATAAAGCTAAAGCTAGCAGCACTGTGAGCACCTTTAACGATGAGGTCATGAGCCACTTTCGTAAGGTTTTGAAAAGAAGGCAGAAACAAGCCACATTAGAAATGTTCATCAAGAAAAGAAAGGAACATCCTGAAGAAGAGTCATCCATGCCAATGCGAGTAGCAAGTGAAAAACCACCTTTGGCTGATTCACCTGAAGCTGTTATGGAAGGGGATCCCCCTTCCAAGCAGTAACATTCATCCTTCTCCATTGCCTATGGTACGCGTTACTGTACAGTAAACTTCTGTTCAAAAGACGACCGTAGCTCATACCTTAGGCCAAAGGTGCTCAATACGTCGATCTTGAGCTACCAGTCGATCTCGAGGGTAATATTGGTTGATCACAAAGGTAGTACGTATTGGTAAATAACATGACATTAAAAAAAAAAAAAAAAAAAAGACATATTTTTCTGACCTTTAGCTGACCGTGCATGTGCAAACAACGGCACTAAGTACAGCAAAACAAGCTAGTCAGAGAGGAGTTCCCTCCTATTATAAGCCCTCGCTTTTTTCTTGAAGTAAAGAAAGCTTCTCAAACATGACTAGGGATGCTGGAACAAAGAAGACGACAAAGTATCACTTTCATACTGAATGGGAGGCAGACTTTTTTTCATGATATCATTTCCGAAGTGCGTTTGGAAGTGTGCTTGAGACTGGCTGTCAGCAGCTACTGTCCGGAATATGCATCCCTGGCTGATTCAATTCAGTGCAAGTCATCAAGGTGAACTCGGGTAGTTACAAAAAATGTTCATTGTTAATTATGTTGTGTAATATTGGCTCATGCGGTTATGCACGGCACATAAACATCCTCAATACACTTTAAAATAAATACATGTTTTGTATTTTTGTAGTGGGTAGATCTTTGTGACTTGATCATTCTATAAGTAGCTCGCATGCTGGAAAGGTGTATCTAACCTAGTTATGTTCATGGGCTTTTTCTTTCTTGTGTTTGCCTTTTTTTTTTTTTTAACACATTTCTTTGACATGTTTCATTTTACTGCATAATGTTTCAACACATTACTTTACACAAAAAACCGTAACATATATTGCAGGCTAGGCTGGGCTGGGCTGGGCTGGGCTAGGCTAGCGTGGCAATTCTTACCCAAGCCTAGCCTACTCTATAGTAAGAATTTGTGTGTTTACCCTGTTGTTTCACATTTTATATACAATTCGATATATAAATGACATTATGAAATAACATTGTTTAAAACAGGTAGTTTTCTAGCGTCTTGGAACAGATTAAGAATATTTACATTATTTGTAATGGGAAAAATAGATTCGGAATTCGAACAAATCGCTATTCAAGCAGCCTTCTGGAACGGAGTGTGTTCAGAAACTGAGGTTTGCTTGTATATCATTATTTCCACTATATTGCCCTCCACCTGAGCTCTAGGCCTCAGTGACAATCTGTATATTTGTTCATTTTTGTTTTATGAAGTTGCAAGCATAGTGCGCCGGCATATTTCTTATTGCACTGCGGTGCGAGGAGTACAGCATATCCAAAATGGCCATTATAAATATTTCCAAATGAATCTCATGTTGTTGATGCTGATGGTTGTAAATGGCCCACAGAGGGAATAAATTAGTGTTGCGGAATGCATTATCTCGCAGTGTATTTGAGTTCTTTTTCCTTCAACTGCACTCCTTACTGTGATTTATTCTTTACTTAACCAAGAAATAATGTTCATGATGAATGACAAGACTGTATTATTATCACCAGTTTTATTGGGATTTATCTGAAGGCATCACTTTATTATTACAGAATCACTAATCTCCAAGCACATGGGAGCAGGATATAAGAATCGTACTTAGATAATATAACGATGATTTATTGGGTCTCATTTGCAAATTGTAGGTTTGTACTGTGCCATTATTACAGAGTGACTATATATAACAGCACTTAACTATCACTAAAGGTCACGTCCTGCTGTGCTCCTGTAGGAAAGATTTCTCTGGAGGAGTTTATTAAAGGTGCCAGGAGCGATCCCTCAATCGTCCGCCTCCTCCAGTGTGACCCGAGCAGCGCCAGCCAGTTCTGAGCGGAACCACCACAGTGCACTATAATAAGTGTTCACTCCAGTTTAAAAGTGAACATGGTAAGTGTTTAAGTGTAAGAATATGGTCGTTGCACTTTTCATCACATTTACGAATCACTGTCAGTGGCATTAGAGACCAATTTTTGAAATGTGAATGCTAAATGACGGCCAGTGTGCGCTCGTATCAGTCCTATTAGCAGTCGCTTACACTAAAAACTACCACTTGTTATGGACTGGGAATATAGTTGTGTGAATATTATGTATGTATCTATTATGAGAACAGATTATAATAGGAAATGTTAAAAGTATAGAAGCGTTGTTTGGGATTACGTTCATTTCAGTTGTGAAAGTAGATTTCTGATTTATTAGCATTTTTGTATAAACAGGATGATTTGTGTGCACAGTCTACTAAACTGCATACTGAGCTGCTTGGGTTCTGGGTAGACGAGTTTTCGGGTGAACCAGTTTTCCGTTGATGATTAATGGCATGTTCAGATCTCAGTTAGATTCCCAGAGGCATAGGTGCACAAAATATAGATGTCACATTAGCTGTGGTTGCAAACTACCTTCATCACGTCAGTCTTCTCACAACATGAGCAGCAGTTAGAATTGCTCGGAAACCATTGCAAGTCGATAAATACGTCCAGCTCGACCCTGACAAAAGTTAAACAAAATTTACCCGGTTTCAGACAAATCCAAATCTACAGACATGTTGATTTACTTCAACTATTAAGAGCGTGGGTGGAGCAGAGGGGCGTAGACTAAACATTAATGAGAGAGAGAAAGAAATGTAAATCAACACCCGTCTTTGTATTGAGAGATTATTTTACTGCTATTGATACTTATCTAGCATCATTACGAGCACTAGCGTTAGGGAACAATACCAATTTATCAACACACTAATTATAAATTCATTATGCAGCATCATGTAAAATCAAGCTCACTGCGATAATATATGATATATTATATGATATTATCATGACGCAATAAACTTGAAATGGTATCAAGTATTACGCAGAATAATTACATTTTATTCTATTATACGTATTCTATCTTTGTCAGTTTGGGGCTAACGAGAAGCTAAACGGTAATGTACGTTTAAATTTGCCTCAGTTTGTCTCTACACATGAGAAAAATCTGGAAATATAGTACATGGACTCTCTTGAAAGTCCCAGTAAAATGTAAACATTGAAATCTCAATTTCTTGTATTCATTCCCAGAACAGTAAACCATCGCAAATATTTAGAGTAGGTACAGTATAGCGCCAATTAAAAGCACAAAACTGTTGCCGACGACTACTATATAATTTTTTTTTTTTTTTTTTTTTAAATGTAGTTGATATTGGAGATGCTTATATATATATATATATATATATATATATATATATATATATATATAAAAACGTGGCATTATTTTCAGTTTTTGACAAACATGCGTGTGAGCGCTCCTCAGATTAATTCCTTATTTACAGTGCATAAAATACCCGCCAATAGCCGCCTGTGACTGCAGCGTTTCCGAATAAATCTTTTACAAACACTACTGGAATGATCAAGTTCTTAATGTTGAATCAGTTGAATTATATCAAAAAGCCTCATTTTAATTTTGAAATATGAAGAGTTTTTATATTCCTTTTATTTCGTGTGTTATGTTGGACAGTGTTATGTGCATGTTTTGCAAATGCTGACTGAAAATACAAACCTTTGTTGGATCACGTGTTTTTCCACATTATCCAGATTGCAATATTGAACAATATTTTAAATGTTTTCTTTTTTTAATTTAGTGTGTGAATGTTGCTTGGGTTTTTTTAAACTGCTTTATAATATATAACAGTGAATTTATATATATATATATATATATATATATGAAATGGCAGAATTTTGTGCACATTATTAAACCCCTGCTTGAGAGGTTTTTAGAATTTTTTTAATAGATATTCTAGCAAGTTGTGTTGTTTTGTGATTTGTTCTTTTATTTAAAAAAAAAAAAAAAAAAGCAATGACTTGACTGATTCTGTCAGACAGTGTTGCATGCACTATTGTAATTTTAAAAACTGTTACTCAGATGGCTTCATGAATATTGATATTTTGTGCTTTTTATGCCCTTATTTTTGTTTTGTACGGAAAAAAAACAACAGTTTCTCATCAGAACTTTCTGAAAACCTAGACCAGGGGTCACCAACATGATGCCTGCAGTCACCTTATCGCCCGCAAGGTCAACGTGAGGTGCCCGCGGGCCTGCTCACTGCTATTTTTAGAACCAGCAAAGCACAACAAACCACGACATAAAATATATACAATTTAATAATATCAGCAAAATAAGACAGAATAATAACTTGCAGTTTAAACCTGAACAAAACACAAATTGAACAAGGCACACGAAATAAAGATGGTCACTAAGCAGCTGCAGTATAATTTAGAGACCGCGCACCCGCCGGCGGTAAAAGGCTTGGCATCCCACGTATCGAACGAAACGAATGATGAAAATCCTCGCGTTGGCTGTGGATAAACGTGGATGATGGACTTGGGTGATGAAGTCTTGAACGACGAAACTTGGATGAAGCGCGTTGGATGAACTGCCTTAGATGATTCTCCTTAGATGATCCACGCAAGCTGATTGGCAACGGGTCCTTTATATAAATTCTCTAAAGTTCGGGAAAGTTCATGTTCTGGAATGGTCTAAATCACCTGACCCCTCACCAGGGCGCATGTGCGACTAGATCCATCGCGAAGATTCCCTAATATGCTGGAAAGTTCCAGACCCAGTTAAAGCATGAAGGTAAAACAGCAGCGACCCAAAAACAGCTGAGTAATACCATGTGTCACTATTTACAGCACACCAACTGAATATAATCACACTCGCGTTTATACATTCATTATGTCTATATTTACATTTGTACATTGATTTACATCCCCAAAAAAAGATGGATATCATTAATTATTTAAAATAACAAAATTAAAGGTAAGTTGAGCATCATTTGTCATTTCAGAAGTGCGTATCGACCTGGTAGCCCTTCGTATTAATCGGTGCCCAAGAAGTAGCTCTCAGCTTCAAAAAGGTTGGTGACCCCTGACCTAGACTTTTTGTTTATTTATGTTTTTTGTAATAGAGAAATGGTGTTACTGCACAAGCTTTTAAAGTTAAATGTAGATAAATTGACTGAAGCTATACAATGCACCCTAGGTCACCAGTCTTTCACATGTGCATGGACATGGACATTGACCATGTATTGGACTCTGAACGACTGTCGATAGAATTGCAGCCTTGCGGTTCCAAAAACCAATCAATAAACCAATTGTAGAATCAGAATCACAGTTCTTACCTTGTCAGAGGCTTCGGAGGGGGAGGGGGGGGGGGGTTGAGCATGCTTTGTCGGGGGTGGGGGGGGATTAGATGTAGCACCAATTTCCGGGTGCAGGCGCTGATGAGAAACTGGGGGGAAAAAAACTATTTGATCCAGCCTAATATTGCAGTTTCAGATACTGTATGGAATGTAATGAAGCCCGATATGAATGCTTTTCTGCTTCTGGTTTCTGTAGTTCTCTGAATGTAGTAATACTCTGCCACTCACACCCTGATGCATTATAACAATCTCCCACATATTATCTCCTCTCTTCCTGTTGGATAATGATTTTCCATTATGTAGATTATGCATATGCAACTTCATTTTCCTTTCTCATCACCATAGAAACTGTGGCTTGATTTGTAAAACGCTGCTTGGCTGAGATAGCTATGGAGATGCATCTGACTTCATAACTGGCCTTTTCCCAAGCCTTGTAAAAACATACCATCACAAACATGTCAAATGAAGTACGATTTGAAGTGTTGAGCAAATAGTTCTAGTTTAAAAAAGTCAGAATTGTGATAATGAACATAGCTTTTTAAAAAGCCTCCATGACATTTACAGCATGAAACTCGTGATTCTTGACATTTTCTATTTTAAAATGTTGCTCATGGTTGTAACTGGTGTCTTTTAGTATTTATGAAGAGAACTGTAACTGTGCTGTTTATAGAAAAGCTCTGAAGTTCTACTGTGTATGTTCTAATTTAGTTTCCATTAAAAGCTTGTATTTACTTCTTGGATTGGATCGGTGATTACTTTTACTTTATCGTAATTCATTGGGGTATCTATGGACAGGGCTTGCTTTTGGATTTTTTCCATTATTATTTTGCTCATGGTGATTAATTGCAGATACATTACAATTCGAGTGCATTCTTATAAAATGAAGTACACTATTGTACCTCTAGGGCAGTGCTTCTCAATTATTTTCTGTGGTGCCCCCTATAGGAAGAAAAAAAAATCATGTCCCCACCATAGTATGTGTGTTTACTGTACTTCATATCATTTGCTCTGTGCTTTTTCCCTACACCATAGGGAACACAGTGAGAGCGCCACTGCCACCTACTGTAGAGGATGTGCAATTACACTTAATTCTAGTACAGTATGGCAAAAAAGCATGTTTCCCAGAATTACAAGCACCCCCCCCCCCCCAATGAGGGCACACCCCACTATTTGAGAAGTTTTCTAGGGGTACACTCTGGGGAACTTATTTTCAACATGTACAGTATATTGGTATAGACACGCGCACACACGTACATATATACACACACACACACACACACACACACATTTTTCTAGCTGAGTGAAAGCAATGGTTCGGGGGTGGGGTGGGGGGAGTTACCTGAGGTACATAAAGAACTACCCTTTGTGTCAGTACTTTTTAGGAATCTTTTGCTTTGATGACATGACAGCTATGAGTCTGTTAGGACATAACTTCACCAACCTTACACAACTATTTTCCCTTTCGTTTTTAGAGAACTGTTCAAGATTTGTCACAATGGAACATGATTGCTGATGGACTGCAATCTTCACTTAATTCCACAGATTTTAACTGGGGTTTAAGTCTTGGCTCCAACTTTCACATTCATGTGAAAGAACCATTGCTGACTTTCATAATGAGGAGCTGCAAAGCCGTCAGCGTGTTTCTGTCGCTTGCTAAAGGGTTGTGTCAGGAAGGGCAACGATGTAAAAACCTACGCCAAATCAAACGTGCGAATCATTCACTGTGGCGACTCCTGGAAAAAGGAAAAGCCGAAAGGAAATCTCTCACATAAGGAGTATAATATTGTGATTGTGCCAATGCCTGTGACAGTGCAGAACAGTTTAGTGACAATTTATTATTATTCTGCTGTAAAGTTCACAGCCTATTTTTTCATATACATAATCTTAAAAAAAAAAAAAAAAATTATAAACAAGTCTGAAGGTAGATATGTAGAATCAGGAATTTTGATATGATAAAGTTGGATCAATGTCTCTCTCTTTTGCTTGCTTCTCTTTTAAACAAGGTTTAATTCTTACTTTTTTTTTTTTTTTGGAGGATGACACAGCTGCATGTATTCTCTGAACAGCAAAGCACATACCATTAAAAAGGCCATTAGTGCTGCCTAGTTGGCCAAGGTGCACCACTGAATGCATCCTGCCAGGAGCTCATTGATTGTTTAATTCTCATGGTGAAGTGCAGGAAGAACATTAAAAAAAAAAAAAAAATCTGATGAGCAGTAGTTCACACAACACCTGTCTGGACAATCGAATGATGGAAATGCAATTAAATTAATTGACTTCAAATAATTAAATAAGGTTATAGCCAATAGAACTGGAGTATATTGAAGCTTCCAATCTGACAGAGAGCCCTGAACCATGGTGAACACATGACAAGAAAAGAGGTGGAAGCAGACTGAGATGAAAGTAATGAGCAATCTAGTGCAACATTCAATCCACAGACAGCTGGTGTTCATAATTGCTGAAAGTGTCTTAAAATAAGCAAAACCATAGAAGCATTTAATATGCTGAGCCAATGGGAGGGGGAAATCCATGACTTTTGTAATGCTGCATTTTGTAAAACTGTCCCTGCAATTCATTGTACAGTATTCTGCCCCAGTTTGAGTGAGACTCGCCTGGTGAAGCATTGCCACCTAGTGGCAGAATGGAAAAATCATAGTACAGTACAGTATATATACTCTGTGTTTCATTCATTCATTTTCTGGATCTTAATTAGGGTCACGGGGAGGCTGGCGCCCATCTCAACCGACTCTGGGTGAGGGCAGAGTACACCCTGGACAGCTCGCCAGGCCATTGCAGGGCAGAAACTGGCTGACGGCGATGCAGCCTACTCTAGATTAAAGTCAGCAATGGTTGTTTTACAGCCTCACACCATAGACAGTGAGAGACAGGGCCGGCATTTGATAACCCAGTTAGTGTTCTACATATTTCAGTTCAGTTCATTTAATGCGGGGAGTTTGCCGCCCATCCCAGCCGACTCCAGGCGAGGGCAGAGTACACCCTGGATAGGTCGCCAGGCCATCACAGGGCGGAAAGACGCAGATGGCTATGCAGCTACTCTTGTCGAAAGTCAGCAATGGTTCTTTTACATGAACCTCCCACCACAGACAGTGACAGACATGGTCTTTGATAACCCAGTTATTACTAATGTAAATTTATTTTAAGGCGTTTAACACATCTTATCCAGGGGTGCCAATAATTATGGGCGGGTACTGTATAATAGATAGTGAAGCAAAAATTCCATTAAGTGCAGAACAGTGTTGTCACCTCCATCTTCAACAAATGAATGGCTCACTCTGTGGTATCTATGTGCTGACAAGGACCCGGGACCAAAGAGTAAAGAAGCCGTGCTGTATTAATAATTTTCGATTTGCCGCAATAAAGTCGGTGGTAGTCGAGATGGTATTTAATAGACTCATTAAAAACATCACGTGCTCTACCCCCAAGTTCTCAGCCAACCTCAACAGATCAGCAGAAGATGCCCTGTACCACATCCTGTACCACCCCCAGTACACAGGGCCGCACAGACGAGAAGGAAGTGATGCAAGATCCCTGTTCGTTGACTACAGTATGCTTGGTATCCTCAACTTCCTCTCCGGCAAAGCACGTGTGGTGTGAGTTGGTAGTTGTGTTTTCAACACAAACATATATTCGACACATATAACTCCACAAGGTGGTGTACTCAGTCCTCTATGTCTCTAACACACAGGACTGTATGGCTGCACACAGCTCTAATTTCATCGAATTTTCTCATGACATGGTGGTCATGGGCTTCATCCCCAACAATCCCCAAAACATCAACAAAAGCAAGGATCTGGAGGTGGACTTCAGCAGAACATAGCAGAGGTCCTACACCACCTTCAATATCAATGGGACTGTAATCGAGGTGGGTAGAGGATCTGAATCTGACATGGACATGTGGTCCAACAATGCAAAGCACCATGCGTACCACCTGAGGCAGATGTGAAACTGTTGGCGTTCTTCACTGATCCTGAGAATTATTTGTGGTTTTTAGTTGAGTTTAATCCAACAAAGAGTAGAACGTAGTAAAGGATCAGCTCTACTCTCTCTACAGGACATTTCCACCCTGTTATCTCTCTGTATATAAAACATACAATTAGCACATTGCCCTTTATATTGCATAGAGCAGGGGGGTCTCCAGTCTTATCCACAAAGGGCCGGTGTGGGTGCAGGTTTTCACGTTAACCAAACAGTAGCCACACCTTCCACCAGTTTCAATCACTGGCCATCAAAAAAAAAAAAAAAAAAAAAATTAGATTCCACATCCATGTTTCAACTCTGGAGTGGGGCCATCTTGGTGAGATCACCTTGCTGTAAGACTTAAACCAAGGTGATCTCACCAAGATGGCTCCACTTCAGAATTGAAGTACGAATGTCCAATCAAGTTTTTGTTTACGTTTCTTTGGATGAGCAGTGATTGGTGGAAACAGGTGGAAGGTGTGACTACTGTTTGGTTGAAGTGAAAACCTGCACCCACACCGGCCCTTTGCGGATAAGATTGGAGACCCCTGGCATAGATGTTCTAATTTATTGCATACACATAAAGTCTTCTCCAGCAACTTTCTCACAAAGACTTTCAATAAGGTTCAGGTCAGGACCTTGTGGTGCCAGTCCATTTTTTTTTTTTTTTTTTTTTTTAATTCAATCAGGTTCGTTCATCGTTCATTTTCTATAACCGCTTAATCCTAATTAGGGTTAGGATCGCGGGGAGGTTGCCCCCCATCCCAACCGACTCTGGGCGAGGGATGCCTTGGACGGCTTGCCAGGCCATCATAGTGCGGAAACACGCTGACGGCTTTGCAGCTACTCTTGTCGAAAGTCAGCATTAGGTACATGAACCTCACACCATAGACAGTGAGAGACACGGCCGGCCTTTGATAACATGGTTAGCTTCACTGCGGTTACAATAACAACCCATTGAGAGTGGGGCTTGAACCCCCAACCTTAGGATCAGTGATCCAGCACCTTTTACCACCAGGCCACAACTGCCTGCTATACGTTCAGGTCATCAGCTGAATTAATTTTATTGCCACATAATATTGCTGAGCCTTGACCCGACCGAGAATAACAATATGCCATGTGTTATAGATTTCTATTACCTTAAACTCAACTCTTCATATAATCGGTAACCTGATTAAACACTCGGAGCAGAATCCATGGAACATTACACGACATTTTGTGCGTGTAAAACAGTCTATTCGCCAATAAAGACTCTCGAACTACAATTTAAAGAAAACCGAGACAAAGTCAGAGAGGCTAGATTGAGATGGTTTGGACATGTACAGAGGAGGGATAGTGAGTATATTGGCAGTAGGATGCTGAGGTTGGAACTACCAGGCAGAAGGCCTCGAGGAAGACCAAAGAAGAGATTTATGGATGTGGTGAAGGAAGACATGAAGGTCGTTGGAGTCAGAAAAGAAGATGCGGAGGACAGGGTGAGGTGGAGGCGGATGATTTGCTGTGGCGACCCCTGAAGGGAGCAGCCGAAAGTAAAAGAAGAAGACTACAAATTTGAGGTTTTTTTTTTTTTTTATCTTGCCTGCTTTCTAAAATACAAATAAACATTTTCACTGCACCAAGTTTTAAATGCTGAATTGTTCTTATTTTTTCTTGGTATGGGTCAATTATGAACATGCGATTTTTACCCTTCTAGCATGAACGCTTACCGTTGCAATACAGTATCTTGCTAATGCAGAGGATAACTGCTTAATAAATTGACCAGCCACGATTGATCGGACGATTGTCATTGTGATGCTGTTGTCGCGGCAACTATCAAACTAGACAGATAAAATGTTAACACAATCGTGAGGTAATAACAGTGCACGTTATCTTTTCAGCAGATTCAGCATCGAATCGTTTGTGTTTGCCGTTCGAAATTCACCCAAGTGACAGGTAAAGTAGCCTTCAGGTCTTTATCTGGTTTAATCTGGATGCAGGTTTGATTCAGACAACAGTCTGCCTGCTGAGTAATTTTGACAGATGAAAGTAGTTTTCTGGTTCTTCCACTAATTTTTCCAAAGAATTGTTCTGTTTAAAACAAGGTCAAAATCTACACCTTCCAACCACAAAATTCAAACACCTGGTGTACCCTAGACAATATAACAGGGTTCTTCTGTCAGGTGATAAAACAAGAGCCTTTTGGCATAACTAATGGTGGATTTGGCACCAAACCAAAAAAAAAAAAAGTGAAAGAGATTTATACATAAAAAGACCCAGTCAACACTATGAAGGAAGCTGGGGATCTGGGATATGGTGGTTTTTTTCCTCTGCAAAGATTTATAACACCTGGGATACATGGCATACCATTATATTTTAAATAAGGTCACAACTGGGGTAAAGGATGCTCGCTTCTTTAAGTAGGATGATCTAAATCTATATTAAAAAAAAATAATAAATTTGGTGGCCTAACTCAGCCCTAAAGCCCCTTTACTCCATGATGTCAACTGATAATAGGAGCCAGGCCTTTGGAACACTGACCACTAGCAGGCGGTGCACACCTTAAGCAAGACAGTGAACCAATTTAAGTTTTGATTTTCTTATCACTGTACTACTTAAAAAAAATAAATAAAAAAAATCAGGTCTTATTATTCCCCCTTAAATCCGCCCAAAATTTACTGGATTAGACCAAATCAAATGTGCGAATCAGATGATTCGCTGTGGCGACCCCTGAGAAAGGGAAAAAGCCGGAAGGATAGAAGAACTACACACCTACAATCTCACCGCTCTAGGATTACTTTCCAGTTTTTTTCTTAAGACTGAGGAAACGAATTTTTGAGATACTAAGCAGATTTCCTCAGCTTTTAAAACCACCTGATTATTCTCAAATTAAATTCCTTGCGTGAATCCAGCTCCTCTGAATTACATGCTCATGTTAACTTTATTATTGAGGATTTATTTATAAAAACAAATACAAAATAATTTTCCATAGGAAAGCAACACAAACGCAATCCCATCGGTCATCCGTCAGCTGCATCATGATCATAAATATTGCTACTTTAAAAGTATTGTCATCTACAGTACTAAAAAAAAAAAACCTTCTTAAAAGGAAGGAAACAAACAGGAATGTGAAGTTTTCTGCAAAATGATCAAAAGAGGCTTCACAGAGACAAAAGGGGAAGGAAAAAAACCCCACATGCTCCTGAATATAGTGGTCTGTTGTAGTGGTTCAATTGGGTTGTTGTAAATCCATTGGATGTTTAGTCAAGTGTGGTTTAAAACATCAGACCACTATTAAAACACAGTAAATAGAAAAGACAACCATGTTGTCCCCTCGTCCCTGATTAAAGTAACTGTGCCAAAAGGAAGCAACGATATGCAATGCTTGGTGGGGATTATTGATAATATCTGAGCATCTGAAATATTCTGAGAGAACAGCATAATGACATTATGGTACACTGTAACTCATTTAATAAAACTGGGCAGCAAGACTATAACATAAGCGGATCACAAAAAAAAAAAGTCCATTACTGGGACAAATCCGTGCATCCTCATTGACTTAGAGTACACGAGTTGCACAGGGCTTAGCAGGTAGCTCCAGGGTGCTTCCATAACCGCAATGGCCTGGCATGTTTCCAAGGCTCTGCTCCTCAACAACTGATGGCATTCCATGGACGTGAATCTGCTGCATGCACTGCCTACAATATAAGGAGGGGCCACACAGTTATATCAGAAAGCACAAACGATGTCAGCAAGAATAGAAAGTCAGTACAACCAGAGGCACCATAACTAGTTTAAAAAAAAAAAAAAAGTAACCTCACCATGCTGATCTGGACATGACATAATAGATGTCTGGTTTTTGGAAGCCATTAAAGGTGGACGAGGCAGCGACTGTGTAAGCACCCATGTTTTCAAACAGCAGCCAATCTCCTACTTGGCGGTCAGGGAGAGTACACAACTCTACAATACGGTCCAGGCCGTCGCAGGTAGGGCCCCAAATACTGCACGGGTACATGCACTCATCAGGCTTAGCTTTCTGTAAAGTAAAATCAAATGCTTTAATCTGTGCAAAAAAAAAAAAAGTTATCCATATATAAAAATTTAAATAAAAGAACCATCAAAACATATTTCCATACCTTGTGCATGATCGGTGTCACATGTGCATGATCAAAAAGGATGCAATTGAAAGATCCATACACACCATCATTGACATAGTACATGAGAGTTCTGTCACTTGTCTCTTCATCTTCATCTGCATTACCAAAATTAAATAAGATAAGGCTTCATTGTCTGAGATAAAAAAAAAAATAAAAAAAAAAAAAATCACAGAAGGTAACAGTGAGCAATATCTTACCATCAGAGCCAGACTGTTCCTTCATGTTGACTTTTTTAGCAATAATGTTGACAGCGAGCATATACGCAGAGGCTACATAGAATCGGCCAGGCTCAGCGATTATCCTCACGCCACCCTCTGCAGGAAAGTACTTATCCAGTGCCGTGTTGATTACTGCAGTGATCTAAGTGAATCAAAATCAACACAATGTATTTTACTGCAAAAAGACAATGACAAAAATCTTACATCCATTTAAGCAATAAACTAACCTCCTCAAACTTCAGCTTAGCATCATCAGACCCAGGGAAGCCACCACCAATATCCAGCAGGGTCATATTGTAGCCCAACTCAGCCTGATGAGGATGGATGAGGAGGATGTGAATTTCAATTTAACAGCTGTAAATATTTACACCATCAAACAAACACATTTACAGAATGTCGGCACTCACCCCCATATCAAAGACACAGCGTGCATCTGCAATCGCCTGTGTGTACGTCTCCGCATCGGTGCAGCCACTGCCGACGTGAAAGCTGACTCCAATGATATCTAGGCCCAGCTCTTTTGCCCTCTCGAGAAGCAGCCTGCTGTTTTTCAACGTGGCACCGAACTTCACGCTCAACCTGCACACTGCCTTGGAGTCATCTGTAGCTATACGCAGCACTAGCCTGCACAGATACAAGAAATATAGTTAAAGGAACTTTAGACACGGACAAAAGCTCTAAAAAAACATTCATCAGCATGACAATTAAAACTCCAAATAAAAGAAACTACTCACTTGGCATTATCGTGGCTACGAGAGACCTTCATAAGTTCCACTTCACTATCAAAGGTCATCATTTGCACTCCGTGTGCTGAAGCATATTTAATCTGTGACACCTGCTTACAGGGGTTGGCATAAATGATCCGACTGGGATCCACACCGACGGACTGAACGAGCTGAATCTCAGTCTGAAGACAGACACACGTGTTAGTACAGTATACAAGTGTTTGCTATACCTACTGGTGACATTTCTTTTAAAGTCAATAATATTATGAACTTTTTTTTTTTTTTTTTTTTGGGGGGGGTGGATCCACAAACCTTGCTTGCACAGTCAAAGCCTGTTCCCAATGTTGCCAGCGTCTCCACAATAGCCCTGCTGTCATTGCATTTCACTGCATAGAAAGGTTTGATACGAGGCAAGGCACGTGCCCATCTAAGGTGCTTCTTGAGTATATCCCCAAGGTCTGCCACGTAGAATGCATCCTTGTCATCCTACAGGGAAACAAAACAAAAGTCCACAAAAGGAAAATTGACACAGTAGCATGCTATACACCAGGGATCCCAGCATGGCTTAGAAAAAAAATAGAGGAAACTGGTTCAGAAATAGAGGAAATTAAATATTTCAGCTGGGGGGGTTAAAGGGGCTGCAGGGACCCTGAAGCTGAAAAAAAAAAAAGAAAGAAAGTGGAATTCTGCTAAATAGGAGTAAAAATAGTGGCATTCTGCTAAATAACGGAGATCTGGGATCCCTGTTTACACATCAGTGCCATGCGAAAGAAATATAAAAAGAAGATAAAAACCCTTACAGAAGAGATGGACTCTTTGATCTTCTGCTCAACAATGTCCCGTGCACAGAAACCTTCCTCCAGGAAAGTAAAATCAATGTCCTCAAACGAAGTCATGGTTATAATGATCTGACTGCAAAGGAAGCTACAGAAAGAGAAGTAGCCGTGTTTAATAGCATCAGACTGTTCATAACAAAACATTCCATCTTTAACAAAGCCGTGTACTAAACAGGGCTGCACTCTGATCATTTGGTTTGGTCTGTTCTCCTGATAATCTTGACATTTCTTTCTAAAAAAAAAAAAAAGTTTATCTATCAACTTTGTTCATTTGCAGAACAGCTTAATTCTATCAAGGTCATGGAAAGGCTGGAACCCATTTCAAGGGTAAGGGTGTGGAGACACCTGGAACAGTTCAGAAGTCAATTGAAGGGTCAAGACGCATAACTAGTGGTGATTTGGAACAGCCAATTAGCCTAACATGTACATGCGTGTCTGGACTGTGTGAGAAAAATCGGCATACCCAGAGGAAAGTCACTCAAGCATGTGGTGAGCATGCAAACTGAAACACCCTCATCAAATCCAGAAAATGCCCCACTCGAACCCATGGCCTTCTTGCTGTGAAGCACATGCACCAACCACTACACAATGGTTCAGAATTCCCAAATTATCAGTGATATCAATTCATTAATCTATTACTGTATTGAATAGTTGTTAGTTTTACACTCAATATTCAAACATCAGAAACAACAATCAAAAGATTTAAAGATAAATTTATTGTTTTAAATAGAAGTTTATTGCTCAAGTATGTATTTATAGCAATACTGTAATCTAAAATGTGAGCAATACAACAGGATGATCACTTAAAATTTAGTCTTATTTGTCAAATTCATGGGGGGGGGAACAAACTCTACTGCAGGGAGAGATGAAATTATCAAAATATCCTACTCAGTGCACCCAAGGCGGCTCCCCGGTGAAGTTGAATCCTTTCAGATACGCCTCAAGGCCAGGGCCAGTGTATGCTTTACTTAAGCGAGTGATCTGAAATAAAGAATCACAGAGAGTAAATTGCCAGCTTTCAACATTTTTACATTAAATGCATCAATATGACAACAATTATTCATTGATTTTTTTTAATTAGGTGTTTTTTTTAATACAGATCCAATCATATGAACACCAGAATAACGGAAGACAGACATATGGGTTTCTTTTAATGGCAAGCCAACCCATACATGACCACACACTGGCAAGTGTAAGGCATGGTCTGTCTCAATCCCACCAATGCACTACAGTATACAGGGTGGAGAGGTCATCAATCCACATTTAGGATCGACCCACAATGAGTTCGCCCAATCAACAACCAGATACGATTTGTAGACCAATGAGAGAAGTGCTACGCAGGTATTAACATGGGGATCCCGTGTCGGCGAATGCAGCTCCGGTACCACGTTACCTGTTCGTTTAAAGGGTTTTGACGTGAAATTATTTTGCCACAATGGAAGAACCGGTGAACTCACGTGCGCTGTAATCCACCCCCAGTCTTTAAACATTCTGCCAAGCATCACGTTACGGCTCGTGGAACATCCGGCCACGTGGATTAAATAATCGCTGGTTTTAAAATGTTTAAAATCAAGAAATACACCCAGAACGGTGATGAGACATATTTTTGTGATTTTTTTTTTAAGGACCAACTTTTTGTTCACTCACTACAAAAGTTATCACTATAGTGACTAAATAACTTAGTTTTAGCTTCAACCGGACGTCCCGCCAGACTTTTTTTTTTTTGTCAGTCTGACTGAATTCGTTCGTCACCGGGTCCGATTTTTAGTCAGTGAAACAGAATAAACGAAATAAACATCAAAATTAAGATTGCTTAACGACACCGAACATTTAACAAGCACTTTTGTTTTTGACTTCTATTCAGAAAACAGTCAGTTTAACGGTAGTACTTTGTTAGCACGTTTTCAAAACCTATGCTAACACGTTAGCTCCGGCCTTGTGAGCCTTCACTCTCCGTTCAGCAGAACATCCTGAAAACCCCCCAGAAAATATCCTCCTGCGTCGGTTACGTACCTTAAAAAGCATTTACAAAGATTTTTTCCCATTAGACCAGAATCTGAGGAATTGAAATTACAAAGTCCGCGTTTTCTCCTGTCCGTGAGGTGTCGCAGTCCGTTTGAATGAGGTAAGCGATGTGCCGGCTTTCATTTATAGTTCATCGGTTTCCAGGGCAACACGCCAGCTGGAACCGGCCTCTCCCCAACGCTTGCGAACCGGTTTCAGCTTGTTACCGGCCATCGCGCGTGTAAAATTTGGGGAGCTCACACCACATTCATAAAAGTGATGCAACTACTGGATTTTCGACATAACCCAAAGTGCAGATAGACAATGACACCTGAAAGAAGTCAATAATAATAATAATAATAATAATAATATTTTATTATTTATTATTATTATTATTATTAATAATAATAATAATAATAATAATAATAATAATAAATGTTTATCATAAGTAAAGAGGCCACCAAGAGTGTCATATAATTTCACCTATTATAATAAGAACAGGGCTTTAATTCTGTAATTTTTAATAATACAGTATTTCAAATTCGGGATTGTTACTTCCATGAGTAGGTTTAATCATTCATTCATTCATTTTCTGAAATACCGATTAGGGACACGGGGAGGCCGATGCCCATCTCCGCTGACTCTGGGTGAGGGCGCAGTACATCCTGGACAGCTCGCCAGGCCATTGCAGACAGAAACACACTGATAGCAATACAGCTACTCTTGATGAAAGTGAGCTATGGATTATTTTATTTATTTATTTATTTATATTTTATTGTGGCAGTAAAATTGACCAACAAACTTTTGTGCTTTTCTTTTGTCAGTCTTGAGGACAGCAATATCATCAATGAAATAAGGATGGTATTTTTACCATACAAATTAAAAATTGTCAAATTATTGATGTAACTATTACCTTTACTCATTTCTCAGTCATATGCACAATGTATAACATTATGTACTACAGGTCAACTAATTAGCACACCGCCTCACAACAAAAAAGGTTCTGGGTTCGAGTCCCGGACTCAGATATTTTTGTGTGGAGTTTGCATATTCTTGTGCTTTTGTGAGTTTTCTCTGAGAACTCCGCTTTGCTCCCGCAGAAGCTATGCGCCTGTGACATACACAATATATGATATAATAAAGTACAGTGTCATTTCTGCCAGTTTAGTGTGATGTGCTGATTTCAGTGGATCGGGGCACGTTGCATTTATTGCTCTGAATCTCACTCATTTGGATGTTGGCATTTACGACATATATTATGAGAGATTATAGTTACAATTTACAATATATAATATAATACATTGATAGTGATGACCGAATCCACATCTTCATCTTTCACCAGAATCTTTTATTTTTGAATCAGTGCGCTAAAGTTCGGAAACTTTTGTGATGAAATGTAGGGTCGCAAAACCACATTGTGTGCCTCTTAAGAAAATTAAGTTGATTTATTATTTTTCTTTTAGACAGCTGTATATGTTGTTTTTTGTTTCATTTCATGTAAAAATAAGCTAGCAGATGCATTTTTCTTTTGTGAGCTGTTAGATCCAGGACAAGAAATAATAATTTTTAAAAAAAGTTAGTTTGGCCATCATCGCCTCTGACTTTGGTCACACACATTCATTTTGAAATTGTGCATAAATTGAGAAAAGTAGCCAGTCATAACCTTCTTAATTTTTGTTGAATATAGATGATCCATATATCATTTTAGAGGTCTCTTCAAACTCGTTCTCTTGACATTCAGTGCTCAGCAATCCGGTGACTTTGAAATTTTTTTAACACATACCCACATGTTCAAAGACACGGATATTATTAGGTGGGCTCGCTGTTCCAAATTGCCTCCTGAGTGTGTGTGTGTGTGTGTGTGTGTGTGTGTGTGTGTGTGTGTGTGCGCACCTGCAGTGGTTTGGGGAGGTGTTCTGTGTGTCCCTTGATTACGGCTAATGTTGGCTGATACAGGCTCCAGCCTCTCTGAGATACCAGTAGGATTAAGCGGTTTGAGTGAGTATAATAAAGGGTTCGGATTTCAGTCAAGATTCACATCAAATATGTGACGCTCCCCGACTTACGTTCATTTGTTTTACATATTTTTCGATTTTACGTTTAAAAAAAGTAAAATTTTGAGTTTCATGCGCGCTCTGTAGTACGAGACGTACCTACGTAGTACGCTGACGTAATGACACAATGACGCTGCGTCCATTGTTTACAAACGACAGACTCCTACTTCTTCCCAGTTCACTGCGTGTTACCCTTGTGTTAAGACGTTGTCTCTGTGATCTTTGTGTTTACACTGTTTTACGGACTTTTGTAACCCTAAGCAAATATGGTTGGTCAGAAGCGTAGGCCTACTAGTGATAGTGGTAATCAGAAAAAGCGGAAAGCCATCTCGTTAGAAACGAAGATGGCTATTACCAAGAAAATTGATGATGGTGAGAAACACGTGAATGTTGCACGTTTCTTCCAAATGGCTCCGTCGACCACCGGAACCATTTACAAGCAGAAAGATCGCATCACAGAGAATGTTAAAGGTTATATTTGATAATGTATTTGATATTTGATGAGTGAATTTGATTAAAATTTGTTTATTTGAAATTATTTTGCTTGAATTTAATTTTTTTGAAATTAATGTTGATATTATTTTACGTTATGTTTATAATAATTGATTTAGGGGTGTTTTATGAGATACGGTAATGATATTTATGGGTGTATAATACCGTATGAACGTCATACGTCACTGGAACATACAGTAACAACTTACGTTTTTTTTTTTTCACCTTACGTTCAGCCGTCCGGAACCGAACTAAAACGTAAGTTGGGGAGCGTCTGTATAACTTGTGTGCAGTTGATAATAATGTTTAGTAACAAACAACCAAAAGATTTGACTAAAGTTGAAGATTCTATGTTTCTCTGTGAAGTTTCTACAACTTGTTTATTTCGTACAATTAGTTAGAATTTAAATGAAGTACAATGTAAAGACAGGTTATGTAATGCATAGAGACCTGATTTTATCTGAAGACAAAAAAAGAAGTGATGAGGTCCAAGCGTAGAAATTCTTCTTCTTCTTCTTTTTCTTTCGGCTGTTCCCTTCAGGGGTCGCCACAGCAAATGATCTGCCTCCATCTCTCCCTATCCTCTGCATCTTCTACTCTTACTCCAACGACCTTCATGTCCGCCTTCACCGCATTCATAAATCTTCTCGTTGGTCTTCCTCTGGGCCTTCTGCCTGGTAGTTCCAAGCGTAGAAATATGCAGTAAAACTTCAACTCACAAACTTTTAATTAATTGTAGAGCACTTGTATCTGAGATAACACTGCTCATTACAGGTATGTTGACGAGTTAAAAGATTAGAGATAATCTATTGTTTGTTATTGGTATTATTTGGTATATATCACAACACTGTTGAATTCTCTGATCTGGTTGGTCAGAAGATATCAGAGAGAAGTGATGTCTGTAGTACGATAAGCGCGGGATTGTTAGATGGATTCTTCTCTGTAAAATGGATTATTTGCTTAATGTATGTTAATTGGTCGGGTGGACGGCGACTCAACCGGCTCCCCCATCAAGTTTATTTTGATGAGGTGGATGTGTGGACACCCAGGAGGATGAAAAAACAAAACCTGATAAAAAGGGCGGATGAGCTCACTCAAGAGCCGGTTTAGTCGCCGGCCATCCATACCTAGAGAAGAGTTGGGCACTACCAGGGAATTTTGCCTGTTGAAACACTTAGCGTGTTTACACCAGAAAGAAACCACATTACCGGATCGGCCGAGGCCCGGGATAAAAACGATCGCGTCCTCCATTGTTACAAAGTGTGCAGCTGACAGAGGAAATTGGAAACGTCTGGTAGAAGATAGCAAAGTGCACCTACAGCCGAAGGGCTATAGATCTTGATGATAATGAATGTATGTTAAATAGGGGAATGCCAAACTCAACAGGCTATTTAAATGTGGAATAATCCTTTTCTTCCCCCATTTTGTTTGAGCATAAAAACACTCCGTATGATGGGAACTTTTGTGACTGCACTGAGATTGGGGTGGAAAGGTGGAGTAGTATTTTGCATTACTATCTCACAGCAGGAAGACCTTGGGCTCATCTTGTGCTTGCTGAGGGCATTTCTGTGTAGAGTTTGTGTTTTTCCGTCAGGTACTCTGGTTTTCTTCTCCAGTTTAAAGACATGCACATTAAGCAAATTGGCTGTTGTGAATTGCCCTGAGGTTTAAATGTGCATGTGAATGGGTATGTATGTGTTGGCGAGCTGTTCAGGGTGTACCCTGCTTTCACCCTTCGTTGGCCGAAATCTCAGCCTCCTCAAGATCCTAGTAGGATGAAGTGGTTTGTCAAATTAATGCTTGGATATTGACGGTATGTTTTATGCATACACACATTTCCATGTCTATTCTAAACCTGGAGACCAGTAACAGCGATGCTGCTTTCTATACATTAAACAATTAAGACTCTGTAAAATGCAAGCAAAGTTCTAGGTGTAATATGAACTTTAAACTATGATCCTGTCCTATAAGAGTGCCCAAAATCCATAAGTGCAAACAAGATAAGTCATACAAGTCATGAGGTTTTTGTTTGTTAGTTTGTTTAATATTTAACGAAATCCATATTAATTATGTATTAGTGATACATTCTGTAATAAACACTCTAGACATTTTTCAATGGAATTATCCAATTTAAATTTGGTCTCTTGGTCTATAGTGCATTTGGTCTTCAGTCGTCAACGTTTCCACTTTCGGGCTAATGTAGGAAACTTAATGAAGCATAAAAAAATGAGTACATTGCTGGAGTGGTGGTTTTGAGTATGGCTTCCAGGCAGAAATGTGCTCCTGCCAGAGCTTTTCCTGATCTGTTCTTGTGTCTCCAGACAGATTTTGTGATCCTTCTTCAAACCAGAGCATGAGGTCATTTTCTATTGCGAGCTTCAAACACGAGAATGCACATCACACTTAATGAATAAAAGTCAGAGGATGAGTAAGAAAGAGATGTTCAAATTCTGTCCAGGAAGCTGACCAACGCTGTTGGTTACATGTAAAGGACTGAGTCAGAGTTTTAGCTATAGTTTGTAGGTGGTTTTCTTTTTTCTGAGGAGGAGTCAGAGTTGAGAAGGCATAGATGAAGCTGTGTCTGTCTGCATGTGTAAATAGTCTATTCATAGAGAATAATACAATGTGTGCAGTATAAAGGCACATGATCGGTTTGTTGCACTGTTTTAAACCTTCTAACAATAAACTTTATTGTAACTTCCAACTATAGCGGCGCCTTGGAAGATCTTGATAGTACCATCAAATTTTAAATGACAACAAATGAATAAACACTGCTACACTGGTTTATGTATAGTTTCTGTAGAACATAAGGGTCACATGGTGGTGATTACAAATCATTAGAAAGTGGACTCAATGACAACAGATTTTACAGCCAACCTAATACTGTATGGGTATTTCTTTTCTATCAGATCTATTGTCAGTGGTTTCACATTTACAGTGACGATCTGGCCCCAGACATATGGGCAGCTAATACATCTAAAGGACTGGATGGATGGGCAGCAAATATATAAAAACTGGCCCCTGCATAAAGAATAATTAGGAGTCGAGTTCTAGGCATATAGTTTAGTGGAAGCTGCTTTAACAAGTCTGGGGTACATGACTATTACATTCATGTTTGTGCCTTCACACACACACACACACACACACATATATATATATATATATATATACACACACACACATATATACAGTCTACTTACGAAGACCCCTGGGGACGAAATCCCCGGGTTACCAAGACCATTTTCCTAAGTTTCCATCCCCGGGATATGAAAACAACCCCCTCTTACGAAAAGAAATTCAAAATTCAAACACGCCAATCAAAATTTCACACACTGCGCGAGTTGCTCTCTCATTGGCTGTCTCTCAACATCCCGCCCCGCTGGCCTCCCAGATAGAGACAAAAGGAAGCTTAAGTCTTTAGTTTTTTTTTTTTAAGTTGTTTAATTCAGTAAATGTTTACTAAATGTGGGTGCATTTGAGCTCATCTGGAATTCCGATCCCTCAAGGAGTCAAGTTAAAGTTGAGTTTGGATCTCCTTGTCAAGCAGGGAATGCGCTTTGAATTCCACGTCTTGTGGGCATGGCCCACAGGGAGAGAGAGAGAGACAGGGGTGAGCATGTGTGCATGTGTGTGTTAATAAAAATGTTTAATAATGATTTAAATAAATGTTAATAAAATGTTTAAATGGTTAAATAAATAATTTTATTTTACTTTTAACACATTTTTCATACAAAATTGGTGTAGTTTTATAATTTTTAAAGGGTTTATGGGGTTTATCCAGTCCAAAAACTGGAGCCTTGGAATGAATCAGGCGTTTAACATGTAAAATGCGACCCCTATTGACGAAATCCCCGCGTTACGAAAAAGGCTCTGGAGCTGATTAATCTCGTAGGTAGGGGGCTGACTGTATATACACATATATATATATATATATATATATATATATATATATATATGGGTGGGGCCGGTGGCGTAGTGGTTAGGGTGCTGTACTCATGATTGGTAGGTTGTGAGTTCGAATCCCACTGAGACCCTCACTGTGCTAAGACCCCTGGGCAAGGTCTCAACCACAAGTGTGCCTCTGTTCACCCAGCAGTATAAATGGGTACCAGTAAAAATATACTGGGAAGGTAACCTGCGATGGACTAGCATCCCATCCAGGGGGAGTTGAACTCCTGGTCGCTTCACGCTATGGAAACCGGGGATAAGTACCAGCCTGATGAGCCACGAGGCTAAGCCACTAGGCTCGAGTGTAAAAAAAAAAACAACAGACATATTATATATATATATATATATATATATATATATATATATACACACACATATATATATATATATATATACATATATATATATATACACACATATATATATATACACATATATATATATATATATATATATATAATTTCGTCTTATAGTTATAGTTCCATCATTGCCTGTGGACTATTACGTGAATTTTATATTAGTTATAAGAGGTTGGTTGGAATATTGAGGTCTTTCCATTTCTCAAAGCTATAAATTGTTTTAAGAACAGATGAATCAAAGATCGGTGATGAAACAACCACAAGAGCTTCTGTACAACTCATTGTGAAACAAAGTCATTGGATAATGCTGCAGCCTATGGTGGTTGTGTGATTGCATTAGGAAAACGCCGAATTCTGGATCCTGAGACTGGAATATCTCTAAAGACCTATAATCATTTCAGATAGAATAAAACTCATTTGAAAATCTGTGCAATTATTAATAAGGCAGTTGGTATATTTTCCGGTCCTCACTCAAAAGACATTTGAAAATATTTCTAAATGGTGGAAAAAATGGATAGTTTGGACTGTCTGTATCTCCTTCACTCCAGACAGACAGTACACTGAGATCACTTTCTCCAGTCACACCACCTGAGTCAGCACATTTCTGTCCTCTATCTTTTTCCAAATAAACTTCAGAGTGGAAAAGGAAACCGTACCAGGGGATCAAAGGAAATAAGAGCGAGGAAAATGTACAGAAAAAGATGGTGTTCACAGAGTGTGGAAAGACCATAAATTGGAGGAAGTAGCCAAACAGGCCATCCAATATGCACAGTGAAATCACCATTTCAGAGGAAAGTGGGGAAGCATCTTCTTGAACAATGGTAGAGGTTTTAGTTTTGAAGTAATCTTACTTCACTTAGGTTCACTAGTGTTGGAAATAAAAGTGTGAAAACAGGGATATCTTTCCTTTAAGAATACGCACCTGTACTACATGTTCCCTAAATAGTCTCATCTGCTTGTGCTATGGATTCCACATGTTAAAAACATGGTTCGTTAAGTATCGGTTCCTGTTAACATGAATGTACCACATGATTGCTAGATTTATGCAGAAAATCTCCTATTCTAACACATCTTTAATGCAGTGCTTCTCAATTATTTTCTGTGGCGCCCCCTCCAGGAAGAAAAAAAAAAGACCCCCCGAGCGACTATAAATAGTGTCATTTGTCTGTACAATTGTTATTAGTACACCTCTGCATAACATTGTATCTTTATTCACATTAAAAACTAGAAAAGACAGACAGTTCAACTTACAATAAAGTAAACCTTCATTAATATTGTTTTTTAATCTGTAACAGAAAAGATTTAAAGTGCGCCGATGTGTCTGAAATTAAAAAAAAATCTTTGTTCCTGTTAGAAATTTTTCCGTGTTGTTTCTCGAAGGGTTGTTTATTGCACTTCATATTGTTTGCTCGTGCGAAAACCCGCTACTCCATAGTGCTACATTGAGTGTGCCACTGCCAACTACTGGAGTGGAGGTGTAATTACACTTAATTCTTGTACACTATTCCAAAAAAGCATGCTCCCCAGGGTCATACGCGCTCTCCCCGGCATCACACCGCGCCACCCCGGCATCATACTGTGCCTCCCACTATTTGAGAAGCACTGCCTTAAGGTGGTCTATTGGTAAAATTGCCAGTTGTGGAAAATATAGCGTTGATACCAAATAATAATGCAAACCATGTAGAACAAACCTCACTACATTCTAACATGGTCTAGTTGGTTATCTTTAAGCTCATTCATCGTTCATTTTCTGTAACCACTTAATCCTAATTAGGGTCATAGGGAGGCTGGCACCCATCAGAGCTGACTGTGGGCGAGGGCAGAGCACACCCTGGACAGCTCGCCAGGCGATCACAGGGCGGAAACACGCTGACGACTTTGCAGCTACTCTGGTTGAAAGTCAGCAATGGTTCTTTTACATGCCTCCCAGCATAGACAGTGAGACCCCCAACCTTGGGATCAGTGATCCAGCACCTTTACCACCAGGCCATCACTGCCCTGATAACAAGTACATTCATGATAAATATATGTAAAGTAAATTAAGTTGTAACATTGAAGGAGATAAAGAACAAACAAGAACCCAATGTATCACCAGCAGGTCAGAGCAGAGGCAGTAAACTGTGTTCCTAATTCAGATTGTGAGATGATTTTTATGCCAGTATGTTGTAATATACGGTATTTTGATATTAATTTTTGATATTAATATTGCTTTTTCAGAAAAAAAAATGAGGATGGCACAGTCATTACCAGTGATGAGGAAAGCAGTGAGCCAGTTCGCATCAGAGAAGGTGGTGCACAGGCCCCCAATGTATCACGAGCAGTTCAGAGTGAAGGAAATAAATTGTCTCGAATTCTGTTTGCGTGATGATGTTCTTATGCTATGTATGTAAATAATGCTGTTCTTTATGATTCTATTTCAGAATAAAATGGCAGTGAGACTGTTGTTTCTACCAGTGGTGAAGAAGACCATGAGTGTTTCGGAGAACAGGGCACCGAACTCCTCACACCCAGATCAAGCACCACATTATGTACACCAAAGGGACCAAGTGGTAAGCACATTTAGCAAGTCCACATATGTCCTGTATAAAAACAGTGAAACAGCCATGATTTAATATTCACTATGTGGTCTTGTAAAGTGGTCTTTAAGACCAAGATGGTATTTATCATATTTGCAGACATTCCAAGATCCAATGAGGAAGATCCAGTTCAGCCATGTCTCAAAATGTTCCTCAGAACTCTGCATTGAAAAAAAAAAAAAAAAAAAAACAACAAAAAAAACCCCCAACAACAAGGTTAGTCAGCAGCTCTTGGTATAAAGCAGGGGCCTCAAACTCATTCCACAGAGGGCCGCAGTGGCTGCAGGTTTTTGCTTCAACCAAGCAGCAGCAGACCAATCTCTGTAAGCAGCCCACAGATTGACCAATCAACTCCCTGAAGACTCTGTTGGGCTTTTCAGACCCGAGCCAAGTGGCTCATCAGACCGGTGCTTATTCCCGGTTTCAGTAGCGTGAAGCAACGAGGAGTTCAAATCCTCCTGGATGGGATGCTAGTCTATCGCAGGCTACCTTCCCAGTATATTTTTTTACTGGTACCCATTTATACTGCTGGGTGAACAGAGGCACACATGTGGTTAAGACATTGTCCAGGGGTCTTAGCAGAGTGGGGATCTAACTGGGATTTGAACACATAACCTCCTGATTATGAGCCCAGCACCCTAACCACTACACCACCGGCCCCATCTGCCTGAAGACTCAGATCAGTTTATTAAATGAGTCATGTCAGGTGTGCTGCTGCTTGGTTGAAACAAAACCCTGCAGCCACAGTCGTCCTTTGTGGAATGAGTTTGAGACCCCTGGTGTAAAGACTGTACATGGATTTTGGAACCTTATACCCCCATTTCACTGGACTACACAGCATGCAAGGACCATGTAGCAGAAAGGCGCGGAATGCGGTCTACAGAAGAGCTTCAGCATTTTTACCTGGAAAATAGGTGAAAATCCTACGGAAAAGTGGAAATTTTTACACTCTTGGAACATTTACAGCATGTGCGGAATAGGTACGGCAAAGTATGCCAAAGTGACCCCACGGAACACCCACAGATTTTTTTTTTTTCCGTGAACGTGCTTTTGAACATGTGGAAAGTGGAGGAAGACTTGAGGAATAAGTACAGAATCCCACGGAATGTCTTGGAAGATGAGGGAATAATCACAGAACGTTTGCGGATGACAACATTTTTGCTTCCGTCAATCTGCCGTGCTCCCAGTGAAATGAAGGTATAATGAAGACGTTTTCCATGAACCTTTCAGGCTAAGTAAAGTTTCTGCTGTGATTTCAGCTAGCACTGCATCATGTGAGAGAGGTCTCGCTACCCTAAACTTAATTAACTCATCTTACGGCAACAATGGCAGATGATGGCGTTGAGTACGGCACGTACATTTAATATGGAGAACTTTGTAAAAAATTCTGCTTCATCTCACCAAAACCGCAGAATTCCACAGTTCCCTGAATGAAGCCCAGAATGCAGGCTATATATGTTGGTACTTTTGAAAACGACAATTACAGTACAATTTAAAGACTTATATTGTATTGTTTTGTTTGATTTAAATTGTAGCATGTATAACAGCTTTGTCCATGTTTTGACAGGTCTAAGTTCACCCCAGTTTTTGCAAGCAGTGCGAGCTCTTGTTTATTTGTATTTGCTGTGCAGTACACTTTATTCTACAAAAGAATTTTGGGAAATAAACAATTTTATTTCAGCTGCCAAATTCTGAGAATTATTACAACTCCTTCTCTCACGGATGCCCACCCCTGCTCCCATATAGTGGCTCTGCCACTGCCCAGAAGAAACCCATTCAAGCACAGGGAGGAATATGCAAACTCCACACGAAAAGGCGCTAGTTGGCAGTGACGTTTAACCCTACAATCTTCTTGTTGTAAGGAAACAGTGCGAACCACTATACAGTACTGCCACATGAGGAAATATACCAAATAAAATCAGAATTACCAAAGCTTCATAATTTAAATTTGTGAATGTGATGTACTCACAGACTCCAGACAGATGGCAGGCAGCAGTAGTGGGGGTCATAATACAAGTTTGCTTTTTTGTCTGATCATTTAATGTAGTACGTTCTTGGAGTGCTGAGGAATACACGCACAAGAATACAAGGCTTATTGGCCCGGAAAAGCCATTTCCCCAGCAGAGCTCGTAAATCAAAATTTTGCTCTTTGGATGGGGTAGATTTCTGGTGGGATCAAAGCTCACATCCTGGAAAATTCGTTATAAAAGACACTCGTAAGCCGAGATACCTCTGTATTGCTATAATTACTGTGGTTGCTCCAGGAACAAAGGTGAACCACTGGATGAACTGCAAACTCCAATATCTCAGCATGCAAATGCAGAGCAGGCATTTTGATTAGGACTGAAGAATAATCAAGTCAAAATAAATTTGATAATATTATTATATTTTTATTAATGAACATTTTTAGTAATGAAATTAATACAGTGGTACCTCACTTTACGAAAGTCTCACCAAATGAAAAATGCAGGTTACGAAAGTAAGAAAGTAAGAAACGCATGTCTCTGGATACGAAACAAGTTCACGTTACGAAAGTGCCATCTTAAAAATTCAAACGCACCATTCAAACATTAAAACGCGCCATTCAAACAGTGCAAGAGCTGCTCTCCCATCAATGACATTCAAACATCCCGCCCCGCTGGCCTCCCATTGGCTAGGAGGGATGACGCAGCTATCTCCCATTGCCTATCTCCCAACATCTCGCCCCGCTGGCCTCTCATTGGCTAGGAGGGATGACGCAGCTCCCTTTTTTCTATTATGGAGGTGCAACTACCATGATGCTTTTTGTGTAAAGGACAGAGTTACTGTTTTTTCATGATTTATTTCTTGACTCAGGCTTTTAATCTTCCGTAAACATTTGTAAGATTATAACTCTGCTAAGAAAACATGGTCAACACACACATGCGTGTGATTTCCGATGCGAGTGAGAAGAAACGGGCTCGAGTGATATCACAAAGGAATATGGCCAAATCCATCTACCATTGGTACGATATTGAAGCAGAAGGAAGTCTTAAAAGGTATGCTTTTATAATTTTTAAAGGGTTTAAGGGGGTAGTATTGGTAGCCTTGGAAGGAATCACGCATTTTACATGTAAAATGTGGTTCAATTTACGAAAAATGCAGGTTACGAAAAAGGCTCTGGAACAGATTAATTTCGTAAAGTGAGGTACTACTGTATTTCTATTAATGAAAAGATTTGTTGTATTCTTAAACTATTTCTAGGCTAGTTGACACCACCATGCTCTGAGCTGGAAGCTTTTTTATATTGCATGTATGGGAGAATTAGGCCGTGAATATTTAGGGCAGTAAGTGTTGCCAGCAATAAACATAAAAACACCATATTTCTTAGTTAAGGAACACACAAAAAGAAATTAAGATAGCATGCAAAAACAATACAAGGAAAGAAAAGGTCAGTATTGTATAATATTGTTGGTCTTGTGGAAAATTAATGCAATGCAGCTTTTGTTTTGTACTGAATGTTGACTTATAGTATGTTGATGGGTTGGAGAGGGTTAAACGGACAGCTCCAGGGTCTTTGAACAGCTGCCGTGGCTTTGGATGTTTCCAGGATTGTCCATCGCAGTTGGCATCCCATGGGCATGGATCTGCTGCATACATTCCCTACAATGACAAAGATTGTCATATTTTGCGTTAAGACAGGTGGATTCAGTAGGAATAGAAATTCAGTTCAACCAGATGCACCCAAAGGAATCAGAAAATATGAGCTCACCAATCTGTTCTGGACATGACGTAATAAATCTCTGGTTTTTGGAAGCCACTGAAGGTGGTTGTAGTGACCACTGTGTAAGCGCCCCTGTTTTCAAACAGCAGCCAATCTCCTACCTGCAGGTCAGGCAGACTACACCGCTCTACAATACGGTCCATGCCATAACAGGTAGGACCCCAAATACTGCTGGAGTACATGCACTCATTAGGTTTAAGTTTCTGTAGAGCAAATCCAAACAGTAAACGTTATATGCAGTGATATGTAAATATAATTAATTTATTAACACATGGCATATTATTGCATATTATTAAAAACTAAAGGAATTAATGGAAGGCACAGTGACGTAGTGATTAGCATGTCTGCCTCAGAGCAAAAGGTCCTGGGTTCAATTCCCAGATAGGGCATTTCTGTATGGAGTTTGGATGTTCTCCCCATGCTTACATGGGTTTCATCCACGTACTCCAGTTTCCTCTCACAGTCCAAAAACATGCACAGTAGGTTAATTGGCTGTTACAAATCGTCCGTAGGTGTGAGTGTGAATATTTGTATGAGTATGAATGGTTGTGTGAGTATCGGCCCTGCGCTGGACTAGCAAGCTGTCCATGGTGTACCCCGCCCTCGCCTGGAGTCGGCTGAGATGGGTGCCAGCCTTCCTGTGACCCTAATTAGGATTAAGCTATTCAGAAAATTATTTATACAGAAGAATTATTATGTATACATAAATATTTATCTTTGTACCTTGTGTATAATGGGTGTATGATTGGCACCACTTAAAAGTACATCATTGAAAGATCCATAAAGACCATCATTCACATAGAACATGAGAGTTTGGCCACTGATCTCACCGTCTATAATTCATGAAGAAAAAGTAATTCCCCGTTATTAAAGAGTTACCTGTTATTACATAAATTCCCCCCAAAACCAGGGTTTTACCCTCAGAGGGCTCCGCCATGTTGACTCTTTTAGCAATGATATTGACAGCGAGCATATATGCAGAGGCTACATAGAATCGGCCAGGTTCAGCAATTATCCTCACGCCACAGTTTACTGGAAAATATTTATCCAGTGCAGCATTGATCACTGCAGTCATCTAAGGGAGTCAACATTTTTAAAATGATGACAAAAATGTATAATTATAAACACATTTAAGGACAATGAAAAATGTAAATAAATTAACCTCCTCAAACTTCGGTTTGTGCTCATCAACGCCAGGGAAGCCACCACCAATATCCAGCAGGGTCATATTGTAGCCCAACTTAGCCTTGAGTGAGGATGTGAATTTCGGTTTAGTATTGCAACAACGTTAAAGGAGCATTTTATACCATGTGACCAGCACTCACCCCCATGTCAAACACATAATGTGCATCCGCAATGGCCCATCTGTACGCCTCTGCATCAGTGCAGCCACTGCCTACGTGAAAACTCACACCAATGATATCCAGGCCCAGCTTTTTTGCCCTGTCCAGAAGCAGCCTGCTGTATTTCAACGTGGCTCCGAACTTTACACTCAGCCTGCACTCTGCTGTAGAGTCATCTGTCAATATACGCAGCACTAGTCTGCAACGATATACAAAATATGATTCAATGGACTTTAACATTCTTGGTCTTTATCCATTATTTAAACACAATGACAAAATTAAAACTCCAAATATACAAAACTACTCACTTAGCATTGTTATGGTTACAAGAGATCTTCATAAGTTCCTCTTCACTATCAAAGGTCATCATTTGCACTCCATGTGCAAAAGCATACTTAATATGCGATTCCTCTTTACAGGGATTTGCATAAATAATCCTACTGGGCTCTACACCGAGAGACAGAACAAGCTGGATCTCAGTCTGAAAGAAAATACTTCTAAGTTAGTGTAGTTTCTGCAACATTTGGTAACATATGTCTTTCAAAATCAACAATATAAATTTTCAGACAGACATTAGGAACATGTTTTAGGTGGTGTAGTGGTCCACTATGAAGCGGTCGTCCATTTCACAACAAGATGGTGCTGGCGTTTCTGTGTGAAGTTTGCATGTTCTCCCCACACGTATGTAGTTCTTCTCTGGGTAATACAGTTTCTTCCCACAGTCCAAAAATATGACTTTTATGCTAATGGGCTGTTCCAGGTTTGAGAGTAAATGATAGTGTGTGTGTGTGTGTGTGTGTGTGTGTGTGTGTGTGAGAGAGAAAGAGAGACAAGTTGTTCAGGGTGTGCCCCACCTTTTTCCAGTGTTAACTGATAGCCTCTCCGCAACAATAATATGATTAAGCATGAAAGCAAATGAGCGAGAGACCGAAATGTGCACACCTTGCTTGCACAGTCAAAGCCTGTTCCCAATGTTGCCAATGTTTTTACAACAGCCCTGCTATCATTGCATTTCACAGCATAGAACGGTTTGACACGAGGTAAAGCACGGGTCCATCTAAGATGTTTGTTCAGGACATCCCCCAGGTCTGCCACATAGAAAGCGTCGTTATCATCCTACAGGAAGAAAACAAATGAGTACCGAGGAACAAAATATTCAATAAAATGCAATACACATTAGTTCCAAGCAAAAAAACCAACAACAAAAAATAAATAAATAAAAACAGCAAAAAAAAAAGATGGAGACAAAACCTACCGATGAGGTGAACTCGTTGATCTTCTGCTTCATGATGTCCTTCGCACAGATGCCCTCGTCCAGAAAGGTAATTTTAAAGTTGTTCAATGAAGTCATTGTCATAAAAGATGTTCCAGTTGCAGGATAAATTAAAGAAAGTGATGCATCATTGTTTATATTTACAACATTAGACAGACATCTTTATACAGAGAGGTTCACGGTTTACGCGGCTGAGCGAGTGTTAAGGGTCTTGCTCAAAGGCACAACCGTGGCAGTTTGGATTTCCTGGGGCTTAAACATATGATCTTTTAATTAGTAAACCAGAGCCTCGCCCACTGAGACACTCCATATTGAACAAATGAGTTTTTTTTTATTTTCTGTTCTCCTGATAACTCGGACACTGCTTATTGTGGAATCAGCAATTGCTACAGTTTTCCAAGTCAACAACTGATGCCTTACTTTCCTCACTTAATTACAAAAACCTGCACTATTCACACGACAAGCAACACATCAAAATAAAAAGAAATATTGAGTGATTTGACAAACTTAATAGTCTCTGGACTTTGATAGACTTTACAATTCTTATTGCATAAATGTAGTTGCTTTATTATACAAGTGTTTCACGCTATGCTCTCGGTCCCGAAACAAATTAAGCTTGTTTTGTGACGTGCCACTGTACTTGCAAAATGTTGTTACTTTATTTATTACTTCAATACATACAATAAGCTAGCATCACTATAGAGGGATCCGTCACTTTCCGCGGTTAATTGGGACCGAGATCCCCTTGCAGCCGCCGAATTCCGCGAAGTAGGATCAACCCCCGCGACTGATGTATACGTACATGTATATGTGTATATTCTGTCTTCCTTTCGGCTTTTTCCCTTTTTACTCGGGAGTCGCCACAGCGAATCATTTTGATTCGCACGTTTAATTTGGCAGAGGTTTTTACGTCGGATGCCCTTCCTGTCACAACCCTTTTAGCAAGGGATAGAAACACGCTGACGACTTTGCAGCTACTCTTTACGAAAGTCAGCAATGGTTCTTTTACATCAACCTCTCACCATAGACAGTGAGAGACATGGCCCGCCTTTGATAACCCAGTTAGCTGCACTGGGGGGGGGGGGTGTATTTATTAATATTATATACACATATACATGCACGTATACATCAGTCGGAGGGGTGATCCTACTTCGCGGAATTCGGTGACCGCGGGGGAATCTTGGTCCCAATTAACGGCGGAAAGTGAAGGATCGCTGTAGATTACTGTGAACTTAGCTCTTACTATTGTATGTAGTTCATTTACATGTCCCTGAAACATTTCCCACATGTTTTACATATGCTTGTGCAAAGAATTTGTTTTGGAACAGAAATAAACACATTACAGTTCTCTACTTGTAACAGTATTAGTGTTCATGGGAAGCTCATTTAATTACATGACGACACTGATGTCAGGGCAGTGGTGGCCTGGTGGTATAGGTGCTGGATCACTGATCATAAGGTTGAGGGGTTCAAGCTCCACTCTCCGCAGGATGTCACTGTTACCCCCAGTGCAGCTAACTGGATTATCAAAGGCCGGCCATGTTTCTCACTGTCCATGGTGTGAGGTTCATATAAAAGAACCATTGCTGACTTTCAACAAGAGTAGCTGCAAAGCCGTCAACGTGTTTCTGCTCTGTGATGGCGTGGCGAACCGTCCAGGGTGTACTCTGCCCTCACCCAGAGTTGGCTTGGGATGGGCGCCAGCCTCCCGACAACCCTAATTAGGATTAAGTTATTACTATTATATTTGTTTTAAGCAATGCATTGGATATTTGTCTGCTTTTTATGACTTCACCTACAGCAGAAACCTACCCAAATATATGCATTTTAACTGGTGCAAAATCTCAAGGGTCCACGTGAGAGTCACTGGGCAACAAAAGGCTTTTGCTTTTGTTCAACACCACAGGCTCTAATGGTTAAGAACTGCATTCGGAAATCACTGAAAACATATTGGATCGCAATATTGAAATTACCATAGAACAAAAAATGTCTAAAATTAGCAGCCCTTCATATCTTATTCAGAAAGGTTTTTAAAGATTTCTTCACATTGGAAGGATTGATCATGTGCAGTAGACAAAACTCTGAGACAGCCTTCTTCAGTCACACTCTGTCCTATCTCTCGATCTCTCGACAGACAATCAAAGGGACACTTATAGAGTGTAAGGATAGAATGGATAATGTAAAAAACAGGAAGTATATTAATTATGAGATGGCTGGGGTTTGTCTTTTCATGGTCACGCAAAATTAAAATTAAGCGTCTAGTTTGAAAGTCCATATCTTACCTACTTATCACATGACTTTGGCACTCATTTTTAAGTCATAACTACTCCAAACATTTATAATTCATAACACATCATACATTGACCTTCAGCCTTGACCCAGACATTCCAAAATCAAATAATCTCTGGGACTCAGGTAGTGTCGTATTCCCACCAAGTTTGGTGAAACTTCTTGAATGGGTGTGGTCACCATTTTTGTTCACAGACAAAAATGACTCACAAACTCAAAAGCCAACCAGTACATAATTAAAGGGGATAACTGAGGAGAGACGGATGAGAAAGAAAAAAGCAGAGGAAAAAGAAAAATAGGACATTGTCTTTCCCTAGACTGAAGCACCTTTTACCAAAAGAAATATAAACATTTTATCAACCAATAAGGTAATGCCTGCAGGACTGTTGACTTTTCTAATCATTTCTGAATACATATTGTGTAACAACAGCTATCACTTTATTATGATAATTTTTATGTTTTTATTTAATATTTTTATGTTTTTATCTAATATTGTAGACAACTTCTACAGTAAATTACAGTACTGTTCAAAACTTTTAGGCACTTTTTTTTGTATAAACTTTGCGATAGATTTTTATGTTACAATTTGTATATTAGCAACTTAATACAAAAATATTTTAGCTATCTAATTATATATTTATATCATAATTACATATAAATAGTCATATTACCCCCAGTGCAGCTAACTGGGTTATCATAGGCAGGTCATGTCTATGGTGAGAGATTCATGTAAAAGAACCATTCCTGACTTTCATCAAGAGTCGCCGCATAGCTCGTTAGCGTGTTTCCGCCCTGCAATGGCCTGGCAAGCTGTCTAGGGTGTACTCTGCCCTCGACCCAGAGTCGACTGGGATAGGTGTCGGTCTATGCACGACCCTAATTAGGAATAAACGATTCCAAAAATGAATGAATAATCACATTAAATTTAAGCTCTCTATATAAAAGTACGATAAAGCACAGCAAACAGTAACAAATGTAACTAGTTCAATATAAGGTGGGACGATTTTTTTTGTTTGTTTTAAAATAGAAGAGCATCAGGTAGAGTTTATATATATAGATCATATTCGATGTGATAAGTGCCCAGGGTGCTTAAAAAAATTGTAGTGGGTGGGAGCTCATTAAAATATTACCAGCGGAGTGGAATGGTAAGTGCTTATTAGCATCGAGGTGGAAAACATGAATAACAACAGAACAATAAATGAGTTTTACTGGTATTTGTGTTATTCATTTTATGATATCAAGCAAATTACTTACATGAAAGCTGATAATGAACAGAAAACAGCATAATAAAAAAAAGACCCTTTAATTTTCCCACCCGGTGCTGATCCTATATTTTCCCCCAGATGTAAAATCAAGCCAATCAACATGAATGTCAACAAGGAACTGTGTTCCTGTCCGAGATACCAAAACCTGCCCATCACTTCCTCGTCCCCTCCAACATGTCCACTGAAGTCTGCACTAATGACCACTCTTTCACCTCTGGGGGTACGCTGCATCACTTCATCTAACTCACTCCAGAATCTCTCCTTTTCGTCTAGTTTATATCCTGCCTGTGGGGCATAAGCACGAACATTAAACATCACACCTTCAATTTCTAACTTGAGACTCATCACTCTACCTGACACTCTTTTCACTTCTAGAACATTCCTGACCAACCCCTCCTTCAAGATGACTCCTACTCCATTTCTCTTCCCATCCACACCATGATAAACAGCTTAAACCCTGCTCCTAAGCTTCTAGCGTTGCTACCTTTCCACCTGGTCTCCTGAACACACAGTATGTTCACCTTCCCCCTTTGCATCATGTCAGCCAGCTCTCTATCTTTTCCTGTCACAGTTCCAACATTCAAAGTCCCTACTTTCAGTCCTAGACTTGTGCTTTTCCTCTTCTCTCTCTGCCTATGGACACGCCTCCCGCCTCTCCTTCTTCGACCAACAGTAGTCCAATTTCCACCAGCACTCTGTTGGTTAACAGCACTGATGGCGGTCATTGAATTTCTCCATGGTGAGACTAATAAAGCTGTATCTTATCTTATCTTATCTTATTGTTAACCCGGGCCTCGACCGATCCGGTATGGAGGTAATATTTGTGATTTGCATCTCAGATCTGGCGCAGGTTTTACATCGGATGTCCTTCCTGACATAACCTTCTGCATTGATCCGGGCTTGGGACCGGCATGATAGAGAACACTGGCTTGTGCCCCCCTCACACCTGCATTGACTAACTACAATTTATGAAACATAGAAAAATTAGAGGAACAAGCGATGTCTATTTAGAGCAGACGCAAATAATTATTCCAATAACGCAGTCTTTGGGGTCTGAATTTAAAAGGTTCGAGAGCATGGGAAGATGTTAAAATATTAATATTAATCAAATATTATACAATATTTTGCATAGGTGGATTGGCATCACTTTGTATTCTGCCACAGTGCTAAAAGTTATTTAGAGTCTCTCACTTCTACAACCAAATTAGGTTTCATTCAGAAACCGGTGTTCTGAAAACAAAGCTACATATGACATAGCTGAGGGAGATTTTAGTGATTTTTAATGCTTTTAATACATTTTAAAATGTAACTTTTTTACTGATTACTTACTACACTACCCCCCTGGTCTTATCAGTACATTTATCTATAAACATCTGTTTTCCTTAAGAATATAGATGAGGTTCTGACGATTAAACACCGCTGCTCATGTGCTCAGGCTAACAGCATAGGCGCCATGATGGAGGAAGAGGCGAGCATCCTCGCTTGTTTACATTGCAAAATCACAATATATTTCATAGTTGTTAACTTGAGGTCGATTGGATATTTGAATGCATGTTTTAAGACATATTTCTGATGGAATACTGAACAAAAAACTGAACTGCTGTCTGTCATGCAAATAAGTGACCACGATGTAACCCTGCATTACTGAAGCCAAGCCCAAATCAATCACTCATTCAAAGACATGACCTCAGTGAATATCACCAGAAACTAGACAAATTGTGAAGGAGATAAAGGCAGCTAGGATCAAGATTATGAGAAATTCAAGTTTTTACAGAGCCACTCGGTTAATACTATCAGAGAAGCATACGGAGCAAATTAAGGCACCAGCAGACAAATAAAGTAAGTTAGGATTTGGAAACAGTTTACAAAGATAACAGCAAATCCGTGTTCTGTCAGTTAGTGTCAGTGGAGGTGGGTGGGGGTGGGGGCGGGAGGTTGTGGTGTGATATCATGATGCATATACATGTTGCAACTCCAAGTATATGTTGCATGCTATTCAATTTCTTCAGTCAATATTTTCCATCTACAGCCGGATTACTGTGGACTGCAAACAAGCATATGAAGCTACACTATAAACACACCTGTGAAGTAGGAACCCGGCAACTTTATCGATAAACATCAAGTTCAGCTTTCACTTGTAGATGTTGGTGATGTCAGTCTCGCCAAATTGGATGGTGTTTCTTTGAGTGCCATTTGTTTCTGTAAAGCATCCTTGGTCTGCTGCTCTAGCATATGTTATGATGCCATACTGTTTGTGGTTCTGTCTACTGATTACATCATAGCCTTTGATGTTGTATCTGGATGGCGGGGCATTGTCATCTAAGTGTGTTTCTTGTAGAAGAACAATGTCGATGTCATGCCTCCCAAGGAGGTGGGTTAGGTATTCACATTTGGCCATTGAGATTCCTTCAACATTCAGTGAGAGTATGTGAACGCTCGCACCTATTGTGAGGTTGGTTTGGGGATTGGAGTCTTGCAGACTTCTCGTGTCATTTGAACTTCCTACATCTGACACGTGGTCCTTTTGATCCTGGGTGATGACCGAGCCAGTGCGATATCTTTGTCTTCTGAACTTCATAGGTATGAGGTGTGGGTCCAGGAGGAGGCCGGGCGGCCTTGTCTGGATGCCAGGTTGGAGCATTCTTAGTCTGGCTTCTCGTTGTCGGCTGTCCTAGCATGATTAGCTCTATCTGGTGACACCCTTGGATTCATTGAAACATGTAAGCTCTTGCACGGTGGCAATGTGATGATCCAGTACCTTTAATTATATGTTATCACAGTCGGCCCCCAACTTACGAAATCAATCCGTTCCAGAACCCCTTTCGCACTTTGGGGATTTTGTAAGTAGGGGTTGCATCTTGCATGTTAAACGCCTAATTTGTTCCGAGGCTCCAGTCTTTGGACTGGATAAACCCCATAAATCCTTTAAAAATGATAAAAGTACACCAATTTTGTATGAAATATGTGTTAAAAGTAAAAGAAAATTATTTATTAAACCATTTAAACATTTAATTAACATATCAAACCATTTTATTAACACACACACACACCTGTCTCTTGCTCTCTCACACTCACACATACACAGGCATTACAATGCACATGTTTATTCTAGCGTTGCGGGCCACGCCCACAAGACATGGAATTCACAGCGCATTCCCTGCTGGACAAACTCAACTTTAATTTGATTCCTTGAGGGATCGAAATTCCACATGAGCTCAAATGCGCCCACATTTAAATATTTACTGAATTAAAACAACTTAAAAAACTTAACTAAAAACTAAAGAGTGAAGCTTCCCTCTGTCTCTATCTGGGAGGCCAGCGGGGCGGGATGTTGAGAGACAGCCAATGAGAGAGCAACTCACGTGTCGTGTGAAATTTTGATTGGCGCATTTGAATTTCTTTTCGTAAGAGCGGGTTGCTTCGTATCTCGGGGACAGAAACTCAGGAAAATGTTTTTCGTAATCCGGGGATTTCGTACACAGGGGTCTTCGTAATTTGAGGGCCGACTGTATTAATAATTAATGATAGTTATCTATGTGAAGCTATTGATTTCCCGCGGGCGACTCATGTTGTCCTTGTGGGCACCATGTTAGTGACCCCTGGCCTAGATGCTTCATTCTTTTCACACAGCCAAGTCATTGACTGAAATTTTGGCATCTTTCTTTAACTGATACTGCTGGAATTCGTATAGATTAGGTCAGAGGACAACGGCATAAATGATAGGAGAATTCAATGGAATTTACAGCTCAGAACTGCGGTGCTTCAGACTTAAAAAATAGACACACAAACGTCAAACAAAATGAGTGTCTGTTTGAAGTCTTTTTGTTGTTGCAAAAATTAAGTAGTCAGGTTTCTTGTCAATAATAATAATAATAAAAAATATTCTTATGACCGAATACTTATATAATTCCATACAAGCTTTTGTGTTTAGGATGAATTGAAAGTGGATTAGTTCATTTTATTCACTATCATTTTATATTTACTTCACTATTACTATACTTTTATTAACTGTGACTAGTAAAGATTTGCTTGAATCCCCATTTCATCGCTCCAGCTTCGCTGAGAGGCAACACAAAAATGCGTCATACATTTGCACTGCCTTTCCACTATAGTGGTTGTGGTTTCTTCATTATTTCCACATTGAATTTCTCATTAACATGACTGTACCCCCCCCCCCAAAAAAAAAAATAAAATAAAATAAAAATCAGCCAGAACAATAACACCACATGCCAATCACAAAGTGATTGATTTAGTCACCTTGAATTAATTTACAACATGTTCCCCCTACCATTACTGAACAATTTTTTGCACTGTGATTGGGATCCTGCTCACAAAGGCAACTACTATTAGAGAAGAGAATACGAGTGCCACGAACAGGTGTACATGGTCTGCAACAAGGTTTGGTAGGTGGTGTATGTCAGTGTCACATCCATGTAAAAGCCAGAAACAATATTTGCTCGAGCTCTCATACACACCCAGAATAATTGCTGCATCACTGATTATATGTTCTGGTACAGTAGAACCTTGGTGTTGAAACACAACTCCAAAATTTTGGTCGATTACCGATTTGTTCGAGGAGTGAAACAATATTTCCTATCAGAAAAGTTAAAACTCGATTAATGCATTCAGATGAATGTTTACTTCCATCAATAGTTTTATACAGTAATTTGAAAACGAGGTGTATTTATGAAAGATTAATATACAATACATGCATTAACGCACAAAATAGTAAAATGACAATAGTACTGTACGTAATAATTAACCTAATTATGTACTGTATTTGTTGACCTACCTTTTCGGTTGCGCTGTGGTGGCAGTGGTGGCCTGGTGGTAAAGGGTGCTGGATCACTGATCCTAAGGTTGGGGGTTCGAGCCCCACTCTCCACAAGGTTGTCACTACCCCCCCCAGTGCAGCTAACTGGTTTATCCTAGACCAGCCATGTCTCTCACTGTCTATGGTGAGAGGTTCATGTAAAAGAACCATTGCTGACTTTCATAAAGAATAGCTGCAAAGCCGTCAGTGTGTGTTTGCCCCTTGCTAAAGGGTTGTGTCAGGAAGGGCATCTGATGTAAAAACCTACGCCAAATCAAACATGCGAATCAGATGATTCGCTGTGGCGACCCCTGAAAAAGCCGAAAGGAAAAGAAGACCTTTTTGGTTGTGATATGTTGGCGTATGTGGATGGATGGGGGGATGGGTTATTGCTTTGAGGTGTCGACCCCCTCCATAAAATCACCACATAACTGTCCTTCTGGCGGTTTTCCCCTTCGTCTCTTGATCACAGTTGCTTTATCATTAAAACTGTGCACAGCCCTATTTGCTAACATGATGTCTGTATGTTATTTTTTCCACAGATAACCGCCATTTTCCCCTCATTTTTCACACATTTCCTGAATTAAGGAACTCCGAACACTCTCCCTTTCCCTCATCTTCATCAGACGACAGATCACCAGCCAAAGATTTTTGTTGCTCTTCCATATTTAATTCAATTTCAAGTCTTTCCAAAAGTCTGTGTACTTTTGCCGGCTTTGTTCGAACAAAAAGGCATATTTTATTAATATTTTTTGATCAAACTCCGATTTGTTTGACTAAAGAGTCGTTCGGCCACCGAGGTTCCACTGAATCAGGAGGCATAGGTTTCTCCTTAGTAGTAGTATTAGGCCTCCGTCAGTCTCAAAGGACTATGGAGCTACGCTCTGGGTGGTATCCTGCCTGGTGATACTCTCCAGTGCCCAGAGCCTGGGTAGGAAGTATGGAGGATAGGCTGTTAACCAAGCAGCAAGTCCGCCCTCTCGGTGCCACCGGAAGGACACAATGGAAGGGCAGAAGCCGATACGAGTGGGTTCCAGTGCTGCTGCAGGAGTTGCCAGAACGTTGCTGTGAACGAACTGCCTCAGGGGACTCCGACTTCCAATTAGAAACACGCCGACCATAGACAGTGAGAGACATGGCCGGCTTTTGATAACCCAGTTAGCTGCATTGGGGGGGTTTGTTAAGACCCCCAACCTTAGGATCAGTGATCCACCCAACATAAATACCAGGCCAGCGCTGCCCCAGCGGTACGTTTCTCCTTACAATCTTTATATTCACCAGTAACTGGTATGTGTGTTATATTTTTGTGGATTATTATTATTTTTTGGATCCACACAAACTCCATCCCTTCATTTCAGGTACTGGTTAGACTTGTGAGGATCAGATATCAGACTCAGATCTTTCAAGTTTTTCTGTACATTTTATTTTATAAATGCATGTATTTGTTTATTTTTATTAACCAGCAATGTAAACATGTGCTTGTTTCAATACCTGAACAATAATATTATATTCAATATTAATCTGGAGCAAATCTTTTTCAAGTTGACAACACTTACTTGGAACACAGTTCAATCTTTCAGATTTAATCAGTTAATTAGTGCAGAATTTTAAATGTTGACACATCTATTAAACTATTACTGAGCGGACCTCAGTACGGTAGATATGCATGTGCCCTGTCACACTTGGTTATCTTGTGCGGCTGCTTGATATGATAATAGTTGACAACAGAGTAACACTAGTATGAAAACCAATTCTCATAGGGGAATTTTACAAAAATATTTAGACAAAATTAGGGGAAAAGTCAGTCTGAGGCCAGGGCAGGAGGAGAAGGGACTACAGTAGCTGGAGTAATGATTTCATGTTCAATTCACCAGTCACCGCCTCGCCTCATTTTCACTCTCTCTACTTGGGAGAGCAAAGACAGTTAATTGTGAAAGCACTTTCTAAAAATTAATTTCAGAGCAAAATGTAATCCCATAGTGCACTGAGATCAGAATATAGATGCATAAAATAGTAAAAGGGAAAATACACACAGCTGTAGATAAATACTTTTAAACAAACGACCAACGGTTTTATACCTGGGATACAATTAGGTACTGCAGCACAGAGAATGGCAGATACCTGTACAGAGGTATTCTCACACACACACACACACACACTTACACTTTCTCTCCCTACCTGAACTGGTCACATGTTCTTTCCATTGTATTCCCTCACTCTGAGAACACCCAGCAAGTAGGATTCACTGTGCACTTGTCTGCCCTTGTACCAGACAGACAAAGTAATTCTGAGGCAGTGTTAAAGGCTTAAATTCAAACAAGTAATTATAGCAAGCGCTCAGAGGAAATGCTCAAAATCGTCCCCTGTCTCGTCCTCTGCCTCGTCCCCTGCCTCGTCCCCTGCCTCTTCCTCGAGAATAAAGGTGACCAGCAGCCCTCCTGATCTTCCTTCTCTCCTCATGGTGCTCCCGTTCAGCCTGCAGCTGACTCTTCTGTCTCTCAGTCTATGCCAGAGAAGAAACGAAATAAGATGAACAATAATCAAGAATAATGTCAATACAACAGTAATAACTTTCAACTCTTTCAAACATAACCGGTGACTGAAACCAGATATATACACACACACAAATATGTAAAAGTGCATCTGGGCTAGCTGTCCAATCAATAAATCATGTGGCAATAGTGCACAGTTTCTTGATTGTATATCCTGGTGTGCTTAAAAAAAAAAAAAAAACTTGGGAGTGGAGGTTACTCAAATAACCACTAAACATAAAGCAACTCAGAATTCCAAGTATGTCAAACCCTGGGGATCATGAGCTACAATAGAAGAGGTTCACATCATGTTTACAAGAATCTGAGGCTACAATAGGTACAAGTTCACCAAAACTGGACAGCTGATGATTGGGGATAGGGATGAATTGCCTAGTCTTCTTCTATTCAACTGCCCAGTTTGAGAGTCTGTGTCCACCGTAACCTGAAAAGCCTGTCCAGGTACATGAGTAGAACGATCTCATTTCATAGTCCATTTGTTGTTCTTAAAAAAGTACCTGACAAGAGGCTATACCTGTAATACAGAACACCTTTTTATATAATACATTTATAAACAGTACAACTGAGGATGTTGCACTTTTACCTGTTCTAAATTAAAAAAAAAAAAAGAAAGAAAACCCACCATGCACAATTTTCCTGTTAGTTTTATATCTATTCCTTTCAATTGGTTTTATATAGATTCATATTTTTATACCCTTTAGTGGGGAAAAAATCATTTTAATACTTGAATATTCATTATTTGTAATGATTCATTTGATACTAAATACTTCTATTGCAGAGATCCCTCGCAACTTCGTACTTCAGTTTCTGCGGCTTCAGTGCATCGTGGGTTTTTCAAAAATATTCACTGAAAAAAAAAAGGTAATATATGGAAAAAATTAGGTAATAATAAGGAAAAATATGTGAACGGTTAAGAGAAATGCCGCAAAACAAAGACAATTATACAAAAAAAAGCCCCAAACAAACACCCCCAACAAAACCGTATTCAACGTAATAAGCGTCCTGCTCCAATGAGCCCCCTCCCAGTGTTTATCTTGCGTCTAATAACCGCCCATGTGTACTGGTATCAAAATGGTAGATAAAACATACCAATGTTATTACCAATGTTATTCGATCAGTCTCTGTAACTGTAAAATGAGGCGTTCCCTGCCTGTAAAAGTGAGTTTACACGGCATTTCAAGACCCCCTGCCACTGGGGAATGTCTATAATGTTCATAAGTAACAACACATTTGATTGTTCCGCCATGCTTTAAGAAACAGGAAAATATTTTGCCATGTTCTCTTGGTAAATGTCCAACAAGATGAACCATTAGAAACTGCTACAGCAAAACAATGGGATGCTTTGAATGAATAGAATGATGAGCCAGACATGGAGCAATCAGAAAGTGATGAGTATTTTTCACACAATTCTCCTGCTCACTAACTTCATAAATTTAAGCACGTTTCTGGCCATGTGCTTTTGTTTATGTTCGTGTTGATTGGTTCAACGTGCCATGTGCTAAAGTTGACATTTGTGCTGATTGGCTCGATTTTACTTTGGGGAAAATATTTAAAGGAACAGCACTGGGAGGGAAAAGTAAGGGGTCCTTTTTTTTAAATTATGCTGTTTTCTGTTTATTTTCAGCTTTCATGTAAGTAGTTTGGTTGATACTACAAAATGAATAACACAAATACCAGTAAAACTCTTATTTGTTCCGTTATTATTCATGTTTTCCACTTCGATGCTTATAAGCACTTACCATTCCACACCGCTGGTAACATTTTAATAAGCGCCCACCCACTCCAATTTTTTAGGCGCCCGCCCCGGGCGCTTATCACGTCGTTTACAGTACATTTATATGTGTGGTGCACACGCGCGCATCTGTATGTGTTTATATTTTATTTACATCTTGTGCATTTTTTAAATGTTTAATTGTTATTATAAGCATTTATAGCATTGATTATGTATTTATTGATATTATATACACATATACATGTACGTATACATCAGTCAGGGGGAAATTGTGAAAATCGGCGGCTGCTGAGGGGGGTCGGGGGGTCGTCCTCAGTCCCCATTAACTCCGGAAAGTGATGGATCCCTGTATACGGTATGACAGTAAATTTTCAACATCTGTCAGGGCAGTGTTGCCTTTACCATTGAGCTGATTGGAAGATTGAAGACCACAAATTCGCCATGGTTAGCCTCTGAGAAAGGGCTTTAACATACACCAGTTGACATATCAGCATAAAAGAGACTAAAAGTAAGTCACTCTGTGTTAAAAGCATCGTCTCCATGTAGCTTGAAAAGAATTTTGAAAAAGCACTGGACTCTCCCTGTGTGGTCCCAACAGTTCATGCAATACAATATACTACACAAGATCAAAGTGATCATTTCAAAAGGGTAAGCAATACTTTCTAGTCATCAAGAGATGAGAAATTCTGCTTAAAACCAGCCTTTGCTGCTAAATCTGGCGTGTTGTACCAACTAAGCCGCTCTTTTCTAGGTGTTTCTTTTGCCTTGTGTTTATTCAGTCTGAACACAATGAGTGACTGAACCACAATGATCACCATGGCTTACAGTCGTCTAATGTTAATCACAGCTAAATTCCACTTTCACCTTCAATTTACTCCAGTAGGATGATTACAGGATTGTCTAAATCTTTAAAATTGTAGTTAGACAGAGTCCTGAAATCATCCTTAATCTGTGTTGGCACCAGCAAAAGATAAATAAAAAGCTTCTTTCTGCTATCTGCACTCATACCTTCTATTCTCTTTTTTACAGATATGCAGGTAAAGTATTTGTGCCAATTCATTCATTCACTTTCTGAACTGCTTAATCATAATTAGGGTCACGGGGAGGCTGGTGTCCATCTCAGCCAACTCTGGGTGAGGGCAGAGTACATTCTGGACAGCTCGCCTGGCCATCGCAGGGCAGAAACATGCTGATGGCTATTCAGCTGCTCTTGTCAAAAGTCAGTAATGGTTCTTTTACATAAACTTCCCACCGCAGACAGTGAGAGACATGGCCGGCCTTTGATAACCCAGTTAGCAGCACTGGGGGGACAAAAGTGACTACCGCTGACAGTTTTTTTTTTTTTTGGGCTATAGATCAGCAATCCAGCACATTACCACTGGGCCACCACTGCCTCTGCATTTGTGCCAATTTAAAATAAAAATTTATATTAAAAATAAACAAACTTAATGGACCAATGCTTAAAGTATTGGAGGGTGAGATCTTTATACAATAATGCTTCCACTGCTCAGTACCACCAGCGATCAGCCATGAATTTAAAACCACAGACAGTAGAAGTGAATAACTGTGATTGTCTCATTACAGTGGCATCTGTTATGGGTGGAGTATATTGTTTTAGGTTCTCAAAGTTGATGAGTGGAAAGCAGGAAAATGGGTAAGTGTAAAAATCTGAATGACTTTGCCAAAAGGTCAGATTATTATTGTTAGATGACTATGTTAGACAATATAGAAACCCCACAGGTATTGCTGGGTGTTCCCAGTATGCAGAGGTTAGTACCTACCAAAAGTGGAACATGGAACATCAAACATTGAACCAGCAACAGATTCATTGACACCATGGGCTCATGGGCATGCATGGGATTGAGGGATGGCCTTTGTGATCTGATCTCACAGAAGAGAACAAACTGTTCATGAAAAAAAACTTCATGCTGGCTGTGTGGAAAAAAAAAAAAAAAAAAAAAAAAGGTGCACTAGATCACAAAAAGCATTGTGAATTGCTCCATATGAAACTGTGCAGCTATAGATCAGTCAGAATTCCCATGCTTGACCCCGGGGTCCACCACTAAATGATCCTAAAATGGGCACGCGAGAATGGAAACCGGACCATGGAACAATGGAAGAATGTGGACTGGTCTGATGAATCACATTTTCTTTTGCATCACATGGACAGCTGAGTGCTTGATTTGCGTCACTTTTGTGGGAAAGAGATGGCAACAGGATGGAATCAAATGTTCTGATGGGAAACCTTGGGCCCATGTGCAGATTACTTTGATGCGTACTATCTACATGAACATTGTTGATCAGTGCACCTCATTATGAAAATGGTGTTTCTAAGTGGGACTTTTTTCTTTCAGAAGGATAATGTGCCCTGTCATATGATAAAAGCTGTTCAGGAATGGTTTGAGGAAATCTGGCCTCTAAAATCATCATCTCTAGGATGCAGTGGACAAGCAAATCTAAACTTGTTTGTCCTGCATGTCCACTAAACTTCTTCGTGTCAGATACCATAGTGGAGCCAACACCTTGATGGGTTTGAAGTTTAGAGCCATTTGTGATCATTGTGTGTGTGTGTGTGTGTGTGTCTATATATATATATATATATATATATATATATATGAGCGGGAAATCGACAGAAGAATTGCTGCAGCCTCCGCTGTAAAGCGTAACCTGTACCGGTCCGACGTGGTGAAGAGGGAGCGGACCCACAAGGCAAAGCTCTCAATTTACAAGTCGATCTACGTTCCAACCCTCACCTATGGTCATGAACTTTGGGTAGTGACTGAAAGAACAAGATCCTGGATACAAGCGTCTGAAATGAGCTTCCTTCACCAGGTGGCAGGGCTCTCCACTAGAGATAAGGTGAAGAGCTCAACTGTCCGGGGAGAACTCGGATTAGAAACACTGCTCCTCTGCATTGAGAGGGGCCAGTTGAGGTGTCTCGGGCATCTGGTCAGAATGGCCCCCGAACGCCTCCCTGGTGTGGTGTTTTGGGCACGTCTATCTGGGAAGAGACCTCAGGGGTATCTGGGAACGCCTCGGTGTCCCACCGGAAGAGCTAGAGGAAGTGGCTGGACCTCACTGCTTAGGCTTCTGCCCCCTGTACTATGTATTTAAAAAAGTGACTTACAAGGAATGCTGTTAAGCTTTTATATTGACATTGGAAACAATTCACCTGATTTGTTTGGATCCAACACTGAACATGCAGTACAAACACAATCGGACAGGAGAGAATTTCAGTCACTTAGCCTCAGTGTTCGCACTACTTTTTTTCTCTCTTCAAACTAGTAACAAAGAGTACATTATTTTACATTTGCTGGATTGGGAGAAAATGGAGGTGAAGTATGTGGGTGAAGAAAAAGAAAGGAGAGTTGTTAAGAATCTTTTCAGAATATGAGTGTTCTCAATACTAATCAAACTCTCGTTCAAAAAAAAATGTCTACACCAAGCGAGCTGGTTTGGGAAAACAAGCAGATTTAAATTTTCACAAGAATTTATGGCAGACATTTGAAAGATTGTTAAAGTAAAAAGTGCAAACAGCAATGTGACTGCCTTGAAACTCCAAGCTCTTTCATACTCAACAACGATGTTGCCACATAGGGCGTGCTCCGACATAACTACATTCGAGCTTACATATTGGTAGATACGTATTATATTTGCTCGAAATTATGTTGAATTTCAAAACAAGATATGCAGGTTGCCTTCTGCAGGTTCAAACCTTGATCAGAAATGACAATTTCACGCCATTGCCAAAGGGGTGCGTGTAATGCAGCAGTCATCTATTTTCCAGAGAGCAGTAAGAGAGGATAAAGAGCAGAGAGATGAGAGCCACGGAAGGCAGATGACACCAAGAACCACATAAATGTGTATATGAAGTGTATGGGTATATGAAGATGTGCATTAAGAATAAAAAGTGTGTTCATTGGCCTTCCCCGACCAGCTGAAACTTCCATAGCTCTAAAAGCTCAGCAGGCAACACACTTAAACCCATCTGATCAGTGTACACTACAGAATAATGTAGAAAAGGGAATCCTTTTTTTGTACTTTACACAAATGAGGGCTTTATCGAACAAAACGTACGCCATTCAATGCGTACGGTACCAAAACTTTTATCAAAAAGCTGGTGTATAGAACAACAATGAAAATAGTCTTGCTATCGGTGCTTTGGGAAATTTAAAAGCCACACAGATTAACAGGCAGTGGCTCAACTCTGTAGTGGAATCTGCAGTGTTGTAGGTGAATCCTTGAAACCATGGTTACATCAAACCACAGTAAAGGCTGACTTAAGAAGTGGAAATATAAATTTAACATCAGACTGTTAGTACTATATGTTTATATAACCAAGAAAGGGACCAACCAACACATGAGAAAAAGAGTTGAAAGAAAGGAGTCCTCAAAATAAAACCCTTGTACTACCATATAAAAGTTCTGAAAAGTGTACATTTTTTCAAATGAAAATGACATGTCTTTTTACTGTTTGTCGCAGTCACTTAGAGCCGGCAGCATCATTATTATTACAATTTAAAATGAAAAGCAAAACATGGGGGGGTTTAAAAAAAAAAAAAAAAAAAAAAAAAATCGCATTTTAGTTTGATCTGCTTCCCAACTGTACAGCATAGTTTGTGCCACTACTCTCTTATAAATCTTTCTTTTCACTCTTGCAGATACTCTATTACTCCAGCCACCTTTCTCCACCCTGTTGGCACCCGCTTCTTCACTTCTCTTCCACTTGGCCAGAGAGCTGACCAAGTTTTAAAATTCGTCTATTTATTTATTCATTCTTTATCAACTCTGCCCCTTGCAGCTGCATTCTTCTGTCACCTGTTCCCAGCTCTCACACCGGATCAGAATTTCATTCACAAACATCCCAGTCCATAGAGACTCTTGTCTGACCACATCGGTCAACTTGTCCTTGACTATTGCAAATGCAAAAGGGCCAAGAGCTCATCCTTGAAGCCATCCCACCCTGCACCTGTTATTCCTACTGTAAACTTCCCCGTGGTCACATTGTCTTCATGCATATCCTATACCACCCTCACATACTTCTCTGCCACTCCAGACTTCTGATACAGCAACACGATTCCTCTCTGGGCATCTTATTGTATGCTTTCTCCATGTCCACAAATACAGCGCAACTCCTTCTGACCTTCACTATACTTTTACATCAACATTTTCATACCATATATGGCATTTGTCTTGCTCTTCCATGATAAGAAACCGTACAGCTGCTTGCAGATCACCATCTCTCCGCTCAGGCTTGATCCTCTTGCTCTTTCCAATAACTATGCTGACTCTCACCTTCTAAGATTTTTGTAGAATAGCAGGCAGGCTGGAATGGTTGGAGAAAAGTATCCGGTGTGATGTGCGATAGGAGAGTGTCAGCAAGAATGAAGGGAAAAGTGTACAAGATGGTGGTGAGGCCAGCGATGTTGTATGGCTTAGAAACAGTGGCGCTGAGGAAAAGGCAGGAGGCAGAGCTGGAGGTAGCGGAGATGAAAATGTTGAGGTTCTCCCTGGGAGTAACGAAGATGGATAGGATCAGAAATGAGTATATCAGAGGGACAGCCCACGTAAGATGTTTTGGAGACAAAGTCAGAGAGGCTAGATTGAGATGGTTTGGACATGTACAGAGGAGGGATAGTGAGTATATTGGCAGTAGGATGCTGAGGTTGGAACTACCAGGCAGAAGGCCTCGAGGAAGACCGAAGAAGAGATTTATGGATGTGGTGAAGGAAGACATGAAGGTTGTTGGAGTCAGAAAAGAAGATGCGGAGGACAGGGTGAGGTGGAGGCGGATGATTTGCTGTGGCGACCCCTGAAGGGAGCAGCCGAAAGTAAAAGAAGAAGAAGAAGAAGAAGTCGGGTTAACAAGGCCACTGCTATCTCCCCCAACCACTGCCATGTCTTCACTGTTATATCATCTTTAGTAATCTGATTTATTATTGTTTAGTCACAATCTTTGAATTAGTTACTCTTACTCCAATAACTAGAATTTAAATATAAAAATGAGCCATCACGTTGATCACCAGCATTACTATACAAATGATTGTCTCTAGCCATATCACTTCAGGAAAAAGCTAATTTCATATTTAAAATGCGAGCCTCAATATTCGCTGTCCCTCCAGCATTATGTAATTTCACTCTCCGCTGCATCCTATGCTTACTAACAATCCGTTCATCTCAGTGTTTTTTTTACTTTTTTCCATCTTTAGGCTGACTGAAAGTCCAGTATTTTTAAGAAAAACATTTCCTGAAGTGTTTAGTTCCTCTTACACTACTGCAATTTCCCAAAAAAGTCAACATATATTTTCGTCGATGAAACCAGATACTGTACTGTAAACATTTTTAATTTTGCAGGTAACAGAAAGGAAGGAATGTGGATGTGAAGACCTGTGGGAATAGAATGCCCATTACAATAGCCCAACTGGCTTTATAAATCTCAAATAAAGCAAACAAAATTCATATAGCTCAAGAAATAAAATGGTATATAAATTATAATTTAGAAAAAAATTGCATAAATTTGCATATTTAACTAATTTCAAAATTCCATGTAAAACCTGTACCAATCAGATAAAACAAAAACATTAACAGGGATCCCAGATCTCCACTATTTAACGGAATTCCGCTATTTTTCAGCTTCAGGGGCCGCAGAAATATTTCATTTCCTATATTTCTGAACCCATTTCCTCTATTTTTTCTAAACCTCACTGGGATTCCTGAATTAAACAAACAAGGGTCAAGAAACACCATTTTGAAAATTGTGGATGGAAGCTGGATAGATGGACAGACATATCGCTCATGTAAGGATGCATCGCCTATAGCTGGATGAGCTAAAATACATAAATAAATCAATTAATTAATTAATAAAGTATCCATTTACTCTTTAAATGTTGTGCAGCATGAGTCCAAAGAGCTCTTGGTATGAATCAAAGCTTTACGCATTTGTTCCTAAAACCCCTTCATGTGGAGCATTTGTTATACAGTACAAACAATGCCGCTAACACGCGTCAAAATAACTGGTTAACACAAGAGAAGGGCAGTGGTGGCACAGTGGTTAATAATCTGGGTTACTGATCCAAAAGGTTGGTGGTTCAAGCCCCAGCTGCACCATGGTGCCACTGTTGGATCCTTCAGCAAGGCCTTGAACCCTCAAGTGCTCAGTTGTAAGTCGCCCTGGATAAGGGCATCTAACAAATGCCATAAATGTAATGTAATATTAATAGAGCATCATTTTCAAAAGGCAATACCTTCCGATAAATAAAAGCCTTCGACACCAGTTTCCACAGTAAAAGACATGAGTGTATTTTTAACTATCATTTCTGAGAACACTTTCAACAAGCAAACCTTAATTCAGCACTTTTTTTAAATCTTGCTACCAGTTAGCTAACTTCACAAAAAAATGTACACAAACTATTACATAATGAATAGCTCAAAGCAGTAATGGCTCAGAGTTCTATTTAATGCAAATGTTATAAATCATTGCAAAATGAAAAGTTAAGGAATACTAGATGGGCATTCAGAGATTGCATGGTAACTCCGCTAGCATGGATAATGTATCAAGTAGGTAATATATGGGTACTTGTGTTAATTACCCATGTATGACATCTTTAGTATGTGGACATGGAACAAATTTGTAAGAAGATAAAAAGACGGAGGGGGGTGTGCTTTCCTTTCCAAACGTTTTACAAGATGACTGGGGTTGGGTTTGACCTTTGGTGGTTACCCAAGGACTGAGTCAATTGTCTCAAAATGGTGTCCCATAGTAGTGATATGTCTATACACACTCAAAGTTATGAGCCATCTACCCCCAAATGTTGCCTTCACATTGAAAGACATTCAAAATCAAACCATCCCTGGGACTCGAGGAGAGTAGTGTCCCAACCAAGTTTGGTGAAAACCCTAAATATGGTTTCAGGACACCAAAGTGTATTATTCATCAGAATTGCATTTGTAATGTAGTCAGACTTTAGCACAGTATAACAACACTGTATATCAGGGATCGGAAACCTATGGGTCACAAGCCAGATGTGGCTCTTTTGATGACTGTATCTGACTCTCAGATAAATCAGGTGGCCTTTCTTAACAGAATAACAAATACATCATTTCACTGCCATTTAAATAAAAATACAAAAAAGCCATCAAATAAAACAAAAACAGATAAATAAATCTCACGCTTTAAATCTATACATCTATTTTCAATGCCACGTCACTGTGACGCACAGCAGAAAGCCAATCCTTTCTGCACGCCAGTATGCAGGCAGGTCTGATACCTTGAAACTGTAATTTTATTGGATTATAACGACAGCCACAGACTGCGTGTGTTGTTTTTGAGTAAAGAGGTAAATTTCCCTCGTTTTTGATCGGCTCATATGCATGAAGCCAAGTACAGCTGGCAAGCAAACACAAATGGACAGACATGGAAACACTTCAACCCGCAGACCAGCTGATTGCCAAAACTTTGGATGCGCTTCCTGTCACATAAACACTGTAGTGCAAGTCCTGTCGTATTGACCATGTTTGTCTCTACATATGCATGCAAGCAGTCCTTCTCACCTGAAAAACATCAAGACCAACCTGCGGTCATGTTTAACAGATGGAAGCCTAAACGCCTGCATGAAGCTGAACCTCACCACGCATCAACCAGACTACAAAGCCATCAGCAACACCATGCAGCACCAGAAGTCGCATTAATAGTAAGAAGTACTTTTTTTATTAACTTCGTTATAACAACATTGTTTAAAATAAATTCAGAGTCTTATTATACTCTAAAATTCTTGTTCTTCTTTTTCAATTTAGTTGTGTATATATGTATGTATATATATATATATATATATATATATATATATATATATACACACACACATATATATATATATATACACACACACACACATATATATATATATATATATATATATATATATACACATATATACATATATATATATATATACATACATATATATATATATATATATATATATATATATGTGTGTGTATGTGTATGTGTGTGTGTGTGCGTGTGTATACATGTGGCTCTCAGAGGATTACATTTTAAAATGTCCTTTTTTTGGCTCTCTTAGTTAAATAGGTTCCCGACCCCTGCTGTATATCCTCAGTCCCTATACTGAACTGGAAAGTGGCAGTGCTCACCTTTTTAAGAGCAAAGGTCAACTGCTTGCTTCCTACGGCAGTGTCACCGATGTTTAGCATCCCGGAGCTCTCCTCCAGCCTCAGACGCTCCTCAAGAGATGTTCTGACACAGAAACAGTTCTTTAGATTAATTTCATATGGTAATGCAATAATATACATCACATCAAATTTTTACAGTCTCAAAACTCATTTGACAGACAACCATTTCTTTTCAGCTTCATTTTATCCAGTCATACCCTCATATGAAAGATGTGGGGCAGTGGTGGCCTGGTGGTATAGGGTGCTGGATCGTTGATCCTAAGGTTGGGGGTTCAAGTCCCACTCTCCACATGGTTGTCATGCCCCCCAAGTGCAGCTAACTGGGTTATCAAAGGCGGGCCATGTCTCTCACTATCTATGGTGAGAGGTTCATGTAAAAGAACCATTGCTGACTTTCGTAAAGAGTACCTGCAAAGCTGTCAGCGTGTTTCTGTCCCTTCCTAAAGGATTGTGTCAGGAAGGGCATCCGACATAAAAACCTATACCAAATCAAGCGTGTGAATCATTTGCTGTGGCAACCCCTGAAAAAGGGAAAAGCCGAAAGGAAATCTCATCTCATACCCTCATATGAAAGATGTCTGAGAGTTGTCAGTGACTTTGGTCAGTATTTAATGGGTTAAATGTATAAAGCAGCAGCATTAGTGCCAATTTTTGCTACTCAAGGTATTGGCTTGTAAAGTAACACCACCAGTCATGTTTTCAAGAAAGGCATGATGACAGTTCTGATCGTAAGTGTCAACAGCGGCCAAAAGACACACGAGTAAAATGTACGACTGAGGTGGCATCCACGACTAAGATTAGCTATGCTCGTAAAACTGACCATGTACAAATTGTGAGGCTAAAATCCTCATAAACAACAACCGACACCATTTATTTAAATCTAAATCTGTGCAAAATCACGACTATTTATGGAATGAATTTCACATTGCACATGGCCATTGACCTTAACATAATAGTAGTTTACGATAATTTTAGCATGTACTTTTGCATCTTCTGTTTGCGTGCCACGTCCCCGAAGCTGCGGAACTCTTCTCCGGCTTTGATCTGGTAGAAGCGCGGCTGACTTTGGCTCTGAGCCTGGTTCTGTTGAGACGTTCGGACTGGATCTGAACCCTGCAGGCTGGTGTTGCGGTCCTGCTCTTTTCTCTCTTTAAACTGGCGCTCTCTTTGCTCTGCTCGTAAGAGACGCCGCTGCTCCCGCACCTCCTCCACCCAGCTCTTATCATCATCTGAGCTCTCGTCTTCCTCTGAGCTGGGACGTCCCTCCAGCTCCTTCTCCTCATCATCCGACTGTCAAAAGTGAATAGATTGCAATAACAAAGCTTAATTTCCTGTCCAATGCATTATAAGATTTCAACCATGAAAAATTATGTTGACAATATCATGTTCCAGAAAAAAGTTATTCTCGCCTATTGCTGTGCATTATCTACTGTAAGTGTGTGCATGAATGTAAAATGTTTCAAAAAGCAGTTTAAGTTTAAGCATATGTTAAGAAAAAAAACTAAAAAAAAAATCAAATCACGTTCAACAAGACAAAAAGGTTTTGGGTTCTTGTCCCAGGCACAGGTGATTCCATATGGAGTTTGCATATTCTCTCAGAGTTTGCGCAGGTTTCCTCACATCACACTAACTGGTTGTTCCAAATTTCCCATAGGTATGACATGATAATGGCTGTATGTGTGTTGACCCTGTGATGGTCTGGCCAGCTGCTCAGTTTATATGCCACCTTAGCCCTGTGTTGGGTGAAAGACACCAGCCACCCCAAGACCTTAACAGTACAGTGATCCCTTGCTACTTCGTGCTTCACTTTCTGCAGCTTCAGCACATCACGGGTTCTTCAAAAATATTCATCGAAAAATAAAAAAAAATAAATAAGGAAATTAAGGAAAAATAGGGGAAAAATACCACAAAACAAGGCCAATTATGCAAAAAAAAATCCAAATGAACAAAAAACAACCCAAAAGCCCCAAAACAAAACTACAGGGATCCCTCGGTACTTCGCGCTTCAATTCATGCTGCTTCAGTATATCGTGTTTTTTTTTTTTTTTAATATTCAGCGAATTTAAAAAAAAAGGAAATTAAGGAAAAATATAAGAAAAGTTAAGGAACGTGCCGCAAAATCAAGGCCAATTATGGAAAAAAAAGACCCTAAACAAACAACAATCCTAAACCTCCCATCAAAACTAGTTACATTGTTGTGAGGTGCGTGTATGTGTGTGTATTTATATTTTATTTACACATTATGCCTTATTTTTGAATGTTTAATTGTTATTATAAGCATTTATAGCGTTGAATATGTATTTATTGATATTGTATACACATATACATGTACGTATATGTCAGTAGTTTGGGGTCGATCCTACTTTGCGGAAATCGGCGGTCGCGCGGGGAGGGTGTCCTCAGTCCCCATTAACTGCGGAAAGTGAGGGATCCCTGTATTAGGCAGTTTGGCAAATGAGTTTGTGCAGCGAATCAAGGCCAAGGCTGTTTTAGATTGGAACAGAAGAACTTGAGTGACCTGTAGACAGCCCTGACTGCAGCCTCACTAAAAACACTTGTAGGATGAATTAGACTGGAGATTGCTTTTCAGGGCTCCTCGACAAACATTACGGAATGATCATCCTAAAGCTGTTGTGGATGACTTGACAAATCACCACAGCCACACTTCAAAATCTCGTGGAAAGTCTTACCAGAAGTTAAATTTTCAGCAATGGGGATTAAATCTCGAAAGGGAGGTTTAACTAGCACACAGGTCTCTTGATTGCTGATAATCAGAGAGATTCTACCTTTTCATTGGCCTCTTGTTCAGCCAACTCCTGCAGTTTCTGCCTCCTTCTCTGGCCCACTTTAGACACAATGGGATTAAGTAAGCGGTATTCCTCACTCTGCTCATCTACTTGGTAGTCTGGATTCTCAAACATCATCTTGAAACGTTCATCTGTCAGGATGCTGGCAGTGGCCTGAGAAAGTAGGTGAAACGCAGAAGGTCACACCAGGGAATCAGCTGTGGTCACATAAAATACTTGCGCTTGATGGAATCACTGACGACTTTTATACTGCCAACATTAACAGATCTCTCACCTTGGCCTTCTTCTTTGCTTTCCGTGACTCACTGCCCTCTCCTTCCTCCATTAGCCTCATTGCAAGTTCTTTGTTCACCTTTGGTAGATTCTGTCAGGGCACGAGAGAGAGGTTAGACATCTCACCTGCACATCTTTTACTTTGAAATACAGACGCTACCCTACTTACGAACATTCGTTTTACGAACATCCGGACGTACGAACAAGGGTCCAAGGTGGAAAGTGAAAGTGAAATGAAATTGAAGAACAAGTAGAAATAGAAATTGAATAAAATCTATAGAAAGATATATCATAAATATAAGTATGAAATATGATTAAACATTATCCTGAGATACACTTAATATTCGATTAGGCTCCGGCAGAGGGGTGTGGCTGACATGCGGGCGGATCGCAATGCGCACCAATCTACCGTGCTATAAAGACGAGCAGCGCGCTCATCCCGGTGCTAGAAGACTGTTCCTCTTCACATCCCTGTTTTCCTGTGATCTCTCTGGCTCCTGGTTTCAGCTGTGCGCTCGACCAGTTCCCGATCCGTAGTTCCCCGTATCTAAAGTTTTCGTGTTTCTCCTTGTCACTAGCAGTGACTACGTTTCCCCCTTGCTCAAGTGCATCTCCTGTAACAATAAAGTCTCTCCATGTTCATCCTACTCTGTCTCCTGCATTTTGGGTCCGGCTGAAAGCTCCTGATGTCACAGTTAGCTTGATAAGTTATGTTGCATTTAGGTTTGTACCATGTGCCAATAAATGATAAATTCAATAGAATGAAATAAGATGATTATGCAGAGAGAGAGAGAGAGAGATTGCATACAGAACAAACATGTATAGGTTATTATACAAGCTTTAAACTACATTCCCCGACTAACAAACAAATTCATCTAACGAACGGCCATCCGGAACCTAACTTGTTCATAAGTTGGGGAGCGTCTGTACATACAAATGAAATTTGCATGACTGCGAGAGAGAGACAAAGAGAGAGAGAGAGAGAGAGAGAGAGAGAGAGAGAGAGAGAGATGGAGAGACAGGGAGAGAGAGAGAGAGAGAGAGAGAGAGAGAGAGATGGAGAGACAGGGGGAGAGAGAGAGAGAGAGAGAGACTTGTCACCTTTAGCTGTACCCTTTGGACTCTGGATGCTTCAATTTTCTGCTGTATTTTATTCTTACGATATTCGTCATAGGCAAAAGGATTTGCCATGGTTTTCACCTGCGGATTACAATAAATCAGGCTTCAAGACTTTAAAAAAGATTTTAAACAGGTACGTTAAACACCACTGTAAATATCTTATCACGAAATAAAGCTACAAACTGTGATGATAAACCAGCTGACAGTGTCATACTGCAAATCAGACACGGAGTATAATCTCTCACATATACACACCTTATGGTAGAGTCTAATATCCATGAAGAAGCCGTGCATGTAGGCCCTGAGCAGAGGTGAGCCAATCAGATGTGTTAGACCTGGGAACACAAAACCAGTTAAACAATCAGGTCATACAGAATAATTCAACGCCAAACAGTCCACAGTTTAATCTGTAAACGAGTGGAGTATTACATTAAAGAAGCCGTGCGTCATGTTTTTGCCCCTATCTGCCTCAAAGGAGGTGCATTAGAATAAACACACGAACAAACTTTTATTTTATCAATAAACGCCACCACTCCTAGGCTTGAAAGACCGTGTGAGATGTCACTGATTAAAAACATTGATAAATTGAAATGAGACAAACTTGTTCAGTTCTTCTCGCCAATGATTGGGACAATTTGAGGAATTAACTATTGAAAAAATAATAAAAGGATTAAGTACAAAGTAACATTGGGAGTGATATGATTATACAATGGCGGCATGGTGGCGTAGTGGTTAGCACGTCCGCCCCACAGCAAGAAGGTCCCGAGTTTGATTCCCAGCCTGGTCGTTTCTGTGTGGAGTTTGCATGTCCTTCCCGTGCTTGTGTGGGTTCCCTCCGGGTACCTGAGTGTCCTAATACAGTCCAAAAACATGCATAGTGGGCTATTTCAAACCTCCCCTGGGTATGAGTGTGAATGGTTATATGAGTGATGGCCATGCCAGCTATCCAGGGTTTACCCCGCCCTCGTCTAACCGAACGAAAAATACAATTTATGAAACGCATTTTCCTAAAATTTTTTGTCCCATAAAACATCCCGCCCCAATGGCCTCCCATTGGCTAGGAGGGATGACACAGCTACCTCACATTGCCTATCTCACAACATCCCGCCCCGCTGGCCTCCCATTGGCTAGGAGGGATGACACAGCTACCTCTCATTGCCTATCTCCCAACATCCCACCCCACTGGCTTCCCATTGGCTAGGAGGGATGACAGCTCCTTCCCAGCTACCATAATGCTTTGCGTGTAAAGGTCAGAGTTACTGTTGTTTCATGTTTTATTTCTTGACTCAGGCTTTTAACCTTCCATAAACATTTGTAAGATTGTAAATCTGCAAAGAAGACATGGTCAACACACACGCGCACACACACACACACACACACACACACACACACACACACACGTGTAATTTCCAGTGCGAGTGAGAAGAAGAAATGGGCTCGAGTGATATCGCAAAGGAATATGGCCAAACCGGTCTACCATCGGTACGATATTGAAGTAGAAGGAGGTCTTAAAAGGTACACTTTTATAATTTTTAAAGGGTTTATGGAGTAGTATTGGGAGCCTTGGAACGAATCAAGCGTTTTACATATAAAATGCTGTTCAATTTGCAAAAAATGCAGGTTACGAAAAAGGCTCTGGAACGGATTAATTTCGTAAAGTGAGGTACCACTGTATATTTTTACATTTACAGCATTTGGCAGACTGTCTTATCCAGAGTGACTTACAATTATCATTTTATTTATACAACTGAGCAATTGAGGGTTAAGAGTCTTGCTCAAGGGCCCAACAGTGGCGATAGTGGGGGAATGAACTGCTGACCTTTGGATCAGTAACCCATCGCCTTAACCACTACTTAAACCACGACTGCCCCTCTGCATACAAGCCGTCAACACTAAACCAATGTGAGGAAAGTTTCTAAGACTGTTAGAGTGCCATAAATACACATACTGTACTGGAATACTCTACAACGCAGCATGTCACCATCACATGGCAGAAACAGTGCGAAGATTGACTGCTGCTTTGTCATTTGGTATAGGAAGAGATAGGAAACAAGGCAAAGGTTCATGATGACCTGACGACTTGTTCGTAATCATTGATGGTAAACAAAAGCCTTTCGATCAATGCTGATTGTTTCATCAATGAGAACGCAACAATCAAAGCAAAAATAAGGCCAAATAAAATTATTCCTATCACAATGAAGCTGAGATCAAGGGTCAGATGGTATCCTCCGCCAACAGAAATCTGTCAGTAGGGCGTATCCGCACCTTAATAAAGGTCTAAATTATTTATGATTATATGACCTGAAATAAAGCAAGTTCTTCCGTGTGTCATCTGAAAGGATTGCTGCTTAATATTTCTGATTCCGAGCAGTCATGATATAGCACCATTGCAATACAGGAATTATGACCCGACAAACTAGTTCTGATGGCAACACAATAAAAATAATTTCAGCAGATCAAACTGAGAACTCGGGGGCAGAGAAACTGCAGCAGAGCAGCTCAAAGTATGAAGACAAAATAGTTCAAACAAAAATCACCAGACAATAGACTAGCTACATGGCTATAACCTTTATATTTTTAGCCATTAATAAATAAATTAAAGTGTGTGTGTGTATTTTTTCTAGTTGTTCTATTGTTCTTTCTATTTACCCTTTAGGACTGTTATACAAGTCTGATCATGTTTTAAATCATATTTATTATTATTAAACAGCTCACAGACCTGAATAAGGAGTAAAAATGTTGGTTGGAAAGTTCACAATGACTGAAATTGAGCGATAATGTGAGGCGGTCTTCAAGGTCCTTTGGGATGGATTTACAAAGTGTGGTGATACGGCACCAAAATATCAGCCCTGCACTGATGTTCGTCTGGTCACAGAGTGATAAAGTACGCACTCTCAAAGAGATAAGAATGGGCAAGGCCATGTTTTATTAATAAGTGAATGAGAAGTACGTATTTTATTCTTTGTCTAAAGGGGAAGGCAGTATAACAATCTGACAACTGAATGCTTGCATGATTAAGGACTTGCGCAACGGATAACCAGCTAATGCTAATGACAGACCGTGTGTCATTCACGTGGAGCAGGTTTTGGAGTTTTCTTTGCCACACTTCAACAATTAGATTTTCTTGTGTTTCCGTGTAGTACATAAATGCAGTCGGCCCCCTTCCTACGAAAACCCCTGAATACGAAAAATCCAGTATACGAAAAACATTTTCCTAAATTTTTGTCCTCTGTATACGAAACAAGTTCTTCTTACGAAAAGCGCCAAACGCGCCATTCAAACAATCTGCAAGTTGCTCTTTCATTGGCTGCCTCCCAACATCCCGCGCCGCTGGCCTCCCATTGGCCAGGAGGGAGCTGAATCTCCGCAGTACTGTACCTATAATGCTTGTTTGTCACATGTTTAATAAATAACTTTCTTTTACTTTTAACACATATTTCATACAAAATTGGTGTACTTTTATAATTTTTAAAGGGTTTATGGGTTAGTCTTGTGGGGCCGGTGGCGTAGTGGTTAGAGTGCTGGACTCATGATCGGGAGGTTGTCTGTCTGTCTTCCTTTCGGTTTTTTCCCTTTTACTCGGGAGTCGCCACAGCGAATCATCTGATTCGCATGTTTGATTTTGGCAGAGGTTTTTACGTCGGATGCCCTTCCTGTCACAACCCTTTTAGCAAGGGACAGAAACACGCTGACGACTTTGCAGCCTACTCTTTACGAAAGTCAACAATGGTTCTTTTACATGCCTCTCACCATAGACAGTGAGAGACATGGCCCGCCTTTGATAACCCAGTTAGCCGCACTGGGGGGGTCAGTGACAACCCTGTGGAGAGTGGGACTCGAACCCCCAACCTTTGGATCAGCGATCCTGCGTACTATACCACTAGACCACCACTGCCCCACGGCAGATCAGGAGGTTGAGGTTGATCGGGAGGTTGAGAGTTCAAATCCCAGTTAGACCCCCACTGTGCTAAGACCCCTGGGCAAGGTCTTAACCACAAGTGTGCCTCTGTTCACCCAGCAGTATAAATGGGTACCAGTAAAAATATACTGGGAAGGTAACCTGCGATGGACTAGCGTCCCATCCAGGGGGAGTTGAACCTCTGGTCGCTTCACGCTACAGAAACCGGGGATAAGCATTGGCCTGATGAGCCACTATGGCTCGGGTGTAAAAAGCCCAACAGACTTTACCTACCTACCATGGGTTAGTCTTGGGAGCCTTGGAACGAATCGGGCGTTTTACATGTAAAATGAGCCTCTACTTACGAAAACCCCAGGTTCCGAAAAAGGCACCGGAACGGATTAATTTCATAAGAAGGGGGCCGACTGTACTAAAATGTTGAAGCACTGTAAAAACACCATAACGGAGTGAGGTTTATGAAGCATATATGAAAACTCAGGACATTTTAATAGATTCCTTTAACTACACATTGGATATCTGTGCTCAGCACTCAAACCGCACCTCGCATGCCTCTGTCATGGTTAAATTATGCTTAAATAAACCATAAAGATCATGCTTTAGTTTGTTTATGTTTCTGTGTCATATACAGGTTGACCCAACGTAGCATGTGACCCAAAATAACCTCCCACATAACAACGGTAAATGAAAAAAAAGTAAAAAAAAATAATAATCTTTTTGTGTATGAATAATGCTGTATAAAAACCGTACTGAATGAAGTTTCAAGTATAGACACTCCCTGACTTACGTTCGTCCGTCTTACATTTTTTCGATTTCACGTTTTTTTTTTTTTTTCAAAAAGAAAAAAGTCCAATTTTGAGTGTAGACATACCTACGTAGTACGTTGACGTAATGACACAATGATGTAATGACGCTGCGCCCATTGTTTACAAATGACAGACTGAACATGCCCCTCCTTCTTTCCAGTTCACTTATATATATATATATATATATATATATATATATATATATATATATATATATATACATACAAAATCAGTTATATAGCATGTTACCCTCGTGTTAAGACGTCGTCTCTGTGATGTTTGTGTTTACACTGTTTTGCGGACTTTTGTAACCCTAAACAAATGTGGTTGGTCAGAAGCGTAAGCCTACTAGCATGGGTGCAAGTCTCATACATAGAGATGAATTAACTATCAGCTCAGATCGGCGCAATCTACCATGCATACTCAGTTAAGCAAAGAGAGTTGTAAAATGAATGAGAACCCGAATCCACAAAAGAAAGAGAACTCTACGCTCTGCTGGTGATTCACATCAGTGCAGGCTGTGTTCTAAACAAGTTCGATGACACCCTTGCGCACTTGACAGACCGGAAGTCCGTATAACCCACAGCAAGTATACTACTTTTGGTTTTGAGTGCCTCACATATTGTAAGCGTTGATTGGCTGTGTTAATCTTCATGTAAAGTGACTGGTATAAATAAGTGACTTATTTGAAATTAATGATTGATGTATTTGATATTCATTTTACAATGTTATGGTTATAATAATTAATTTAGGGGTGTTTTATGAGATATGGTAATGGTATTTATGGATGTAGAGAACAGTATGAGTGTCATATGTCACACGTCATACATCACTGTAACAACTTACGCTCACTTTCAACTTACATACAGCTGTCCGGAACCAATTAAAATCGTAAGTCGGGGAGCGTCTGTAAACAAATAATACATTTGTTTATCTTTAGCTTTTAAATGATCATTTTATCGTCAGAAGGTTTTTTTGGATCACCCTGTACTAAACTTTAAGTCACAGATACCATGTAATCCTGTACTACCCATCTATGCAACACTTAGCATATTGTAACAAACACTTCACCATAAATAAACAACATTCCGGATTGGCCAAGGCCTGGGATAAAAACAACTGTGTCCTCCATTGTTACAAAGTATGCAGTCGACAGAGGAAATTGGAAAGGTCTGGTGGAAGCCAGCAAAGTGCACCTACGGCCAAACGGCCATGGACCTTGACGATAATGATGCACTAAACAAATTATTCACCTCAGGGTCAGGAGATGTCACCAAATTAAACTGAAAACTATTCTGCAACGGCTACCTTACCTTCTGTGGATAACTGTTGATTATCCCAAGTGCGCATTACATGAGGATGGTTTGCACAGCATGACAGAGAAACAGGAAATGTTATAGTTCAGTTTACCGTCTTTACGGAATCCTTGTAGGCAGTGGCAACTACATACCAAAGGTGGTCCAAGGAAAGACAATCAGTAAACCGACAAGTGTCATGGGTGTGTAAACCTCATTAATGCAAGTGGAAAGTAAACAGGTCAACAAACTTACCGAAGTTGTCTAGGTCTTTGCGAGTAACAAACTTGTAGTCATCATAGACGGTACTCTCTGGGTTCTCTTCCAGTTCCTCAGTCAGGTTATCCAAGAAGGAGCACCAATGAGGTGCAGGTCCCAAAGCCTGAAGAACAGTGAATATGGTAATATTAAAAGTGAGCTGTCACATATCAAACACACCTTACCTACAGCTGGATCATGTCATGTGAATGTAGCAAAAGTGGTTGCTTGACAATCTCAGAATTAATAAAAACTTTGTAAGAATTATCTTTATCGTCCAAAACTGAAATCTGCTGTTTTTTAAAAGCTGAAATTCCAACATTTCATAATTTTAGCCCATTGGAAATCTTCAATAATTCAATTCAAATTGTTGCAAATTGAATGAGATGCCACTTTCAGATGTTCATATCGCTTGAAATACATGTCCTCATGTCGACAGAAAATTTGAAGGCGAATTATGCAAAAAAAAACCAAAAAAAAACAAAACACCTAAACCAACTCAAAACAAAAACCAACCCAAAATCTCCCATCAAAACTACTTACATTGTTGCATCTGTGTGTGCATGCGAGTGCATATGTATATGTGTTGTCTTCTCATGCAATACCATCTGTATGTGTATGTATTTATATTTTATTTACATCTTATGTTATTTTATTAATATGTTTAATTGTTGGTATAAGCATTTATAGCATTCAATATGTATTTATTGGTATTATATGTACGTATACATCAGTCAGTTGTTGATCCTACTTTGTAGATTTCAATGGTCATGTGGGGATCTCGGTCCCAGTTAACTGCGTAAAGTGAGGGATCCCTGTGCGTGTGTGCATGTATACACACACACACACACACACACACACACACACACACAGTTTTTCAGTAAACTAAAAGGTTATTTAACCACTGCCAATATTACCCGTGTATATACTGACAACATAAGTCTACTTTTCTCTTAGTTGCACGTGCACACGCGTGCACACTTGTACACACACACACACACACACACACACACACACACTAAAACTCTATGACAGGAAGTAAGGTCATCATTGCTTTTCTCACACAAGGTTCCTTTAAACAAAAACACCAAGGTGTGATAGTGTAAATATATACATATCAACACCCTGAGGATTCTTTCTTAACCAATACACAACATTTGATAAAAAAAAAACCCAGAACCCTGTAAAGCTGCAAATTACTTACAGGAATGTAAAAAGTATTCATTTTGGGGTCTTCGTTAGCAGTGAAGAGCATACCTGTAAATAAAAAAGGATGCTGCTTGATTCATATTGGCAAGATATTATATTAATTATTCTTGGACAGTAGAAGTTAATTAACAGTGAACATTTCCAATTCTGGACTTACTTATCAAACAGGCTATGGCACTTAAATGATGTCACCTCAAATAAGTAATGTGAAAAGACAAAGCTAATTCCTATAATTCTTCTTAAAAATGTGCTACCCATTACAAATAAAGACAGAATGTCGTTTTAGGAACCTTTGACTAATTACTTTGGTCAGCACATGCATTAACGACTCTAACCATTTCTGGATGATGACACTTTTTTCCATGAATAATGTTAGCAGACAGACGAAGATTTCTAGACAGAATAAGAAAATATTTTCACATCAAGGCCACGGTGTATGGAAGGAAGGTAGCATTTACCTGTGATCAGGCAAGTTAAAAACATCAGTGCAGACAGATGACAAGATGAAGGTACTCACCTGATTCAGGGTAAATACACACATCGTTGATGTTGGCCGGGGGCTCAATGGAAGCAAACACTTTACCCTGAAAAGAAAAACTTGTGTTTTGGACATAATCTAAGTTCAGGCCAGTCAACCCGACTCATATTGATATGGGTAATGATATTGACATAGTGGCTGTTTACATTGTCTCTGTGCCACATCTTGATTATCTTAGAGTCCGCTGACATCACCAGCTCCATCTGCTTATGGAAATGGAGGGAGTGGATGGGCAGGCCATAATAATGGTCTTTTATCAGCAGGGGACGAGATGAACGCAGGTCATACAACAAAACCTGCAAAGACAAAAGGACCCTTATTTATGCACATCTGCATCCGTGTGTGTGTGTGTGTGTGTGTGTGTGTGTGTGTGTGTGTGTGTGTGTGTGTGTGGTAGTGGGGGGGGGGGTGTTGAATTATTACTTGTGACAGACATTCTTTCACTCTTTGTTTAATACAACTTTCCCCTTGAGTGAGACGGATTTTCCACTAGTTTTATATTTGCTCCAGGTAACATCACATGCAATGATAAATAATTGATTTAAATGTGCTGTTGAAAATGTTCAGGTTCTCACTATAAGACAAAGTTTATGTGCCATATTACGTTTTGACGATGAACAAGGATATCTTGGAACACAAATATCTCTCTGAAGGCCTAAAGCCCATTCAATGTTAGCAGTAACCAACCTGTCCTGTAGTCGTGCCCACAGCCATACCCAAGGAACCATTAAATTTGATTGCACTGACAGATGGCAAGCTCTCCACTCTGGAAAGCAAAAACAGCATACTACAATCACATCTTACCCAATAGTACAACAGTTCGAAAGCTTTTGGTTGACATCATAGAAGAGCTTTTTCTTTGTTTCTTTAAGAAAAACTAGCAAATAAAACACAATTTTAAAATCTTTTTCCTGTATCTATGAAAACTGACCTTGGGTTTTATGTGGCAGAATGAATTTATTTGTAATCACTTAATTAAAAATGTATATTCATTATATGTATATACACCACGTATATACTACTCGTATATTAATGCAATATACAGGGATCCTCACTTTCTGCGGTTAATGGGGACTGAGACCCTCCTGCGACCTCCGAGTTCAGCGAAGTAGGATCGACCCCCCTGACTGACGTATATGTATATGATGTGTATATAATATCAATAAATACATATTCAATGCTATAAATGGTTATAAGAACAATTAAACATTCAAAAATAATGCATAAGATGTAAATACAGTAAAACCTCCGCTGACGAACACTTAAGCTCACGAACTTTTCACCTCAAGAACATTAAATTTGCGAGCATATAGTCTCTGCTGACGAACTAGTTTTCGGCGGACGAATCAAACCACACGGTCGAACAGCGCCACGGTGGCGGCCACGAGAAGCTGACGCACGCTCACGGCAACACAGTTCGTCACCCCCTTTCTTTGAGTGCGGAAGTGGTTTGTGTTTGATAGACATTTTGGACCATATTGAGTGTACTTTTGCTATTATGGGACCGAAAAAAACGCCACCACAGGCGGAGATCATTGAAAAACACGAACGAGGTGTGCGTTTGTGTGACTCAGCGTCCCAGTACCAGTACGCCAAGTCTACCATTGCTACCCTCCTTAAGAACAAGGAAGCTATTAAGGGTGCGTGTGTGGCTAAGGGTGTTTCCAAACAGTAGGCGTTTCCAAACTCTCCTTCCAAACAGTAAGTCCCTCCCTCCCTCCTCCTCCCACTCCATTCCATCAAGCCATCAACTACCATCACAAAGGTAAATAAAACGACTTTATTATACAGTACAGTTTATTTCTTTAATTACAATACAATAGCACATTTATTATACATAAAATAAGGTATATTTTTGTGTAGTTTTAAGGCTTATTTAGTAGAAAATTATGTTTTATAGGGACCTGGGAACGGATTATTCTCATTTTAATGGTTTCACCGTAATTCATTTTGATTAGTAATTTTTATGACTTCAAAATATGTAGGTTCAGGATTTATCTGTATACATTATGATTTTATTTTTTAGATACTAGTAAGTATAGCTGCTGGCTAATAGTTGATAGAGTAAAAGGTAAAATGTGCACATCTGAATTGGAGAGGAAACCTAAAGTTATCCTAAATAAAAAGGAAATGGCCGCCAATGCAGCTAACTGGGTTATCAAATCCCGGCAATGTTTCTCACTGTCTGCGGTGAGATGTTCATGTGAAAGAGCAACTGCTGAGCAGGCTGCAAAGCCGTCAGCATGTTTCTGCCTTGCGATGGCCTGGCGAGTTGCCCAGGGTGCACTCTGCCCTTGCTCAGAGTCAGTTGAGATGGGCGCCAGCCTCCCCGTGACCCTAATTAGGATCAAGCAGTCCACGAAATGAACGGATGAATGAAACAGGAAATGCTCAAAGTACAAATACTTTAAATGTGCACTTTAGTGCTGCGTTTGATTAAACGTCCCTCGTCACATCCCCCGTAGCTGTTGGCCAAACAAGAGCCTGAGTCATACTTCCAGGAATCACGAGTTTGCCATTACTGCCTTTATTTTAAAATCATGCCTACATGACTACAGTCAACAGTTACTGCAGTTTACATTACAATCAGATATTTTGTCACGACTGACTGAACCTCCTGCAGTATTTCCTCTAAATTGAGCCAGCTGGTTTTGCATCATCAACCTCAGGAATTAAAAGGAAGACACAAGGTTTTATGTGTTGGTAAATCTAATTAGCTACGTACTGTTTTTAAGAAACCTATTAGTGCCCTTGGTACGTTTAAGAGACTAATTCAAACAGTTTATGGACATGGAGTCACGCGTCAGGAAGAACACAATCTCAGACATCGAAACTGCGCAATCTAGAACTCTGGACGAGAAAATTCCTGATCCGAATCCACATGACCAAATATGGTATTTAATTCATTACTGAACTCACTATACAAGGTTTCCCTCCAAATCAGTCCTTGGGAGGAGCTGCAAACGGTTTAGAATACAGTGCTATTGTGCAAATAAATGTAAAAACAATGCCAGCAAGCATGCTTATTGCAATAAATACCAACAGAGGGAAAAATAAATTGAGGTTTTTTTTTTTTTTTTATAAAGATTTCTAATTTTACATTGAACTAATTAGTTTAATGATCTTTTTGTTGAACTAACAAACACTCAGAAAAGGAATAGTAATAATCATTTCAGAAATATTTGGGTTACTTTCATTTATGACAGCTAGTCAATGCATTTATGCAAGTCTCTCTATTTAAGGGCAGGGCTCATAAAGGAGAGGTTGGGTATCTGCCACATGCCGTTAAAACCTTGAATATCTGTCAGCAAAAAACATCTGCCAGAAAACAAAATGCTTGGTGAGTTAAACGTACAGTCGGCCCCCTACCTACGAAATTAAGCAGTTTCAGAGCATTTTTCATAACGCGGGGATTTCGTCAGTAGGGGTCGCATTTTACATGTTAAACGCCTAATTCGTTCCAAGGTTCCAGTCTTTGGACTGGATAAACCCCATAAACCCTTTAAAATTGATAAAAGTTCACCAATTTTGTATGAAATATGTGTTAAAAGTAAAAGAAAATTATTTATTAAATTTATAATAAATAAAATTTATTTATCTCTCTCGCACTGCGGGCCACACTCACAAGATGGAATTCAAAACGGAACTCAAAGCGCATTTCCTGTTGGACGAAGGTCCAAACTCAACTTCAACTTGATTCCTTGAGGGATCGGAATTGCAGATGAGCTCAAATGCGCCCACATTTATTAAACATTTACTGAATCAAACAACTTAAAAAACTAAACAAAAAACTAAAGAGTTAAGCTTCCTTCTGTCTCTTGAAAGATCAGAGGTCCTCACTGTATTTCTGCATTAAGGTGTCCTTCTGGTTCTGCGTCATCCCTCCTAGCCAATGGGAGGCCAGCGGGGCGGAATGTTGAGAGACAGCCAATGAGAGAGCAACTCGCGCATCGTGTGAAATTTTGACTGGTGCGTTTGAATTTTGAATTTCTTTTCGTAAGAGGGGGTTGTTTTCGTATACCAGGGACGGAAACTTAAGAAAATGATCTCTGTAACCCGGGGATTTCGTACCCAAGGGTCTTCGTAAGTAGGGAGCAGACTGTATATTGTTTTACGGCAAATCTGAACTTTGCCTTTGCACAGTGTCGCTATGAGAAGCCTCCCCGCAGTAGTAGTATTAAGCAGTTCACCAAATAAGTAAGAATGAGTGAGTAATATTTCATTCTGAGGAAGGAGGTGTAGTAGTTCTGGTTGTGAGTTCGAATCACCATTAGATCCTCCAGAAACTGGGATACGCTTTGGCCTGATGAGCTGGTGTGCTTCGGAGTAAAAATGGGCAATGCAGTGATCCCTCACTACTTCGTTAACTTTACTTGTAAAGTTAAGGAAAATGCCACAAAACAAGGCCAATTATGCAAAAAACCACAAACAAACAAAAACAAAAAAAACAACCCAAAACCCTCCCAACAAAACTACTTACATTTTTATGTGAGGTGTGCATCTTTATGTGTATTTATATTTTATTTACATCTTCTGCATTATTTTTGAATGTTTAATTGTTATTAGAAGCATTTATCATGTTGAATATGTATTTATTGATATTATATACAGATATACATGTATGTATACGTCAGTCAGGGGGGTCGATCTTACTTTGTGGAAATCGGCGGTCGCAGGGAGATCTCAGTCCCCATTAACTGTGGAAAGTGAGGGATCTCTGTATTACATTATGGAATATACAGTGGTACCGCACCTTACGAAAATCTCACCAAACAAAAAAATTCAGGTTACAAAAACATTTTCCTAAAATATCTGTCTCAGTATACAAAACATGTTCATGTTACGAAAGCGCCATCTTAAAAATTCAAACGCGCCCTGTCCAAGATGGCATCAGGTGGACCTGTCCAAGATGGCGCTTGAGTGAAGGTGACATTAAAACGTGCCATTCAAACAATGCACGAGCTGCTCTTCCATCAATGACGTTCAAACATCCCACCCCGCTGGCCTCCCATTGGCTAACAACTGAGCTGTCGTTCATGTCACCTTCACTCAAGGACCATCTTGGACAGGGACACCATCTTGACCTGACGCCATCTTGGACGCCAGTGCCTAGGAGCAATGACGCATCTAACTCCCATTGCCTATTATAGAGCTGAATCCACCATGATGCTTTTCGTGTAAAGGACAGAGTTACGGTTGTTTTATGATTTACAGTCATCCCTTGAATATCACAGATAATGTAGACCAGTCCTGGCCACGATATTCAAAAAACCACGAAGTAGGAACGCCCCTCTCATTTCTACCACACGCATATGTTTTAGCGTCTATACAATATCAAGACGCATATATTATACGTATATTAAACGTTGCAGTTATATGCATATGTAAATGCTGTAATGTATTACAGTGATATTTAAATAGAATTTATATACATATAAATATATATATAATTATACATATAAATAAGTATAAATACTTTAAGTACTGTACTCACCTCTAACAATAGCTCTTCTCCGCTTGATATTACAGTAATCCAAAAAAAAAAAAATGACGATGAGAAACCTGTGCAGTACGATAAAGGTGAAGTGAAGATGAAGTGTTCACTTCATCTTTTTTTGATATATCGCACGGTAGATTCGTTTATGCTGTAATGGCGTGCCACGTGGGCATACGTTTTGCCCGCAGCCAGCATATCTAACAACTTCAATTTTTCGTTCACGGTCATCATACTCTGCTTTTTCTTGGGCTCATTGGATGCCGTAGATGGTGCAGGACGTTTAGGAGGCATTTTCGAGAGAAAGAAATTAAAAATAAGGAACAAAATTAGAGAAATACTGTAGCACGATAAGAAATCCAAACAAAGCTTGAAAGAACTCGGCGTCTTCTGCCTCACCACAAGAATGTGCGAGGCTACAGTGTCATGCGTCGAAGCCAATCAGCTTGCAAGTGGGCGGTCCCTACGAGTTTCGGCGCGAATTTTGAAATTATGAATTTTTTATTATTATTATTAAAATACCACGATTCACCAAGACCGTGAAGTTCAAACTGCGAAGTGGCAAGGGATGACTGTGTTTTTTGACTCAGGCTCTTAACCTTCCATAAACATTTGTAAGATTATAACTCTGCTACGACATGGTCAACACACACGCACGCATACGCGCACAAACACACACGCACTTTACCTGTTTTCACAATCCAAAAGTACAACTCAAATGCTCACACAGTATCGTTTCTGACTTGCCACCAATTTGATAATGACTATGAAAGGCAGTAAGAAAAGCTGGTGCAACTTGCTCCAGGTGCGAGTTATTCCAGAGCAACTTGCCCTTTCCCATGTAAAAGCAGCTAAAGAGACAGTGAGACAAAGGGACATAGAGTCTAGCTCTGTATGTATATATATATATAGCTAGAAGCTTAGGAGCAGGGTTTAAGCTGTTTTTTCATGGTGTGGATGGGAAGAGAAATGGAGTAGGAGTCATCTTGAAGGAGGAGTTTGTCAGGAATGTTCTAGAAGTGAAAAGCGTGTCAGACAGAGTGATGAGTCTCAAGTTAGAAATTGAAGGCGTGATGTTCAAGATTGTTAGTGCTTATACCCCACAGGCAGGATGTGAGCTAGAAGAGAAGGAGAGATTCTGGAGTGAGTGAGATGAAGTGATGCAGAGTACCCCCAGAGATGAAAGAGTGGTCATTGGGGCAGACTTCAATAGACATGTTGGTGCAGGAAACAGAGGGGACGAGGAAGTGATGGGTAGGTTTGGTATCCAGGACAGGAACGCAGAAGGACAGATGTTGGTAGATTTTGCAAAAAGGATGGAAATGGCTGTGGTAAATACTTTCTTCCAGAAGAGACAGGAGCATAGGGTAACTTATAAAAGCGGAGGTAGGAGCACACAGGTAGACTACATCTTGTGCAGGCAATGTAATTTGAAGGAAGTCAGTGACTGCAAAATAGTAATGGGTGAGAGTGTTGCCAAACAGCATAGGATGGTGGTGTGCAGGATGAAGCTGATGGTCCAGAAGGTGAAGAAGGCAAAGGCAGAGCAGAAGACAAAGTGGCAGAAGCTGAAAAAGGAAGAGTGTCATGTTGTCTTCATGGAGGAGTTGAAAATGGCTTTGGGTGGTCAGGAAGTGCTTCCAGATGACTGGACAATTACAGGTAATGTGATCAGGGAGACAGGTAGGAGAATACTTGGTGTGTCATCTGGAAGGAGAGGAGATAAGGAGACTTGGTGGTGGAATGAGGAAGTGTAGGAGTGTGTACAAAGGAAGAGGTTAGCTAAGAAGAAGTGGGACATTGAGAGGACCAAAGAGAGAAAACAGGAGTACAGGGAGACAGCGTAAGGCGAAGGTGGCGATGTCAAAGGCCAAACAGAGGGCATATGATGACTTGTATGCTTGGTTGGAAAGTAAAAGAGGGAGAAAATGATTTATATAGGTTGGCACAGCAGAGAAATAGAGATGGGAAAGACGTGCAGCAAGTTAGAGTGATTAAGGACAGAGAGGGAAATGTATTGACTGATGACAGAAGTGTGCTGGTAAGATGGAAAGAGTACTTTGAAGAGCTGATGAATGAGGAAAACAAAAGAGAAAAAAGAATAGAAGAGGTGACTGTTGAGGACCAGGAAGTAGCAAAGATTAGTAAGGGTGAAGTGAGAAGGGCATTGAAGAGGATGACGAATGGAAAGGCAGTTGGTCCTGATGACATACCGGTGGAGGTATGGAAGTGTCTACGAGAGGTAACAGTAGATTTCCTGACAAGAACATTCAACAAAGTCGTAGAGAGCGAGAGGATGCCAGAGGAATGGAGGAGAAGTGTGCTGGTGCCCATTTTTAAGAACAAGGGAGACGTGCAGAGTTGTTTGGTTTCATGCCAAGAAAGAGCACCACAGATGCAGTGTTTTCTTTGAGGATATTAATAGAGAAGTACAGAGAAGGTCAGAAGGAGCTGCATTGTGCCTTTGTGGATCTAGAGAAAGCATATTACAGGCTGCCGAGAGAGGAACTGTGGTATTCCATGAGGAAGTCTGGAGTGGCAGAGAAGTATGTTAGAGTGGTGCAGGACATGTATGAGAGATGTAAGACAGTGGTGAGGTGTGTTGTCGGTGTGACAGAAGAGTTCAAGGTGGAGGTAGGGCTGCATCAAGGGTCAGCTCTGAGGCCCTTCTTGCTTGCTATGGTGATGGACAGGCTGACAGACGAGGTTAGACAAGAATCTCCATGGACTATGATGTTTGCAGATGACATTGTTATCTGCAGTGAGAGCACAGAACAAGTGCAGGAAAATCTAGAGAGGTGGAGGTATGCCCTGGAAAGGAGGGGAATGAAGGTTAGCCTCAGTAAGACAGAATACATGTGCATGAATGCCAAGGACCCAACGGGAACGGTGAGGTTGCAGGGAGCAGAGATAAAAACGGTGGAGGATTTTAAGTACTTAGGCTCAACAATCCAGAGCAATGGAGAATGTGGAAAAGAGGTCAAGAAGCGTGTGCAGGCTGGTTGGAATGGATGCAGAAAAGTGTCCGGTGTGATGTGTGATAGGAAGGTATCGGCAAGAATGAAAAGAAAAGTATACAAGACAGTGTTGAGGCCAGCGATGTTGTATGGTTTAGAAACAGTGGCCCTGGGGAAAAGACAGGAGGCAGAGCTGGAGGTAGCGGAGATGAAAACGTTGAGGTTCTCTTTGGGAGTAACGAGGATGGATAGGATCAGGAATGAGCACATCAGAGGGACAGCACATGTATGATGTTTTGGAGACAAAGTCAGAGAGGCTAGATTGAGATGGTTTGGACATGTACAGAGGAGGGATAGTGAGTATATTGGTAGTAGGATGCTGAGGTTGGAACTACCAGGCAGAAAGAAGGTCTAGAGCAGGGGTCACCGACCTTTTTGAAACCGAGAGCTACTTCTTGGGTACCAATTAATGCGAAGGGCTACCAGGTCAAAACACACCTCTGAAATTACAAATTTGCTCAATTTACCTTTAATTATATGTTATCATTAATAATTAATGATATTTATCTATGTGAAGATATTGATTTGATTTAAAATATATTCAAAAAAATTAGATGCAGCTCAATGGAGAGTGGCGCTATGGAGCTGTGGGCCTGTCCTAAAACTAGCAGTGAACAGGTCCGCGGGCAACTTATAGTGTCCTTGCGGGCTACCTGGTGCCCACGGGCACCACGTTGGTGATCCCTGGTCTAGAGGAAGACCAAAGAGACGATTCATGGACGTGGTGAAGGAGGACATGAAGGCAGTTGTGTATGTTCATTCATGTGTAATTATTTAGGAATCGAGTGACGTTCCTATTTATATTGGAACATGCTCACATGCCTTGTTTACCTCAACAAAACAACAAGTCGTGAGGAAGAAAACAGGGCTCTTAAGCCTGTGCGTGAAGACGAAGATATATGGTGGTTAACTATAAAGTCACACAACCTGGTGTTTGTCAACTCACCACCATCAACCACCAAAATAGTAACTGAGGCAAAACCAATGAGGGAGAGCCACAAAATTTGTCATACTTCCAATGCAGATATAAGGTGCCATGTAAAGATCAGAGCTTACTCGGTTCCATCTGTGACACTGCTGAGGGCACAGTCCAGGGTGCCCACTCGATTGCGCACACGTGGGTCCCAGCATTCCACCTTCCCCTGTACAACACACACACACACACACAAACATGCACACACATACACTCAGGAAAATCATAATTTGGAGAGCATAAAGGAAGTAATGCTTAATAACCAAATACAACACCAACCTCTATTGTCCCTGCAGCAAATAAATTATGCACAGGGTTGATGTCACATACGTTCATTTCCCTGTTAGCAATAAATCCAAAAAATACAAAATATAAAAAAAGTTAAATCATGTCATGATATAAATTAAGTGTAGTTCAGTACAGCCTCAAAAATATTGTAGATGCACACAGTAAATTATAAAATATAAAATACTACCATAATTTCTAGACTACAAGCCACTACTTTTTTCAAACACTTTAAACCCTGTGGCTTAAACAACGATGTGGCTAATCTGTAGATTTTTCTTTTTTTTTTTTTTTTTTTCAACAGGCTAACGGCCTCCAGGGGGTGGTCTTGCAGGAAGTGCAACAGCGAGACAGCCATCTGCGGCTTATAAAGAGGTGCGGCCTATACACGTACAATTTATTTATTTATTTTTTAAACCACACCTACCCCCACCCACCCAAATTTAGTTGGTGCGGCTTATATTCAGGTGCGCCCAATAGTCCAGAAATCACGATGCATTCGGAGCAATACACACGTGTTCTTAACCGTCTGTTGATCTATTACTTACGTTGCGTCTGTTTGCAGGGAGTTGAGGAACTGGCCCTGTTCAAGATTCAGGCGGAAGATTTCAGAACTGCAGACAGAAACCAAACCAAACCAAACTGAAGTCACATCATGGAAAAGATCAAAAGTAAAGACATTTATCAAACAACATCACCATATTATCAAAGTCGAGGGAATTAAGGATCAAAATGAAAATGAAGGTTAAACATGAACCTGATGTGGGAAGTCAGAATTTCTCACTTTATTTGCATTACCCCCCAACTTCTTTCTTTAACGAAAGTATTGAGCCTATGACAGCCTATGCCCAAAGCAAACTTCATGAATACATGTCTTTACAAGGTCGGAGTCCTGATGTCATACCCCACCTAAGAACTTTGTGATGCCTGATATACCATTTGAATACTATTTCAGGTAAATATACAGAAATCCTGTGGGGCCAGTAACGTAGTAGTTAGGGTTCTGGGCTCATGATGGTTAGGGCCATGGGTTCAAATCCCAGTTAGATTCCCCTGGGCAAGGTCTTAAACACAAGTCTGTCTCTGTTCACCCATCAGTATAAACAGGTACCAGTAAAAATACTGAGAAGGTAACCTGCGATGGACTAATGTCCCATCCAGGAGGAGTTGAACTCCTGGCAGCTTCACTCTACATAAACCGGGAATAAGCATCAGCCTGATGAGTCACTGGGCTCGGGTGTAAAAAGCCAGCAGATACAGAAATCCTAAAACCCTCAGTCAACATCAACCACACAATCAGTGATTTTGTTTTAGTACATAGGCACACAAGAAAAACAAAAAAGTTAATTTTTTGAGCACTGCACTGTGTGAACAGACCTCAGAGCACAACTATCTTTTTAAACTCATTTAAAGTATTAGTATGCCCTCTAGTGGATTCCGATATTTATACAGTTGCATAAAAACTCTGCAGGTAGATAGTTTTGCTTTTTTGAACAATTTTGCTGCACTGTATTAATCCTGCAAGGGAAATTACTGCCTCTGCATTTAACCCATCCAAAGTGAGCATACACACGTGCACTCAAAACACACATGATCCATATTGAAGGGCACCCTGAGGGCAGTTGGGGGTTAGGTGAATTGCTCAAGGGCACTTCAGCCATAAAAGTGGACAGAGGAAAGGTGCAGCTCACTCCCCACCACCATACATTTTCCCTGCTAGTTCGGACTAGCAACCTTTCAGCTCCCAAAGCCACTTCTCTAACCATTAGGCAACGGCTGCCAACTCTGGGCGAGGGCAGAGTACACCCTGGACAGATTGCCAGGCCATCACAGGGCAGAAACATGCTGACGGCTTTGCAGCTGACTCTTGTCAAAAGTCAGCAATGGTTCTTTTACATGCCTCACACCATAGACACCATAGGCACTGGCCAACCTTTGATAACCCAGTTGGCTGCACTGGGGACGGATGGACAGTGACAACCCGTTGAGAGTCGGGATTGAACTCCCAACCTTAGGATCAGTGAAATTCATGAAAACGAGAGAATGACAGCTTTTCACTCGGTGAGGACACTTTTTGACTGAGACATAACTGTGCATTAGACTGTAAACAGTTTAAAACTAAAGCGAATTTTGCCTCCATGCACACGAAAACACAGACAATATACGCCACTCCGCCCACACAATGGTCAGTCTGAAAGAACGAGCCTCCAACCGCCAGAATTCAATTAATTATATTTGATTCAAAGTCATTACAGGTGCAATGCATTAAAGGCAAAATGATGGCGGTCTCTTCATAGGAATCCTCTGTACACTGAAAATGTTTTAGCCAATAAATCAAGACTGTGCAAAAAAAAGCACACAATAAACTTTACTCAACATTTCCTTGCCACTTTAATAGGAACACCTATGCACCTGCTCATTCATTCAATTATCCGCTCAATCAAATGTACAGTGAGACGCATAAAATCATACAGATACAAGCCACAGGTATTAGGGACGCTGGAAACAAGACCAAGAGACAGCCGCCTCATGGTTGTGCGAGCTGTGCACTATTCAGTGATGTGTTTCTTTTAAATGCGGTTATAAATTATCGTTATTCACGTTCATGCAGCGTTCCAGTCAGCTCAATTTAATCTGGCCATTCTCAGCCCTGACCCCGCCGCCCCCCCTCCCCCCCTCCCCTCATTGACAAGACATGACTCTTGACAGCACTGATGATCACTGATTGTTGCTTTTTTGTTTTTCCTTCTCCCCTTTCTGCGTTATCCCTGGGGACTATTATCATGAAAACTGCAGAAAACTGGGAAGTCATGAAATATTTAAAACCAGATGATTTCTCTGATACAGCAAACATGCCACATTCAAAGTCATTGACCATCATATTTGTTCCTCATTCTGATTTTTGATATGAATATTCAGCAATGGTAAACTAACAATATTGTATGATTTTATGCACTGCTGCTATATGATTGGCTGAATGGATAACGCCATAAACATTCAGGGACACAAGTACTGTATGTAATGGTGAGAGATTTGGTGAAAGTTTATTAAAATGTACTCTGCCATTGTGTTCTGTAGCATTTACGATATTGCACACCAATACATGCTGCAGCTGATTAAAAATATGTTCTGCAACATGTCCGATTTATTTTACATGCGGGTATACGGTAGTCCAACTGTCCAAAATCTCCCATCAAAACGACTTACATTGTTGCATCTGTTTGTGCACGCGCATCTGGATGATGGGCGAGTATGTATGTGTGTCGTCTTCTTCTCATGCAATACCATCTGTATGTGTTTGTATTTATATGTTATTTACATATGTTTTTTTTTAATGTTTAATTGTTATTATAAGCATTTATAGCATTAAATATGTATTTATTGATATTATATACATATACGTATACATCAGTCGGGGTGGGGACGGGAATCCTACGTCGTGGATTTCGATGGTTGTGTGGGGATCTCGGTCCCAATTAACCGTGGAAAGTGAGGGATGTCTGTATTACAGTGATCCCTCGCTACTTCGTGCTTCAGTTTCTGCAGCTTCAGTGCATCACGGTTTTTTTTTCCTCAAAAATATTCATTGAAAAATAAAAAAAATAAAGCAAATTAAGGAAAAATAGGGGGGAAAGTTAAGGAAAATGCCGCAAAACAAAGCCAATTATAAAAAAAGACCCAAAACAACCACAACCCAAAACCCCGCAACAAAACTACTTACATTTTTATGTGAGGTGTGCGGCGGAGTGTGTGCGTATTTATATTTTATTTACATCTTATGTATTATTTTTTAATGTTTAATTATTATTAGAAACATTTATAGCATTGAATATGCATTTATTGATATTATGTCGATCCTACTTTGCGGAAAGCTGCAATCGTGCTCATGGGGGGGGGGGGGGGTGTCTCGGTCCCCATTAACAGCGAAAAGAGAGGGATCCCTGTATTTGACAGTCTGTATTATTTGAAAAACAGTAATGCTACATGAAATGCTGTTTACTAACATACACATTTAGACATTGAGCATTACACCACGTAAGCGTGTCACTATGACAACACTTTCAGTGACTATGATGAGTCTGCCTCTACCTGGCTCCGACAAAGTATAAATCACAGGATGGGGAGTGGTAGGAGAAATCTCTGCCAAACTTGGGGATGCGGGTCTTGTAGTAGTGACCGTGCTGAGAATGAAACTCCACGTAGCGATCGATATGCAGAAACACCAGCTGAACCAAACACAGACACAAACAACATATGATGCTTCAAAACTTGAAACAGGTTTTGATTACAAGTTGAAAGGAAACAAAAAATCACAAATATACAAGATAATTACCTTGGAGTAGTCATCGGACAAGATTTCAAAGGTTACAACTACAAAAAAATTGAACACACACACACACACACACACACACACACACACATACATACAAAACACATGAACAGACGAGAAGCCAGACCTTTCCATGCAATAATATTGTGGAGCATCGAGTTGCTCCATGTTAATGTGTAACTGCTCAATTAAACCAAGAAACTCAAACAAAAATGGAAATCCACCTCCAAACCAGGAAAAAAAAAAACATTTAGAAACAATCATGGAAATTCTTAAAGAACTTATAACATGGAGTCACAGTTATAACATTACTGTGGTGTTTTGTTTTAAATAATATTATTAATACAGACACACTTGAACATGTTGAACATGTCGCATTAAGTGCAGATATGCCAGGCCTTATTTTTATTCACAAGTTCACTTTGATTTGATTTGTTGGATTAACATCATCATCATCATCATCATCATCTTTTGCTTGATCCAGAATCGGGTCGCCGGGGCAGCAATATAAGCAAAGAGGTCCAGACGTCCCGTTCCCCAACCACTTCCTCCAGCTTTTCCGGGGGGACACCGAGGAGCTCCCAGACAAGCCGAGAGACAGTCCCTCCAGCGTGTTCTAGGTCTCTTCCCGGTTGGACATTCCCGAAACACCACACCAGGAAGGCGTTCGGGAGGCATTCTGACTCGATGCCCGAGCCACCTCAACTGGCCCCTCTCAATGCAAAGAAGCAGTGGATCTACTCCGAGCTCTCCCCGGATGGTAGAGCTTCTCACCTTATCTCTAAGGGAGAACCCTGCCATCTGGGGAATGAAGCTCATTTCAGCCGCTTGTATCCGCGATCTTGTTCTTTCGGTGACTACCCAAAGCTCGTGACCATAGGTGAGGGTTGGAACATAGATGGACTCGGAAATTGAGAGCTTCGCCTTGCAGCTCAGCTCCTGTCGATTTGGAGAAGGCTTTCGACCATGTCCCTCGGACTATCTTGTGGGGCGTGCTCCAGGAGTATGGCGTCCCAGACCCGTTGCTACGGGCCATTCGATCACCGTATCACCGGAGCCAGAGTTTGGTCCGTATTGGTAACAACGGGTCGAATTCGTTTCCGGTGAGGGTTGGAGTCCGCCAAGGCTGTCCTTTGTCACCGATTCTGGATTAATATCTTCATACTGTTATCTTGCATTGTTAAGATGTCATCATTCTATCCTCGTGATTTTACACTCTCGAGAGACAGAGTCAAACAGACTGCAAATCAAATGCAGCCTTTTATAACATGCTAATAAATAAAACTATCAAACTAATTTTTTGCAGATTGCAAATTCGAACATGTAAATAAAAGCCAACTGATACCGAACATACATTTTTCAGTCTATTGGAAGAGTTTGGAAGGCTTTTCTTCCATTTTCTTTCAAAGAAATTTGCATGACATGCTTCCGCCAAAATGTAGAGATAAAAAAAATACATTCAAATAAGACGTGATAAATCAGCGCTGTATCAATTAATGTGATTAAAAACTCAGATGTAGAGAAAACATGAATTAGACCTCACACTGCTGAGTGATTGGTCACTATCATTAAAATACAATTTATCGCCGAAACTTTGGGGAAGTGACAAGTAAAACATAGATGATGTCGCCATAGCAAGAAAATACATGCACTTGCTTTAATCTTTACAATGTAGACATGTAATGCAGCCAAAGTTAGAATCTAAAGACCTACCATCAGAGTCCAGACACCGTTCAAACTTCAAAGACAGCTGATACGCGTCATAACACCGAATCCTGGGTTTGTATGTGCCTTTAACACAAAGACGTAGAAGTGTGATGTACCAAAACTTCTCCAAAAACAAGTTCATGGCACGAAACAACAAAGTAAACCTGCAACAGCCATATCAAAGCCACATACCAGAGATCAGGGGTAATGATGGCCACTGGGTAATACTGGCCACCTTTAGATAAACTGTTTGCAGCACAATATGAGAATCATACATTCATGACATAATAATACATGAAATATTATTTCCTCTTTTTTTCTACTTGATGTAGCTCACACAAGGGCAGCGGTGGCCCGGTGGTAAGGTGCTGGATTATCAATCCTGAGGTGAGGGGTTCAAACCCCATTGTCAATGGTTGTCACTGCCGCCCCACCCAAGTGCAGGTAACTGGGTTATCAAAGGCCGACCATGTCTAGCACGGTCTATGGTGAGAGGCTGTAAAACAACTAATGCTGGCTTTCATAAAAAGAAGCTGCATAGCCATCAGCGTGTTTCCGCCATGCAATGGCCTGGTGAGCTGTCCAGGGTGTACTCTGCCTTTACCCAGAGTCAACTGAGATGGGAACTAGCCTCTCCGTGACCCTAATTAGGATTAAGTGGTTCAGAAAATGAATGAATGAATGAATGTAGCTCACATAGATGTTTGGTGATCCGTTTATTTTTGACACTTGGTGCCTTTAGTAACTGAGTGAGTGAGTAAGACTTTTAATGAAACTGGGGAAAGTGAGATGAGCAAAGCTGGTTTTGCCAAATTTTGAAAAATTATGGAAAAGGGACAGTAGATCTGGGGTAAAATGGGCTGGTCCAAATTACCCCAAATAGTCAAAATGTTCGAACGTAACATGTTTGTTCTGTAGCTGAGGTAATATGGGCCCTTTCATATATTTTGGAATTTTGATAATCAACAATTAGAAAGCTGTAACTTAAGCACTTTACAGGTATCAATCTATGATGACCCAAATAGTTAAATTAGCTCAAATGGCCCAAATTAATCCAGTTACACCTACTAATTAGTATACTGAAGCTACCACTAAGACAGGGAATGCAGCCTTCATATGAAAATCTGATGAACAAACCTGCTGCTAAAATATACTGTCCGTCACGTGACACCTTGAGAGACGTGCATACAGTGGGCATCTCAAAATCCTGAATAAGTTCAATCCTTCTCTGAATATCTGTAGGAGAGTCACGTGAGAAAAGTTTACAAAAACAAAAAACGTAAATCCTGACAGAAAAAATGGCATGAAAGACCAAATCAGACTCCAAATCACACTCACCAACATCTCTCTTCTGTAAAGCTCTCTTCTTTCTGTCCGACAACCACTGAAGATTGATTTAACAATTCAATTAGCATCAGGATCATTTTATCAATAAAATATCAGTTTTACAAACTAGTATTTCGGTCTAAAACTAAAGAAAAAGTTACCTTGAATTAAACTACTGACCTTTTTTGATTACTAATCATTACAATTACTACATCCTATTTATGCAGAAAGTCTAAATATCCGGAAAAAATAGTTCTCTCACCTCTGGCAGAGACTTGCCGTGGCTCAGATTATATATTTTAACATTATTTACACTGGACACCTGCATGTTTAAAGCCGTAAAACGAGCTTTTTACACATAACACGAATAATTATTTTCATAGAAAATCTTCCGGTTGCAGACCCACGTTGGAACACAACAAGTTGTAGTCGTGTTCACTAAATAATGTCCGTGCGGAAACATAGCTATCGAAACATTGGTTCCTCCACAGCTGGGAAATTTGTTTGGACTCTTTTTCATTCATTCATTCATTCATTTTTCAAATCACTTGATAATATAAGTGTCGCGGGAAGGCTATGCCTATCTCAGCCAACACTGGGAAGTATAGTACACCCTGTATATAGCTCGAAAGAACATCACAGGGAAATACACTCACAAATATTCACACTGGTATCTAGGGTCAATTTGGAATGGCCAATTAACCTGTTGATGGACATGTCATTGGACTGTCGGAGGAAACCGGAGGACTCAGAGGAATCCCATGTCAGCACAGGGAGAAGCTGCAAATGACACACAGCCTGGGAATCGAACCCAGGGCCTTTTGTGAGGCAGACATGCTAATCACAACACAATGCCTCCCTTTTTCAAAATGTTGTGAAATAAACATGCTATCAATATCAGTTTCAGTGAATAAATAAATAAATAAATACATTCATTAATCAGTGAAGGAATAAGTGTATGAATGAATCTTCTTTTCCTTTCAGCTTTCTCGCTTTTTCAGTGGTCGCCACAACGAATCATCTGATTCGCATGTTTGGTTTCGCAGAGGTTTTTACATCGGATGCCCTTCCTGATACAATCCAGAAACACGCTGACGGCGAAGCAGCTTCTCTTTACAAAAGTCAGCAATGGTTCTTTTATATGAACCTCTCACCATAGACAGTGAGAGACATGGCCGGCCTTTGATAACCTAGTTGGCTTCACTGGGGGTACAACCATGTGGAGAGTGGGACTCAAACCCCAACTCTAGGATCAGCGATCCAGCACCCTTTACCACCAGGCCACCACTGCCCCAAATGTATGAATGAATATATTGGTTGTTTTTTTTTTCTTTAAAACCATAGCCTCAAGCAGCTTTGAAGAAACTCAGAATGAGTGATTACACACACACACACACACACACACACACACACACACACACATATATATATATATATATATATATATATATATATATATATATATATATATATATATATATATATAGATAGAAAGATAGATATATAGATATATATATAGATATATATACACATATATATGTGTGTGTATATATATATATATATATATATATATATATATATATATATATATATATATATATATATATATATATATATAGATAGATAGATAGATAGATAGATAAATAGATAGATATATATAGATATAGATATGTGGAATAAGACCACTACAACAAAGTCATTGATTCATTCATTTACTGAAACACGTAATCCCATTGGGGTTGTAGGAACAGGAAAGCCATTTTCTTCAGGCCAAGATATAAAATCAAACCTACGGCAATTTGAAGTACCAAATTAACCTAATATGCATGCTTTTGGACTGTGGGACGAAACCAGAGTACCCTAGGAAACCCATGTAAGCACGTAAAGCGCATGCAAACCTCCACAAAGAAACGCCCTCCCTGAGCCCGAGGCCCAAGCCAGGACTTTCTTGTTGTGAGGCAGACGTCAAAACCACTATGCTGCCCATAACAAAGTCATGGTAATCTCCTTCTTTCTTCTTTTCCTTTTGGCTTTTTCCCCTTTTTTCTCAGGGGTCACCACAGCGAATCATCTGATTCGCACATTTGATTTGGCGTAGTTTTTTTTTTTTTTTTTTTTACGTCGGATGCCCTTCCTGTCACAAACCTTTTAGAAAGGGACAGAAACACGCTGACGGCTTTGCAGCTACTCTTTACGAAAGTCAGCAAAGGTTCTTTTACATGAACCTCTCAGCATAGACAGTGACAGACATGGCCTGCCTTTGATAACCCAGTTAGACAACCTTGTGGGGACTCGAACCCCCAACCTTAGGATCAGCTCTCCTGCGCCCTATCCACTAGACCACCACTGCCCAAAAAAGTCATGTTAATAAATAAATCAAATCAAATTATTTTTTTAGGGGAAACAAAAGTTTTTTTATTTTGTGAAAAAAAACGCTTTAAATTACATCACAGTACACAGAGATTTCACAGAGCCCAGTGACATCATTTCCACAACGCTTTTCTATGTATACACAACCAGATCAACGGTCCTTGTGCCACTGGGCCAAGGGTCATTCATTACCTTGGGCATGAAATTCATTCATTTTCTGACCCACTTAATTTTAATTAGGATCAACGGGTAGGCTGGGGCTCATCTCAGCCGACTTGGGGTGAGGGCAGAGTACACCCTGGACAGCTTGCCAGACGATTGCAGGGCAGAAACACGCTAACGGCTATGCAGCTACTCTTGACGAAAGTCAGCAATGGTTCTTCTATGTGCCTCACGCCACAGACAGTGAGAGACACGGCCGGCCTTTGGTAACCCAGTTAGCTGGACTTGGGGGACAGCAGCAACAATTGTTGACAGTGGAGCTTGAACCAACCCCCCCCCAACCTTAAGGCCAGTAATCCAGCACCTTACCACCGGGCCATCACTGCCCTTGGCATTAAATATAAAGTGTTACTTTACCTCTTTTGGTATAACAAGGATGGGGGGATAATACGATGATGTTAACATATCATGTGAAGACAAATCATAGTACCCGGAATGTTTCATCATTAATAAGGAAATGACGTCAGCCGAGCCTACCTGGTCCACTCAAGTGTTGACAGTGTCCAGAGTGTGTGACAGGTGAGAGAACGAACGCTCCTGTGCAGTGATGTGTGTGAAGAGCTGCCCTACCTGAACACAGTCCGTCATGGACAGCACACTAATGAACTAAAACTCCATATGGATCAGACCTTACTATGGACACCTTCACTGTAAGGTAGGAACATTTATCTATCACTCAGCTTGAGTTTATAAATCCTGTGTGATATCATTCCTGATTTTTTACAAATGGTTTAGTTCTGATCTGATCAATTTTTTCATGTTTTAAAAAGTACCATACACATAGCAGTTGTAACCGGGTTAAATGCAATCCTTCAAGGCAAGTGGAAATTCTTATTATCTGTGGAATACGTATTTTAAAATGTCATTAAAGATGTCATGGAAATTTTCCACCTTAAATGAATCATGAATTTTTTATTTAAACTACCTGCTGAACTTATGAACTGTATTGTGTATAATAAACTATAGACGACCGTCCATTGCTGTTGTTGCTTCTGATCGTTACACTCCCATAAGATTACACATCATTTTTTTGTCGGTTGTGATGCAATCTGTCTGCCAGTTGTTTATAGTGTTGGTGAAAGCTACGTCTTATAATATCGATCAGCCGCACGTTATTGTGAAGCATTACTGATGGTTCAAGCTTTAACATATTGGGGTTATTAAAGGCATCTGAGCGTCTCTGCTTTTTTTTTTTTTTTTTATAAAATAAAAAGGACATTTATTTATTTATTTATTTATGAAATACATTTTAAAAGAAAGTTTGACATCGAAATGATAAAATCTATGTTAATATACTCTGATATACAGTAGCGTGTTATATATTGTGTTGAATAAGAAATAAAAGCATGCTATTGGATGACGGAGAGTAATTTACATGTGTAATTTGGAAGGGTATCACTCGTTCGTTCCAGTCTTCGAAACAAAACCCTTCCGACAGTAAAGTCAAAATCAGGTGAAATTCACGTCATCCTCTGAAGCCTTTGTAAAGCTCAAACGTTTCTTACTCAGTTCTGTATCATGAAATGATTGTTTTTAACGGTTGCGATGAACATATTTTATCACAGCTTTTGAAGTGTGGTGAAGGCCCACGTTTGGAAAGTGGGCGAGGACGGCATGGCGGAGTTCTGGCTGATTGCAGTTCCTTTGGACAAAGTCAGTTCGCAGTCTTTGGAAAAGCTTAAAAGGGCCGCAGTCAAAGCCAACATGGGAAACTACTTCAGATTCCACATCCCAGAGCTGAAGGTTAGGAGGAGCCTGCATAATAACCACGGTGGAATTTACCTCCGGAGACAGAGAGAGAGAGAGAGAGAGAGAGTGAAAGAGACGGAGAAAGAGAGAGAGAGAGAGAGAGAGAGAGAGAGAAAGAGACGGAGAAAGAGAGAGAGAGAGAGAGAGAGAGAGGGAGAGAGATGGAGAAAGAGAGAGAGAGAGAGAGAGAGAGAGAGAGAGAGAGAGCCGGAGAGAAGGAGTGAGAGACAGAGTGAAAGAGACAGAGAAAGAGAGAGGGGGAGCGAGTGAGAGAGACAGAGAAAGAGCGAGAGAGAGAGAGAGAGAGAGAGAGAGAGAGAGAGAGAGAGAGAGAGAGCTGGAGAGAAGGAGTGAGAGACAGAGTGAAAGAGACAGAGAAAGAGAGAGAGAGAGAGGGGAGAGAAAGAGCAAGTGAGAGAGACAGAGAAAGAGAGACAGAAAAAAAGAGAGAGAGAGAGATGGAGAAAGATAGAGACAGAGAGAGAGAGAGAGAGAGAGAGAGAGAGAGAGAGAGAGAGAGAGAGAGAGACAGAGAGAGACAGGAAAAGAGAGAGAGAGAGAGAGAAAGAGACAGGAAAAGAGAGCAAGAGAGAGAGAGAGAGAGAGAGAGAGAGAGAGTGAGTGAGAGAGAGAGAGCACGAGTGAGAGCGAGAGAAAGACAGATAGAGAGCAAGTGAGAGTGAGAGAGACAGAGAGAGGGAGAGAGAAACAGGAAAACAGAGAGAGAGAGCAACAGCGAGTGAGAGGGAGAAAGAGAGAAGAGAGAGAGAGAGAGAGAGAAAGACAGAGAGAGAGAAGGAGAGCAAGTGGGAGAAGAGAGAGAGAGAGAGAGAGAGAGAGAGCAAGTGGGAGAGAGACAGGGAGAGAGAGAGAGAGAGAGAGAGAGAGAGAGCAAGTGGGAGAAAGAGAGAGAGAGAGAAAGAGAGAGAGAGACAGAGAGAGAAAGAGAGAGATTGAAGCATGTCATTTTTTTCTTTCTCAGTGATGTAAATCTCATTTGGTTGAGCAGTTGAAGTGCAGGAGTGCAGCAGGATCACAGCCCAGGCTGATGAGTGCATTAATGTATTTTGGAGGTCAAGTGTATTAGGTTGTCGAACTCATGTTTCTTTCTTTTAGTAAATAGAAGAGACTTGCAAGTGTATTGTACTGATTTTAACAGATAAAGTGTTGAAGGTTGACCCAATATTCAACCGTTTTCATGGCTCATGTGATTCTCTTGATTTAAATTCTCAACTCACTTCTGGTTAAAGTGACAGAGCCGACAGACTCAGGTTTCCTTTCGAAACTTATTCTACATTGTTACACGAAGATAAAACTGAATATTGACTTTGCTCAGGATTAGCCACAATGTTGACGGATAAATGACTGCACACGCTGCTGATACATGGAGTACACATCTGTGTAATGCTTTTCCCAGGTCGGCACACTGGATGTGCTGCTCAGTGTGTCGGACGAACTCTCCGGACTGGACTCGTACACAGAAGGGTAAGTACATTCTATTAACCCAGCGTCAGGGTTATTAAACCCGAATGCCTTATTTCTCTGAAGCGAGCATGGAATTATATGAGGGTTTTTTTTTTTTTTTTTTTTTTTTTTTTTCAATTTTTAATCAATATGTTTTCAGGTTCATCTTCCTAAACGTACATCCACTTTTATTGATTTGTTTAAAAGTGTTTTGTGGGTAAGCCAGAGCTTATTCCATAGGTTATTTCATTCCTCATACTCATCCGTCTGGCCTCCTTGTGCTCTCTGTGGGAAAATTCTCAAGCAACTGTATCGCAATTATCGTTAGCGGAGACACTCAATCCAGCAGGCTCCTGTTTCAGGTGCTACTTCACAATGTTCCGTGCGTCCTTGTGTTGTGGAAACTGAGCACTGGGTTTTTCCTTCTTTTCTCAATTTCACAACCACAGTCCTCTTTACCTCAGTCAAAATCAGGACCTGGACAGTACTAATCATTTTGATCACAGCTTCAGAACCTGAGCTTGGAGAAATGGACAAATTGTACTCGGGATTAGCACTTGTACTTGTTTCTGAGCATGTAAAACATCTCCTGGTGAATAAAATGCATGTCATGGAGCAGTTATTTCTGTGGGTGCTTGGTTTTTAAACATGAACACAACCCAATAAGGCATTTTGTCTCGTTTATAGTGTAATGCGAAAAACAACTCAGTGTATGGCAGAGCTCATGGAACAGTCCGGCGATAAGCTCATGGAGAGTGCTCTGCCTAATGGAGGTATGTCGCTGGATAACACAATCACTTTCAGCTCCTAGTGCTAAGCTAATGAGCCCCCCATATTCAACAGGCCGAGATCATTAGCTAAGAGCAGACACAGCGGGTGGCAGTTTCCACTCTTCTTAGCTTAAGCCGTTCCACAGATCCTGTTACATGTGTACATCATAACATCGTTTTCATGGGATTTACGTATAAAAGTAATATCTATGAATTAATATCTCGCTACTGCGTACATCAATTCAGGCGGCTTCAGTGCATCGTGGTTTGTTTTTTAAAAATATTAATCGGATTAAAGAATAAGGAAATTCAGGAAGAATAGGGGAAAAAGTGAAGGAAAATGTCACAAAAACAAGGTCAATTATGCAAAAAAACAAAACAAAACAAAAAAACCCCCAAACAAACAAAAACAAAAAACAACCCAAAACCCCCAAACAAAACGACTTACATTTTTATGTGAAGTGCGCATCCGAGTGTGTACGCACATCTGAGTGCATTTATATATTATTTACATGTTAGGCTTTATTTTTGAATGTTTAATTGTTATTATAAGCATTTCTAGCATTGAATATGTATTTATTGATATTATATACACATATACATGTACGTATAAAAGTAATATCTATGAATTGATATCTCGCCATTTTATGCTTCAATTCACGCGGCTTTAGTGCATCATGGTGTTTTAAAAGAATATTCATCGGAATAAAAAAAATAAGGAAATTCAGGAAGAATAGGGGAAAAAGTGAAGGAAAATGCCTCAAAAACAAGGTCAATTATGCAAAAAACCCCAAAACAAAACAAAAAACCCCCAAACAAACAAAAACAAAAAACAACCCAAAACCCCCAAACAAAACGACTGTACTTTTTATGTGAGGCGCATCTGTGTGCACACGTGTGTCTGTATGTGTGTGTTTATATTTTATTTACATCTTATGCATTATTTTTGAATGTTTAATTGTTATTATAAGCATTTATGGCGTTGACTCTGTATTTATTTGATATTACTAGCACATGTACATATACGTCAGTCGGGGGTGGGGGGGGGTGGGGGTTGTGGGGGTTTGATCCTACTTCGTGGAATTCCGCGGTCGTGGGGGGACCTCGGTCCCAATTAACCGGGGAAAGTGAGGGATCTCTGTACATAGTTGTTCTTCTTTCTTCTTCTTCTTCTTCATCATCATCATCATCATCATCTTATTAATGTTATTGTTGCTGTTTTTGTTATTTCTCTCCAGAGCAAAAGGGACATCGGAAAGTTACACAGTCACCTCTGAAAATGCTTTTCCAAGCTTTGCGGGGTACGTTAACATGTGTAACTATCCGTTTTTAATACTCTTTCAAAACAATTTTGGAGGGCATCAAAAAAAGTCTTCATATGTATTCCATTCTATGCAGCACAGATATTATTTGTTTCACCCATTATATGGTGTCTGGTATTTCAGTTGACCTGACTACATATATGACAAAATTCCAGTGGGACAGAGCCAAATTTCCCACCACACTGCCGCTTAAATCGCTCACGGATCTTATCTCCAAGGTATACATCCCACACAGACCTTACACACCGAAGATTAAGAGAACAGCTCTTTAGCATAATAATATTCATGTGTGTGTATCTGTGTTGGTGGCTGCATGTGTGTGTGTCAGCAAGTGGCCCAAGTTGACACGGAGCTGAAGTCTCGTAATGCTTCCTACAGTGACGTGAAACTCAGTCTGCGAGCTCTTGAGCAGAAAGCAGAGTAAGTTTACTTAAGTAGGGAATTTAGCATGATGTCGTGTGCTCTCAATCATTTCATCAACCACTTACTCCTACTAAGCATCGCTGGAATGCTGGAGTCTAACTCAGCCGACACTGGTGAGCCTACCGGTGTATCACAGAGCAAACATACTCACAACCATTCACATCTGCAAAAGCAATTTGGAATATCCAGTTAGCCTAATGTTCATGTGTTTGGACTGTGGGATGAAACTGGATTACCTTGCAGAAACTCCAGCATGCACCGGGGTGGGTGGGATGGGGTGCGGTTGGGGGGGGGATAATATGCCAACTCCACATAGAAACGCCCTTGCCAAGCCCGGGCCTTGAACCCAGGACTGTCTTGCTTTGATGCGGACGTGCTAACCACTATGCCACCCTTGGGGTTCGCTGTTATAGTAAAAATAATTTTACAACAGGGACCTGTGATGCAGCCTGGAGTTATTCTTTCTTCCATGAAGTGAATTATTTTCCTCATTTATTGCTCTTATTCCACAACAGTTACATGATTACTAATTCGATAATGACACTGAATACCTGAAGAAGTTCGTAAAAAAAAAAAAAAACAAAACAAAAAAAACAAGTAGTTATATTAAATCTTTAAAGCTAAAGCACATTTCTCCAGCCTTCTGGACTTTCACTACATTTCCCAGCAACCCCTGCACCAAATGACTTCAGCTGGTTCTTGTCACATGATCAATACATCTGATTCTCAGTCCACTTACTGCATACTGTGGAAGGAATCTGTTTTTGTAAGCTCTGTGATAAGAATTGTTTGTTTTCTCTTGGTTCATGTTTCTTGATTTGCCTTATTTAGTTTTTTTTTTTTTGACGTTGTGTAGTTTGTCTGTGTTATTTATTAAAATTATGCTTTGCTTTGGCGGTAGAGTGGTTAGCACGTCCGCCTCACAGCAAGAAGGTCCTGGGTTCGATTCTCAGATTGGGGCGTTTCTGTGTGAAGTTTGTATGTTCTCCCCGTGCTTGTGTGGGTTTACTCTGGGTTCTCTGGTTTCCTCCCACAGTCCAAAAACATGCACAGTAGGTAAATTGGCTGTTCCAACTCACCCCTAGGTGTAACTATGAAAGGTTGTGTGAGTGTTGTCCCTCTGATGGCCTGGTGAGCTCTCTAGGGTGTACCTTGCCCAAATCGGCTGAGATGGGTGCCAGCCTCCCCGTGATCCTTCTTCAGTGCTTCTCAATTATTTCCTGTGGCGCCCCCCCCTAGGAACAAAACCACATTTCACCCCCCCCCGACTATAAATAGTAAAATAGTATTATTTGTCTATAAAATTATTATTAGTTAATAGTCAAATTACAACAAAGAAAAACTTCATTAACATTGTTTTTAATCTGCAACTGAAAATATTTAAAGTGCACCAATGTGCTGAAATTAAAAAAATACATCCTTATTTAAACTCATTCAACTTATTTATGTCTTAATATCTCCGTCTCTCTCCACCTTTCTCTTCATTCCTGTCAGAAATTTGTGTTGTTTCTTGAGGGGTTGTTTACTGCACTTCATATCGTTTGCTCCTGCAAAAAAATGCTACACCATAGCGCGATGAGTGCCACTGCCAACTAGTGGAGTGGAGGTGCAATTGCACTTAATTTTCGTACACAATTCCAGAAAAGCATGTTCCCCAGGGTCATACCCAGGCATCATGGGGCACACCTCACTATTTGAGAAGCACTGCACTAATTAGAATTCACAAAAGCGGTTCACAAAATGAATGAATTTGCTTTTTGCACTTGCATCTGCTTCCACTCTATACTCATAGCATTACTATTGTTGAATATCCATGAAATACGTTGCTGTTTTCACTTCTGCTGTAAGGCCCATAAGCAACTGATCCTTCACCAGCTTCTCCATTTTCTCTCAAATCTAAGACAAATAAATCAATTGTTATGAAGCGGAGAAATAAGACAGCACAAATCCAATTCTTTATGACTTTATGATTTAACTTAATTGCAGGTTGGGGTCACAGGAGTGTAGTGATAAGCACACTTAATTTACGACTTTAAATTGTTTGTAGGTGTGAATGTGAGCTTGAATAAACATTGCAGCAGAAACCACAAAAGTGGTCCAATTCACCCAGTGGTGTGGAATTGGAATATAGATTCGATGGATAATTGGTGGACTTGTTGGTTTAAGTATTTTAGACATTGATCCTGTGGGTCTTTCATACCAAGTGAGCAGCAAATCTGCTGTTGAAGAAAAAGGTCCAGTAAGGTCAGAATGGCTAGCCGGATTGAAAATGACTGAAGGACTCTGGTAAATCAAATAACTCGTCTTTACAACAGTTTCTTCCCTAAATCCAAAAACATGCATATTAGGCTAATTGGATGTTTCAGATTGCCCCAAGTGGTTGTGTGTGCCCTGGGATGAACTGTCGAGCTGTTTAGCGTGTACCTGTCCTCACAGATGATCAGCTACTCTGCGACCCTTGTAGGATTTAGTTCAGCAAATTAACTTGTTCTATTTGTGAGTTAGTTCTGTTTGTTTTATTGTTTGGTTTTTTTAGTACTCTATCCTAAAAAAAAAAAAAAAAATCATCCAAATCCACCCTTTTACTGTTGCATGAGATAAAATTACGGGTGTTTGTGGGGTGGATAATTCCCAAAATTGCCTATTCCTTAATATGTGCCAAAATGAAACAATCACTAGGGAGAGACAGTTCTTTATAATAATAATACCCAGTTCATTCATTCATATTACAACTCTCTTTGCTGAACTGAGTATGCATGGTAAATTGTGCCGATCTGAGCAGATAGTTAATTCATCTCTGTGTATGAGACTTGCACCCATGCTAGTAGGCTTACACTTCTCACCAACCATATTTTCTTAGGGTTACAAAAGTCCACAAAACAGTGTAAACACAAAGATCACAGAGACAACATCTTAACACAAGGGTAAGATGCTATATAACTGAGATATATATATATATATATATCTATATATATATATATATATATATATATATATGTATACACTCAGTCTGTAGTTTGTAAACAATGAATGCAGCGTCTTTGCGTCATTATGTCAGCGTATTACGTAGGTACGTCTAAACTCAAAATTTGACTTTTTTTTTTTAAAAACACGTAAAATCGAAAAAAACGTAAAACGAATGAACGTAAGTCAGGGATCATCTGTAATCCATTTTTGTTTGGCAGAGGTACCTCGCACTCTCTGAATGTCTCTGTACAGTCGGCCCCAGTTTTTCGTAGGGGTTCGGTTTCGGCCCTTCCCACAAATCAAGAAATTCCGCGAATTATTAATGCGGAAGTAAAACCCTATGTATGTGCTAAAATATGCTTTTTAAACACATTCTATAGACAGTCTTACTCATTAATACAGTAATAATGCAGTGAGAGAGAGATTTCCTTTTAGCTTTTTCCCTTTATCAGGGGTCACCACAGTGAATGATTTGTAAAATGTAGAAATGATTAAGTAAATACTTTTTAATTTTGTACTGTGAAAATATTTATTGATAATAAAATATATTAACAGTATATAGTATATATATATATATATTCATTGCATAATGGTGTCCTACTGCAGCATAACTTTTTCCTTCCTGTATCATATCAAGCAGTTCTACTTTTGCATGCAGCGTCATTACCTTTTTCTGGCGCTTAGGCTCTTTACCAGAAGCCAGAGAAGATGCAAGGCGACATCATAGATCTTAACTGATAATTAAAAACACACAAAAAAATGCACATTGACAACTTGTGCGCGAATGAAAAAAAAAGTGGTGTATACAGCATCTCAAACAATCAGCAGGAGGGAGAAAAAAAGCTCTCAGCCATTGGCTAAATTTGAATCACATGCCAGTTACTTCCATGTTTGTCAGCAATCTGCGAGTATGCGGGGGTGTGAGCACAAAACCGTGAATGGTCAGGGGCCTATTGTAGTTTCTTTATTTCATCATGTCGTCCAAAGTTGTAATAGAATTGTAATAAAATGAGATCTAATTTATTATCAAGATGACGAACACTTTGAATATTTATTTGTCAATTCTGCTATCACTCTACAGGGGAAGTTTGTACACGAGAGCATTGAGTGGACTTGTGAAAAAGGAGGACTTGGTTCTCAACTCTGAGTATCTCACCACTTTACTGGTTGTGGTGCCCAGGTTAGTGTGTGCTAATAATTTATAGTGTTTACTTCACTGTCAGAAAAGTAAGGGATAATGTTCCACAAAGCAGTCACATATTTGTGAACTCAAGTCTGACAGAGTGACCCAGATACTTCTGAAGGGGTTTATTAAATGGTACTATATTCTGATATATTATATATAATATATTAATGATAGTATGTTATCCTGTTTATTACATGGCTACCTGTCAAAGGTACACGTGTATATTGTTTTTTAAATTATTTTATTTTATTGCTTTGCTAATGACATGTACCATATCAACTGGCTGTTGTAATTAAAAATGTTGTATTACAAAGAAATTAGAAACAACTGACTGACATTGAATGACTCAGAATCGAGTATTTAAATTATTTATGGAATACAGTGAGTCGTCGACTTACGCCCTATGCGAGTTACGTCTGATCGACTTTACGACCGCAAAAGTCGTGAAGCATGATTCATGGCAGTGCAGTACGAGTGTTGCGTACGGCAGTTGTTTGCGCTGCCGGCAGCGCCAGCATCTTAAAGGGCCAAGTAGGAGATGATGCAGCTTCACTTTCTAACGGCTCAGAGCAAATCTATTCATCTAATTTCAATGCAACGTCACTGTGGTGCGAAGCGGAGAGCCAATCCTTTCTGTATGCGGGTGGGTCTGATACCTTGAAACTCTAATTTTATTGGACTCACACGGTGCAGCGTTTATGTGACAGGAAGTGTGTCCCAAGTTTTGGCAATCAAGTGGTCTGCGGGTTGAAGTTTTTCCATGTCTGTCCATTTGTGTTTGCTTGCCAGCTGTGCTTGGCTTCGTGGAGCTGAGCCGATCAAAACGAGGGAAATTTATCTCTTTACTCAAAAAAACACGCGCAGGCTGTGGCTGTTGTTATAATCCAATAAAATTAGAGTTTGAAGGTATCGGACCCGCCCACACACTGGAGTTCAGAAAGGATTGGCTCTCCGCTGTGCGCCACAGTGATGTGGAATTGAAAATGGATGTATAGATTTAAATGCGTGAGATTTATTTATCTGTTTTTGTTTGGCATGAGTGTATTTGGATGGAAAGTCGACATACGACCAGATCGCTTTATGGCCGGTCTGTTGGAACCAAAAGCGGACGTAAGTCGACGACTATCTGTAATTATTATCTAGAAAACAAAGTACGAAGTTTGAAATTTGTTATTAATTTTATGAGGTGACTACAAAAACCTACCTCCCCCAGATCCCTGCGCATACAGTATGTGAATATACCATATCATAATATATTAAATTAGCTATTTCAGTCTAATTAACTCAGCTCAATAATGCACAGCATTGCACATATGAGGGCTGTTCATGAAAGATTCACATTGACTCATTTCCTGTTCATAGTCTTAGTCTTACTCTATAGTTATTAGTCTTTTGCTACTACCGAGGATCAGATACTTCTTCCATCGCTTTATGCAGATTTGGAGACCTGTCCTGTAGTGGAGACCAAGTCTGTGTGTTGCCTTGGGAGCTGAAACTTGACTTCGGAAATTAGTGCTTTATCATTTGGGAAGTGCTTACCCTCCAAAAAAAGAACTTAATAGTTGGAAAGAGGTGAAAGTCAGTTGGGGAGCGGTCAAGAGGATAAAGGTTTTGGAAAAAAAAATTCAGACCCTCAGGATTGTGCTTCTGTTTGGACAACATGCAAGTTGTGAACTTAGGTGTAGTCATGGAGGAAGCGGACATCCTGGTCAGCATGGTTTTGATGGCCTTCTGGAACTTCTCCAAAAATAATTCCGACTTCAGGCTGGTTCCAAAATATTGTGAGCCTGACCTTACCCAACAAGGGTTGGGCATGTGCCATCTTCGGACATGGTAGCCCATAATGCTTCCATTGCATCAACTAGTTTTCATTTCTGGATTGTCATGTTTTCATACTGTTGGTTTTCTTGGCACATGGCCAAAAGCGTCTTGGGATCACGTGACTTATTGCTGCTTCTGAAAAGGTGTGAGTAACCAAAGAGTCCTTCATGTGCAAATGGTCATGAAGGATTTTTTCCACAGACCCTACAGTGATCTTGACAGCTTGGGCTAGT
>CM045732.1:60868495-60883495 GCA_024760905.1 Plotosus lineatus
CGATTTTGTATGAAATATGTGTTAAAAGTAAAAGAAAATTATTTATTAAACCATTTAAACATTTTATTAACATATTAAACCATTTTATTAACATATTTATTAAACCATTATTAAACATTTTTATTAACACACACACACACACACACACACACACACACACACACACACACACACACACACACCTGTCTCTCTCTCTCTCTCTCTCTCTCTCTCTATCTATCTCTCGCACTGCGGGCCACGCCCACAAGGCGTGGAATTCAAAGCACATTCCCTGCTTGACAAACTCAACTTTAATAAATGTGGGCGCATTTGAGCTCATCTGGAATTCCGATTTCTCAAGGAATCAAATTAAACATTTACTGAATTAAACAACTTAAAAAACTAAACTAAAAACTAAAGCGTGAAGCTTCCTTCTGTCTCCATCTGGGAGGCCAGCGGGGTAGGATGCTGAGAGACAGCCAATGAGACAGCAACTCACGCATCGTGTGAAATTTTGATTAGCGCATTTGAATTTCTTTTCGTAAGAGGGGGTTGTCTCGTATCCCAGGGACGGAAACTTAGGAAAATGATTTTCGTAACCCGGGGATTTCGTACCCAGGGGTCTTTGTAAATAGGGGGCCGACTGTATATCTTATTGTGGTCTTCCTGTCAGCTCATTTACTGAACCATTTCCCAGTTCTGATTCCAACACTGACTGAAACTACACTGGTGATTGCATAACTGCACAAATGATGAAGAATACACATATTAACGTGGTCAGTGAGTGTATGTCTGTAGTATACAGAGATTAAAATAGTGATGTCAGATTGTTTCTATCACCAGGGAGTATTTGTGCGCTGGCTGAAAGTGAATTTTAATGAAGCTTTTGTAGCCTGGATCCACATTAAGGCCCTCAGAGTGTTTGTCGAATCAGTCCTCAGGTAACATTTCTGATTAGCAATCTGTTCTTAGCATGTTCATATTTATATCGATCCAGTAATACATATAGAAATGTGATGGTCATGTTGTGGGTTAGGTATGGCCTGCCAGTCAGTTTTCAGACTCTCCTCCTTCAGCCACAGAAGAAGCAGGTGAAACGGCTACGAGAAGAGCTCAACTCTGTATTCATACACCTGGACCCCACGGGTGCGGCTGAAAAGCAGGAGGTACGTTTTTTTCCCTACCTGTAATCATTATTATCAGATAGAATTCTTCACATAGTTTTGGATGAATTCTCCATAAATGTCCATTATAAAAGGTTGTCGTTCTCCCTCCGGTATTTTTTATAGTGCAAAAACAAACAAAAAAAAGCTGTTACAAATTCCTGAGACTGGATATTCCTTCTATAAATGTTCAATAAATATATTTTACATGAAGCTTCTCTGTATGGCAGTGGTTCCTAACCTGGGTTCGATCGAACCCTAGGGGTTCGATGAGTCGGTCTCAGGGGTTCGGCGGAGCCTCTGCCATGGAGGTCAAGACACACCCGACTCATCATGTCAATTAGTGATGACACGCCCCGCTTGGCCATCACTGGCTGCAGATGATCACATTACATTGCTTGGCCAATCAGTGTCGCGGGAATTTTAGCCCGCTCAGTAGTCAATGTGTGAAGTCGTGAGATTTTTTTCGGAATATTTTAATCCATACTAACTATGTCGAGCAAAAAAAGAAAGTGGTCGGACGAATATGTACAACATGGATTCACATGCATCACGGAACGTGATGGGACTCAGAATCCTATCTGAATGATTTGCAATGCCAAGTTGAGTAACTCTAGTCTCTCACCGGCAAAACTAAAGGAATACTTCGTGAAACTGCATGGAGATGGGAAAGACAAGAACACAACAGTAACCTATGTCTTGAATTTGTAAAAAAATCATATTTTTATTTTTCACTGATGAAGGGTTCAGTGAATGTGCATATGAAACTGGTGGGGTTCGGTACCTCCAACAAGGTTAAGAACCACTGCTGTATGGACAATAATAACATACAGAACTAGTCAAAAATTTGGTCACAATCCATGTTGATGCATGCAGCCATTCATTCATTCATTCATTCATTTTCTGCTTGATCCTAATTATGGTCATGGGAACACTGGGGCCCATCTCAGCCGACTCTGTGCGAGGGTGGGGTACACTCTGAATTGTTTGCCACGCTATTGTAGGGCCAACACTTACACAAGCATTCACTCTCACACTCACTCTTTGAAAGAGCCAATTAGCCTACTGTGGATATTTTTGGACTGATGTAGGAAACCCACGTAAACACAGGCAGAACATGCATGCAGCCATCTGTTGCTAACACTGCACTGGGAGGGAAGAATGGCATACACTTGTCTCCCTGTCACTCAGAATGATCGCCAGCCAATCATGGAGCTATAAGCTTGTGCGTGCAATTGGATAGTGCCTTCCCTCCAAGTGTGTTATTCTGTCTCTAAGTGCGGATGTATTTCATAAAGATGTGATTGGCAGAATGACAGTGATCCCTGGTTACTGCATGCTTCAGTTTCTGTGGCCCCGGTGCATCGTGGGATTTTCAAAAATATTCATAGAAAAATTTAAAAAATTAAGGAAATTAAGGAAAAATAGGGGAAAATTTAAGGAAAATGCCACAAACAAGGCCAATTATGCAACCCCCCCCCCCCAACAAAACTACTTACATTTTGATGTGAGGTACGCATCTGTGTGTGTGCACGTCTGTATGTATGTATTTATCCTTTATTTACATCTTACGCATTATTTTTGAATGTTTAATTGTTATGATAAGCATTTATAGCATTGAATATGTATTTATTGATATTATATACACATCTACATGTCAGCCAGAGGGGTCAATCCTACTTTGCGGAAATCGGGCGTCGCGGGGGTGGGGTGGGGGGTGTGGTCTCGGTCCCAATTAACCGCAGAAAGTGAGAGATCCCTGTATATATCAATAGAGGGGGCACATCCTTGCTGATGCCCTCATTTGTCGGAGGGCGGTGATGGTGTATAGTGTAGTGGGTAAGGCAATGGGTTACTGATCCGAAGGTCTGCAGTTCAGTCCCCACTACCACCACTGTTGGGCCCTTGAGCAAGGCCCTTAACCGTCAATTGCTCAGTTGCATAAAAAATAATTATTATTATTTGAAAAAATGATAACTGTAAGTTACTCTGGTTAAGAGTATCTGTCAAATGATAAATATAAATATAATTTGAGGGTAGTACTAAAGATATGTGACAAGGAGGCAGTACTTGATGGGTGGGATTTGGCCCTGACTGAATTAGAAGAGAAATATCGTGGGGAAATTGGACCCAACTTTTGATTGACGCTGTCCATCTAGCATCATATTACCCACTTCTTTGTTTTATAGACAGCTACACGGTGCCACTGAAGTATTGACATGGGTGTTCTTTTTTTTCTCTTCCTAGGTGGGACTTGACATTGCAGAGGTTAACATAGGACAGCAGGAATACTATTCCTACATCTATTACCCAATCAGCATTAATCTAGTGGACTCCAGCTAGCAGACACAGAATAAACAAAAACAGACTCATACATCATGCCCATCTCAACCAGGCAAGGATTTCAAAAGGACAACACCTATTCTCCGTGGGTGTTATCAAGTTTTTTTTTCCCACTGGAGGACTTTCAAGGTGGATGTAATGGAAGAATGTGACTTTCAGCATAACGCGCACAAGGGTTGATTTATTCACGGGCTTGACCACAGTGTAGTCCATTTAAAACAGACTCAAGCTGGGATCCGAATTTTTACTCGCTCGGAAAATAAAAATTCTCAGAAAGGTTTCGCACGGGAATGTTGTTTTTAATCTAATCTAATGTAAATCATTTGTATGCTGCTTATTGTTTAATTATGTAAATAATTGTAAATAACCTCAACGGACTCTATACAATGTTTTGAAAACTATTGTACACCATTATATTGAATTTACTTGGGAAGATCGTCGGATCTGAAAGCTTAATCATGTTATAACTTTATTCATGTCATCTATTGTCCCCTTTTCCCAAATCCGTGGATATGCTCTACTAGTCCAAGGCCACAATTACCATGAGCCTGATTATGTCGTAGCATTTATCTCTGTTTTATATTTCTTTTTTTTTTTGCTTGTTCATAGAAAAAGTAAAAGTTAAAAAGGACTACGTCAGGTCGCTCCCTTGAAAAGAAAAATGACTGTATCTCCGGTTTCTATTGCAGGAAGGGGAACAAAAACCCCCGAATAATTATAATGTAATATACACACTTCCAGAATATATAGCAATTGCCAGAATATCAGAAACACAGCTGTTGATTAAGAAAAAAAAATATTCATACAAGGTTGTAAATAAAACCGACGCTGCTGGTCGTGAATGATTTCCTGTGTTGTATATTTACGATCTGTTCTTCGCTATAGAAAGGCACATTCTCTACACTGTTCTAGGAGGAGGTTTGTTTATGTCAAGCAGCAAATATTCTTTCAGAGGGGGGGAAAAAAAGTCAGAAAAAGCACTCGACTCTGATTATATGCGGGAATGAGGCAGGGTGGAAAGGTGGATGTGGGGCACGTGCTTTATTTAAGTGAAGCCAACAGTACTAGTCATAGTCTATAACATGCATCTGTACACAGGAAGCCAGCAATGAACTATTCATTCAGTTCCTGAACCGATTAATCCTAATTAAGGTCACGGGGAGGCTAGTGCCCAGCTCAGGCAACCTTGGGCGAGGGCAGAGTACGCCCTGGATGGGGCAGAAGCACACCGACGGCTATTCAGCTACTCTTTATGAAAGTCAGCAATGGTTTTTTTTACAGTCTCGCACCAGAGACACTGAGAGACATGGCCGGCCTCTTTGATAACCCAGTTAGCTGCACTGGGGGTGGGGGGTGGGCAGCAGTGACAACCTGTTGAGAGTGGTGCTTGAACCCCAACTTTGGGATCAGTGATCCAGTGCCTTACCCCCAGGCCACCACTGCCCTGCGATGAACTAGAACAAACATAATACTGTACAATAAACGTTGCAACAAACCAAGAAACACAAATAAGTTAATTTAGATCCAAACAGGGAAAGGTGCAAACATTACAGACACAAACCAATGGCATAACATGGGCGGAGACCGGAAGTCACGCCACATTTACAGAGGGACTTCTTCACATGCTTTGAGCAAACTCATGTTTGTCTTCATGATGACCGAACCCTTCTCGAACTTGTTTTGTTCCTCCTATCATCCGACAATTTGTCAGTGCTTTTGATTAAAGAATGTGGACCCTTTTTTAAGCTTTTCCTCTGACTGGAACAAAATGGGGTGGTACAGCGGCATGGTGCATGTCCGCCTACTAACAACGAGGTTCTGGGTTTGAGAGTTCGAGTTTCGAACTCGGGCGTTTCTGTGTGGGATTTGCATACTCTCCCTGTGCTTTTGTGGGGATTTTCTCAGGAAAACCCCGTTTCCTCCCACAGTTCAAAAAGATGCACATTAGGATTATTGGCTGTTTCAAATCCCTTACAGGGGTGAGTGTGAGGGTTAATGGTTGTTTGTGTGCGTTGGCACTGCTATAATCTAGCAAGCTGTTCGGGGTGCCTTTGCTCAGTGCTGGCTGCAATAGGCTCCAGCCTTCATACGACCAAATGAGGAATAATCATCTCAGCTAAAAAAGAAACAAAGGGAATGCTTGTAAAAGTTCCTGCACACTTAATGTTTATCATAAAGATGTATTAAGATATTACAATCAACTCTATTTAGCGGAGGACATGAAGGCAGTTGGTGTAAGAGAAAAACATGCAGAGGATAGGGTGAGATGGAGGCAGATGATTCACCGTGGCGACCCCTGAAGGGAAAAGCCGAAAGGACAAAAAGAAGAAGATGCATTAAAGCAAAGCTCTAAAATTAAAAGCTAAATTCTTTTATTTAAATGTAGCTAAAATTTTATTTGATTTAATTACTTCATAATGTGTGAAGGACTCACGGTGGCACGGTGATTGGCACAGTGATTAGCATGTCTGCTTCGCAGCAAGAAGGTCCTGGTTTCAATTCCCAGGCTGGGGCATTTCTGTGTGCAGTTTGCATGTGTTTCTCTGAGTATCTATCGCAGTTAAAAAAAAAAAACAGCCAAAAAAAACCAAACAAACAAACAAAAAAAACATGTAAAGTACAGTAGTCACCCCTAGGTTTGAGTGTAAGTGTGAATGGTTGCAGGTGGGTTAGCTCTGCTGTGATCTGGCAAGCTGTTCAAAGTGTATCTCGCACTTGGCCAGAGATTGAGAGGGGTACACGCCTCCCTGTGACCCTAATTAAAATTAAAAGGCTTAATGAATGAATGAATGAATGAATTGGTAAAATATCTCACTTGACACATATCATGCAATACTGCGTTTGGCCACTAGAGGGCATTCGTTAAATCTTTTGCACCTCAAACTCACCACAACTGTTAATGTTGCTGCTCTGCAGTGTACTATACATACAGTAAAATACAATGAAAACCTGCCAAGACATTCATCTACTGTACTGTAAATATTTTTATGCTTAAGATAAAATTAAAACCCTAAAAAGAAGTGATATTTATGTAGATACCTGCAGCAAGTATTTATTCACTCGCCCATTTGCTAAGGCATTTTCTGAACCAATTAACCCCATTATGCTTACAGGAAGATTGCCATCTACATCATTCCGCACTGGGTGAAGGAAGGGTACTCCCTGAACAGCTTGCCAGTCACCTCAATCCTTGTGGCAATTTGGAACAGCCAGTTAGCCTAATATGTATGTCACTGGATTGTGTAAGGAAACCAGAATACCCAGAGGAAACCCAAGCATGGGGAGAACATCCAAACCCCATACATAAACAAACCTGGCTCAAACCCCAGACACTGCGGTGAGATGGACATGATAACCACTATGCCACTGTGCCACCCTGCAGCAGGTTTTTAATGAAGGAAAAATAGTAAGTTACTAGAGACTGGTGTGTTGACATGCTTCTGGAATCACTGGCTCTTGCATGTACGTATCTGCTCTCTCTCAGCGAGGGCAGAATCCCTCCTGGACAGCTCATCGGCCATCACAGGACAGAAACATGATGATAGCTATGCAGTCTACTCTTAACGAAAGTCAGCAATGGTTCTTTTTAGATGCTTCTCACCATTGACAGAGAGACATGGCTGGCCTTTGATAGCCCAGTCAGCCGCACTGGGGGAATAGTGACATGTGGACAGTGGGGCCTGAACCCCCAACCTTAGGATCAGTGATTCAGCACCTTTTACCACCAGGCCACCACTGCCCTAAAAAAAATAGTAAGTTTAGGGGACGATATTTAATTTGAGGTTTTGTATTGATTTAAATAATACAGCGATCCCTCGCTACTTTGTGCTTCAGTTTCTGCGGCTTCAGTGCATCGCGGGTTTTTCAAAAATATTCATCGAAAAATTTTAAAAAAAAGGAAATGAAGAAAAATGCCACAAAACAAGGCCAATTATGTAAAAAAATAAAAATAAAATAAAAAATAAACAAAAACAAAACAAAACAAAAACAACCCAAAAACCCCCAACAAAACTACTTACATTTTTATGAGGTGCACATCTGTGTGCGCGTGCACATGTGTATGTATGTGTGTGTATTTATATTTTATTTACATCCTATGCATTATTTTTGAATCTTTAATTGTTATTATAAGCATTTATAGTGTGAATATGTATTTATTCATATTATATACACATACATACATGTATGTATATGTGAGTCAGTGGGGTCGATCCTACTTTGCCAAAATCGGCAGTCATGGGCGTGGGTAGGTGGGGGGTGTCTCGGTCCTTATTAACCGCGGAAAGTGAGGGATCCCTATATGTTGAAAAAGAAGACTACAGTTTAACCATGCCTTGATGCTATGCTGAGTGTCAAACTACTCATTTATTATTCATTCATTCATTTTCTGAACCGCTTAATGCTAATTAGAATTCAAGGGGAGGCCGGCACCCATTTCAGCCGACCCTGGGTGAGAGTAGAGAACACCCCATACAGCTCACCAGGCCATTGCAGGTCAGAAACACTCTGATGATGTTCTTTTACATACCTCTGACCACAGACACGACTCGGTCGGCCGTTGATAACTGAGTTAGCTGCAGTGGGTGGACAGCAGTGACAACCTGTTGATGAAGGGACTTGAAACCCTGAGCTTGCGAGCAGTAATCCAGCCCCTGACCACCGGGCTGCCACTCACTGTTTCTATGGAAACATACTTGTTGGATATGCCACTCGATGAACCTCAGTTTAGACCTGCAGAAATATGCATAGACTTTAAGAGGTTAAGTAAGTAAACCAGTAAACAAACAAACAAACAAACAAACACTTTAACAGGGAAACAGTGAGACAGATAAATAAATGGATAGATAGATAGATAGATAGCATTCATTGTTTTTCTTAAGAGGAATTTAAGAGAGACATGGCAGTGGTGGTCTAGTGGTATAGGGTGCTGGATCGCTGATCCAAAGGTTGGGGGTTCGAGTCCCACTCTCCACAAGGTTGCCACTGTCCTCCCCAGTGCAGCTAACTGGGTTATCAAAGGCCGGCCATGTCTCTCAGTGTCTCTGGTGTGAGGTTCATGTAAAAGAACCATTGCTGACTTTCGTAAAGAGTAGCTGCAAAGCCGTTGGCGTGTTTCCGCCCTGCGATGGCCTGGCGAGCTGTCCAGGGTGTACTCTGCCCTCGCCCAAAGTTGGCTGGGATGGGCGCCAGCCTCCCTGCGACCCAAATTAGGATTAAGCGGTTACAGAAAATGAACTGAACTGAATTTAAGAGACTGACAGGAACTGAAAGCAGAGCAAAGAATAAAGTGGTTTTTTTTGTTTGTTTTTTTGTTTTTTTTTCTCTTTCGCCCCAGAAGAACATTTCTCTATTCTCGGGGATTTTTAAATTTTGGTTACTCATCTGTTTTCCTTTCATGTTGAACTCTGCCTTACAATGCTGACCTGTTTCCTTTTATCTGATTTGTTCATCTTCACAGAAACACAATGAGCAACAATACACCAAAGTCCCCGCTACTGAAAAAGTCGTGTTGGTAAGAACTCACTCGTCTTCCATCCAAAAAGAATCAGCCATCAGGGCCGCCTTAGAAAACCCGCCCTGCATGAAAATTTGGTGCACTGTGGGCGGGAACAAAGATGTCATTATCACAGATAGGAAGTTTTTGTAAGCTTTATCAAATGAGCAGCGTCAGGAAAAACACCACAGAGCAGAAGGTGTTGTCGTTGCTGTCGCGGTTCAGCGGACGGCCGACTCGGACTGAACTCACCTCAGCAGTGACAGCCACGTTCCTCTGGGATCCAAAGCGGCACGCTTTTTGGAAATGGATGAACTGACTACATTAGCAGACAGGTAGCTTTTACTTGTGTGTTTGTTTTTCTGTGAAATAATTAGAGGACATGTACATCTTGCTATTTTTTATTTTTTTTTGTCTTACATAGGTTTAGGGCTTTTAATTAAAATTTTAATACTGTACTACACTCCATTAAAATGCTGCAGCGTGATTACTACATGGTACGGAGATGTAGCAGAGGGATATAGTTTGGTTAGAAAGCAGACGTCCTGGTAGATGATTAATCACTTACTGAAATAGATGTGGAAGTTTGACAGCACGTCTCACATTTAAATGATTTATGTGGGGAATTAACATTTAATCCCATTTCCAGCTACACATTAACTTTTTAAACATTAATATGACATGTAAGTGACTAGCTGTTTTAGGAACAATAATATACTAGTATACGACTACTACTTGATTGCCCTAGAGCGGGCAACCACCACGGAATTCCAAATCCTTGTATCCAGCATCAGGGAGGCTATCTCGCTGGTGTAGACTGTTCCTGTGTCTCTCTTGAGGACGTCGATTTATGTGGTCTTTGGTCGTCCACTTCCCCGATAATATATACAGTGCTACCTCATCTTACGAAATTAATCCGTTCCAGAGCCTTTTTCTTAACCTGGATTTTTCGTAAATTGAACCGCGTTTTACTTGTAAAACGTGTGATTCGTTCCAAGGCCCTCAATACTACCCCCTAAACCCTTTAAAAATTATAAAAGTATTCCTTTTAAGACCACCTTCTACTTCAATATCGTACTGATGGTAGACGGGTTTGGCCATATTCCTTTGCGATATTACGAGTTCACTTGCTTCCTTGCGAGATCGGGGAGCATTCTGTGCATGGAACATTTGTGGCGCCGCCCGCTCTCGTGTACAAAAATGTTTCGTGGCCGAACACGGAGCTTTTGAGACAGGGCGCGGCTCATCCGGACCTCCTCAAATAAGCTGCAATGAGTACAGTACTCTCGAAACCCTCAAAACTCACGAACCAACAGTACAGCTCTCCTTTACACGTGTGACACACAAGTTTATGGGTGCAGTACTATGGAGATTCAGCTCCCTCCGGGCCTATGGGAGGCCAATGGGAGGCCAGCAGGGTGAGATTTTGAGAGACAACAAATGAGAGAGCAACTCGTGCATTGTTTGAATTTTTGAATGGAGTGTTTGGCGCTTTTAGTAAGAAGAGGTTGTTTCGTATACAGAGGGCGAAAATTTAGGAAAATGTTTTTCATAACCTGAATTTTTGATATTCAGAGGTTTTCGTAAGTACAGGGCCGACTGTGTGTGTGTGTGTGTGTGTGTGTGTATATATATATATATATATATATATATATATATATATATATATATATATATATATATATATAGATATATAGATATATAGATATATAGATAATAAAATAAATTTATTTTATTTTATTTTAATTTCATTTGTTCTACCAAAAAGGCTTGAGCACTCTCCTACGGAAGGATCTACTCAGAAAATCCTATATATATAAATAAAATTTTATATACAATGGTACCTCACCTTACGATAGTCCCAGCAAAGGAAAAATCCAGGTTACGAAAAGCAAACACGCGCGCATGCACACACACACACACACACACACACGTGTGATTTCCGGTGCTAGTGAAAAGAAGAAATGGGCTCAAGTGATATCACAAAGGAATATGACCAAACCCGTCTACCATCGGTACGATATTGAAGCAGAAGGAGGTCTTAAAAGGTATACTTTTATAATTTTTAAAGGGTTTAGGGGTCTCGGTCCCCATTAACCGCGGAAAGTGAGAGATCCCTGTATTGCCCATTTCCTGCTATGAACAGTTTGACGTCATTTCTCTGTTCATTTCATCAAATGCAAATGAAATGTGACCACTTACTTTGCTTTCATTGCATTTTTTCTCAGGTGAATTCATGGTGCCATTTTCTCAATTTAATTATAAATAGCATTCTAGTTCGTTATAAACGTGTTTAAGAGTACGACTCCAATTTTGGTTAACTTCATGGAGCTTGCTCCATGCATTCCGGCACCGGCCTGCTCAAGCAGATTGCATCCTTACACCCTGTACAGCTCACCAGGCCATGGTAGGATAGAAACATGCTGACGGCATTTCCTTACCAACACCATGCTGTTTGGTATACTCTATAGGTATACCTATATATAGGTAGTCTGTTGGGTTTCTTACACCTGAGCCTAGTGGCTCATCAGACCGTTGCTTATTTCCCATCATTGCGGCTGAGGTCGCCGAGGTAGTCAAAAAGCTCCTCATTGGTTGAGCTCCAGGGGTGGAAGAGATCTGCCCTGAATATCTGAGGGCTCTGGATGTTGTAGGTAGGACTGTCCTGGTTGACACGTCTCTGCAACATTGCGTGGTCATCGGGGGCTGTACCTCTGGATTGGCAAATAGTTGTGGTAGTTCTCCTTTTTAAAAAGGAGGACCGGAGGGTGGGTTCCAATTATGGAATCACACTCCTCAGCCTACCCAAGAAAGTCCATGCAGGGGTACTTTCTGGTGAGGTGGATCCAATCGATGGGTGAACCACGAATTCAGGAGGAACAATGTGGTTTGTGCCCTGGGATAGCCTGGAGAAGTGTCCAGAGTGTACCCCACCCTCACCCAGAATCGGCTGAGATAATCGCCAGCCTCCCTGTGATCCTAATAAGGATTATGTGGTTCAGAAAATGAATAAATGAATGACAAATGGGTTTTCATCCTAGCCGCGGCACTCTCGACCAACTCTATACACTCTACACTATCCTGGAGGGGGCATGGGACTCTCGCTTAGAGATGGGGTCAGAAGATCAGCCATTTGGGAAGAGCTTGGAGCAGAACCACTGCTCCTGCGCGTTGAGAGGAGCCACTCAAGGTGGCTCGGGTATCCGGTTAGAATGCCTCCTGAATGCCTCCGTGGTGTGGTGTTTGAGGCATGTCCAACCAGGAAGAGACCACAGGGTCGACTCAGAACATGCCGGAGGGATTATGTCTGTCGGTTGGTCTGGGAACTCCTCAGTATCCCCTCAAAAGAGTCGGAAGAAGAAGCTGGAGAAAGGTACATCTGGACTTCATTGCTTTGGCTGCTGCCCCTACGACCTGATGCTGATGCTGATGATTAAATTCTAATAAATTGTATAGTAAGTTATATAATCCAATTCCTTTCTTCACAGACTGTCTACAACGAAAGATGAAGACGATTATGATTATGGAAATGAAGATGGCTTGTGTGAATTTAAAACCAATTATAAACATGAGGTGACATACCAAATTTACTCTTTCATTTGTGCACTTGGACTACTTGGGAACATTTTGGTTCTTGTCACATACGCATTTTATAAGAAAACCAAGACCATGACTGATATCTATCTCGTAAACGTGGCTGTGGCAGATCTCCTGTTTGTTCTCGCCTTACCTCTGATCATATATAATGAGCAATATAACTGGAGCATGGGTACCATTGCTTGCAAGATACTCCGAGGAAGCTATAGCGTGAACCTGTACAGCAGTCTCCTCCTGCTGGCCTGCATCAGTGGAGACCGCTACGTTGCTATTGTTAAAGCAAGGCGTTCATTTGGAGTTCGCTCCAGAGCCCAGATATACAGTCGTGTCATTTGCATAATAATATGGCTGTTCGCTATTGTATTATCCATGCCGACATTCATATACTTCGATCTAGAAGTGGAAATCGGGAATGACACGGGACAAATTGAGTGTAGTTTGCAGTTTGCAACAAATGACACGGCACAACTGATGAAAATCCTCCTGCCTAGCATGCAGGTGTCTGTAGGCTTCTTCATACCTTTGCTGGTGATGGGCTTCTGCTACTGCAGTGTTATTTTCACTCTACTCAGAGCACAAAATTACCAACGGCACAAGGCACTGCGCGTAGTTCTGGCTGTGGTTCTGGTGTTCATTCTGTGTCATCTGCCCTATAACGTCACGCTCCTGATCCATACGACTCGGCTCTTCAAAGAGAGAGACTGCGATGCAGAGAAGAACATCCACTTGACTTTGTCTGTAACCAGAAGTATGGCATATCTCCACTGCTGCCTCAATCCCATTCTTTATGCCTTCATTGGAGTCAAGTTCAGGAACCATTTCTGCCAGATCATCGATGATTTGTGGTGTTTAGGGAAGAAATACTTCTCCACCAGATCATCTCAGCAGACCTCGGAGCTGTACTTTCCTGCACAAAAGACCATCATGACAGCAAACCATGAAAAATCATCATTTACAATGTAAGGCAGAGCAAGAAGAACTTTCTCTTTTTTGTGTAGTTAGACTCATAGTGTCAGAATGAAGTCATTTTCTTATATGTCCAGTGCTTCTCAGTTATTTTCTGTGGTGCCCCCTCCAGGAAGAAAAAAAAAAACATTTTACCCCCTCCCCACACCCACACCACCACCACCACCACCACCACCACCACCACCAGCGACTATAAATAGTGTTATTTGTCTATAAAATTGTTATTAGTACACCGCTGCATAAAATTGTATCTTTATTAACAATAAAAACAAAAAAAGAAAGAAATACAGACCGACATATGTTTTTAATTGGTTCCGGGTGGCCGAGCGTAAGTTGAAAGTGAACGTAAGTTGTTACAAGTGACGTATGACGCTCATACTATACTATACATCCATAAATACCATTACTGTATCTCATCAAACACCCCTAAATCAATTATTATAAACATAACATTGTAAAATAATATCAAACACATCAAATAATATCAACATTAATTTCAAATAAATTAGATTCAAGCAAAATAATTTCAAATAGATAATTTTTAATCAAATTCACTCATCAAATATAACCTTTAACATTCTCTATGATGCGATCTTTCTGCTTGTAAATGGTTCCGATAGTCGACGGATGATCACTTTACATGAAGCTGAGCTGAATCACTTGACATGAAGTTGAGCCGACTCACTTCACATGAAGCTTAAAACAACCAATCAACGCTGACAATATGTGAGATGCTCAATACCGAAAGTAGTGTACTTGCTGTGCTTGAATGTGGGTTATACGGACTTCCGGTCTTTCAAGTGAGCAAGGCGCCGTTGAACTCATTTAGTACTCAGCCTGCACTGATGTGAATCACCAGCAGAGCAGAGAGTTCTCTTTTTTTCTGGATTCAGGTTTTCATTCATTTTACAACTCTCTTTGCTTAACTGAGTATGCATGGTAGATTGCGCCGATCCAAGCAGATAATTAATTCATCTCTGTGTATGAGACTTGCACCCATGCTAGTAGGCTTACGCTTCTGACCAACCATATTTGCTTCGGGTTACAAAAATCTGCAAAACAGTGTAAACACAAGATCACAGCAACGACGTCTTAACACAAGGGTAACACGCTATATAACTGATATATATATATATATATATATATATATATATATATATATACTGATATATATATATATATATATATATATATATATATATATATATATATACTGATATATATATATATATATATATATATATATATATATATATATATATATACACACTGAGATATACTGTCTGTATATATACTGTAACTCAAATGGGAAGAAGGACGGGCATGTTCAGTCTGTCGTCAGCGTACTACGTAAGCACGTGTAAACTCAAAATTTGACTTTTTTTTGAAAAAAAAAAAAAAAACGTAAAACAGATAAACCTAAGTCGGGGAGCATCTGTATAGTTCAACTAACAATCG
>CM045732.1:60888495-60893495 GCA_024760905.1 Plotosus lineatus
GTCGCTGCATAGCCGTCAGCATGTTTCCGCTCTGCGATGGCCTGGCGTGCTGCCCAGGGTGTATTCTGCCCTCGCCTGGAGTCGGCTGGGATGGGCGCCAGCTTCCCAGCGACCCTAATTAGGATTAAGCGGTTACAGTAAATGAACTGAGCTATTGTTATTATAATCTTTTTCAGGAAGAAAAATTATTAAAAAAAAAAAAAAAAAAAAAAAAAAAAAACAAACACAGAGGGGTTGCCATGGTGCGCTGAAAATTGACGCGTCAATCGTTTATATTTTACACCATTTTCCAGACAGTGTTAGAAAGAGTGAGTTAAATTTCTGTTTTTATACCACTGAAGGTTAAGGGCCCAAACAAAATTCAAGGACCCAACTGTGGTAGGTCGGTGGAACTGGGCATTAAGCACTGCCGTGATGGACTGATGCATCATATGCTTTTGCTATACACATGATGTACACAAGATACAATGGCGTCCTTCCTGTATTGGAGTCTTGATCAAGACTCTGAACATTAATTCATTCATTTATTCGTTTGCTTTATCCTACTAAAGTTAGATCTACTAAAGGGATCTCAGCTGACTATGGGTGAAGTTCAGGGTACACCCTGAACATCTCATCAGTCCAACAGGACCAACACTCACACAAACATTCGCATTCAAACTCACATCTATGGGCAATTCATAACAGCCAGTTAGGATAACGTGCATGTCTTTTGACTGTGGGATGATACTGGAGTACGAGGAGAAAACCCAGAGGAGTACAGACAGAACATGAATACTGCACTACACACAGAAACACCCTTTACTGAGCCCAGGACTCGAACTCAAGACCTTGCAGCTGCAAGATGGACATGCTAAACACTATACGACCAGATTTGAATGGGTTTAACACAGTTGTTTTCAACTGTAAATTCCCCTTTTCTTCACAAGAGGGTATCTGCCATTTTCTTCTAAAATTGTGTCTATGATATTTCACCACTAGAGGGAACCAGAAAGCAATATTTGCTGCTTTGTTGTTTTTCGCTTGCAAAGAATATGAAAATATGATTAAGGAAATAATCCATGTTTAATTTTGATTATAGCTTTGAGGGTCTGAAGGCAATTCCTGCTGACTATGGGCACAAGGTGGAGGTACAACTTATACGGATCACACATCCACTCCAAAACCAACTCATACCAACAACCATTCACTCTCACATTTACACCTAGGGACAGTTTTGAGTAGCCGGATGACCTAATGTGCGTGTCATTGGGCCGTAGAAAAAAAACTCAAAATACCCAGAGGAAGCCAATGTATGCATGGGGATTACATTCATTTTCTGAACCACTTAATCCTAATTAGGGTCGCAGGGAGGCTGGCACCCATCCCAGCCGACTCTGAGCAAGGGCAGAATACACACTGGATGGCTCACCAGGCTATCACAGGGCAAAAACACGCTGACGGCGATGCAGCTACTCTTGTCGAAAGTCAGCAATGGTTCTTTTACATGAACCTCAAACCATAGACAGTGAGAGACATGGCCGGCCTTTGATAACCCAGTTAGCTGCACTGGAAGCGGGGCGAGGCGGGGACGGACGGGGGTGGTGTGTTAAATTCAATGTCATATCAGATTTAAATTGTGCAGGAAGTCACAAATAATGGACATTTGGATGATTGATTATCAGACACCACTGTGATTGCGAATGTCTGAGCATCAGATTTTTTTTCTCTCTCCATCTTCACAAAAGAACCGGCTCATTTTATTGAACATATGGAAACGCTTCAGAATATCTTGGCCAAAATGTGAAATATTTCACATTCCACAGCAAGACTAGGATGAGCAGACTGCCTGTCGTGCTTGGAGAAAGTCGTTCATTCAAATAAAACCGGCATTTCGACTGCAGAGAAATTCCGACTCTGTTCCTTCCAGTTCGCCGGCAGCACCGTCCAGCTTGTGTTATTAAAGGGTTGGGAATGACACCGCTGGTTATGGGTATGGGTGGAGTGTGATGAATTACACATACAAAGTAAAATATGATGGCGGCATGGCGGCGTGATGCTGAGCACGTTCGCCTCACAGCAAGAAGGCCTGCGTTCGATTCCCAGCTCGGGCGCTTCTATGTGGGGGTTTGCAGGCTCTCCCTGTGCTTGTGTCAGCTTCCTCCAGGTACACTGGTTTCCTCCCACAGTATAAAAACATGCACAGTAGGTCCACTGGCTGTTACAAATCGCCCCGAGGTGTGAGTGTGAATGGTTGTGTGAGTGTTGGCTCTGCGATGGCCGAGCGACCTGCCCAGGATGTGCATAGAGTCGACTGAGATAGGCACCAGCCTCCTGCAACCCAAATTAGGATCAACCAGCTTAGAAAACAAATGGGACACACACACACACACACACACACACACACACACACACACACACACACACACACACACACAAAAAAAAAGAAATATGGCACAAAAGGACTAATGCATGACAAGTTTTTTTTTTCTTCAGACCAATCTAGAAAAATGAAGAATGCAGCTGAGTGTGTACAGAACGGTTGTTTAAAGTTCAGATATTATTTATATACATTTCAAATTTTCATTTTTCAGTTTTGAATACCAGTGGAGCACCCAAGTATGATTCCTCATCCAAATCACTCCACAGCCTTCCCCTCCTCCCCCGACATAATGATTTTGAGAGACAGAGAGAGAGAGAGAGAGAGAGAGAGAGAGAGAGAGAGAGAGAGTGTGTGTGTATGTGTATGTGTGTGAGTGTGTATTTGTGTGTGAGTGTGTGTACAGGTATATGTGTATGTGTGTGTTTGTGTGTATGTGTGTTTGTGTGTGTGTGTGTGTATGTGTGTGTATGTGTGAGTGTGTTTGTGTGTATGTGTGTGTGTGTATGCATGTATGTGTGTTTGTGTGAGTGTATGTGTGTGTTTGTGTGTGTGTATGCATGTATGTGTGTTTGTATGTGTGAGTGTGTGTGTGTGTGTATGTGCGAGTGTGTGTGTGTATGCATGTATGTGTTTGTGTTTGTGTGAGTATGTTTGTGTGTGTGTGCGTGTATGCGTATGTGTGTGAGTGTGTATTTGTGTGTGAGTGTGTGTACAGGTATATGTGTATGTGTGTGTTTGTGTGTATGTGTGTGTTTGTGTGTGTGTGTGTGTATGTGTGTGTATGTGTGAGTGTGTTTGTGTGCATGTGTATGCATGTATGTGTGTTTGTGTGTGTGTCTGTGTGTGTTTGTGTGTGTGTGTATGCATGTATGTGTGTTTGTATGTGTGAGTGTGTATGTGCGAGTGTGTGTGTGTGTGTGTGTGTGTATGCATGTATGTGTTTGTGTATGTGTGAGTATGTTTGTGTGTGTGTGTATGCATGTATGTGTGTTTGTGTGTGTGTATGTGTGAGTGTGTGTTTGTGTGTGTGTGTGCATGTGTATGCATGCATGTGTGTTTGTGTGTGTGTATGTGCGTGTGTGTGTATGTGTATGCATGTATGTGTTTGTGTGTGTGTGTCTGTGTGAGTGTGTGTGTGTGTATGTGCGTGTGTGTGTGTGTATGTGTATGCATGTATGTGTTTGTGTGTGTGTGTGTATGTGTGAGAGTGAGTTTGGGTGTGCATGTGTATGCATGCATGTGTGTGTGAGTGTGTGTGTGTATGTGCGTGTGTATGTGTATGCATGTATGTGTTTGCGTGTGTGTGTATGTGTGAGTGTGTATGTGCGTGTGTGTGTGTGTATGTGTATGCATGTATGTGTTTGTGTGTGTGTGTGTATGTGTGAGTGTGTGTGTATGTATGTGTATGCATGTATGTGTGTTTGTGTCTGTGTGAGTGTGTGTATGTGTGTATGTGCGTGTTTGTGTGTGTGTGTGTGTGTGTGTGTGTGTGTGTGTGTGTGTGTGTGAGAGACGGCCTTTTTTGACTTCTTTCTTCCAATTATTGTTTGTCCGCTCTCTGCGCCTACTCTGCACTGATTGGTTGCCTGAAAGCTCTGCTGACAGTACACTGGGATGCATACTGGGATGGCTGGACATACCGTTGTGCATGGATTTTGAAGGGGTGGTGGTGGTGCTGGTGGTGGTGGTGGGGTGTTGCAGTGTTGAAAGTTCAGCTAAACATGCCAAAAGAATAATATCTCTCCTAATCATTGCAGCTTTTCTTACGATTGCAATAATAAGCGCAGGATTTCTTTCAACTACTTTATCAGATTATAAAGTGTTCTGGAAAATTATCCCTGGCATGGCATGAGCTGACTGGCACTCAGCTCTGAAAAACAGGCCAGTTAAGTTATCCTCAGATAAGTATACTCTTCTCCCCCAAGAGCAATAATGACTTCTTGGCGGCACCCCCCCCCCTTCCCCCTCCCCCCAGCCCTTTGCCCTCAGTTGACCACTCTGATTATTATAAGATCTGATCCGTGTGAAAGCTCTGTGGGAACAAAAAGCAATCGGTACACATAAGCCGTCATCTTTTCGAGGTGATGTCAGCGGATGTTTTCTTTGTAGGGATGTGGGAAGAATGGATGGCATTTCCATAATCTAGCCAGAGATTCAACAGCCAGAATATCACTATTTCTGCATGGCCTGTGCCAGATATCCAATTACAGTTACATCGACTTGAACAGGAAACCCGATTGTTTCGACTCTTCGTGTACAGTGATGATTACGAATCCTTAAAAGTAATTGTTCTAATAATAAAATGAAAAAGTCTAAGGACTGTTTTCACTGTTTCACTATTTCTTAAACAATGTACTCTGGGAAGGATGGCTTGTCTGGGTTGCTGATCTACATCAGACGTCTGGCTGCGTCTGGTTACTTTGAGTCGTCGAGGATTGGCGAGAACAAAAACTTTGGGCCTATTTAAACGGTGACTGAAAGAATATTCTGGATTAAAAGATGAACACACATCATGATCGTAAAGTGCAAAAAGTACAAGGGATCCCTCACTTTTTGTGGTTAATGGGGACCGAGACCCCTCCTGCGACCGCCCAATTTCCGCGAAGTAGGATCATAATATCAATAAATACATTTTCAA
>CM045732.1:60898495-61010995 GCA_024760905.1 Plotosus lineatus
TTTGGTGTTCCTGAGGTTATACATGGTGCTCTTTGGCCTGATTTTTCAAAGGCTGTTCAAGACACACAGGACAGCAAACACCTTTCAGTGTCTCAGGCTTTGGACATGATGTTGAAGGACACTTTTCCACAAAACACGTCACCTGGCCCTCCTAATGCACACAGGAGAGATCAGAAATTAGAGCAGAGGAAGGGAGGAAAAAATGAGGGGAGGATGGGGAAACAGCCCCCCCACACAAACACGCACACAATAATCACAGTTATCAAGTTCCATTGCATGCTTCTCTGAGAGAAAGAGAGTGAGTGAGAGAGAGAGCGAGAGAGAGCAAGAGCGAGAGAGAGAGTGAGAGAGAGCAAGAGAGAGAGAGAGAGAGAGAGAGAGAGAGAGAGAGAGAGACAGCAAGCAAGGGACAATGAGAGAGCGAGAGAGAGAATGAGAGAGAGAACGAGAGAAAGAGAGAGTGAGAAAGAGCGAGTGAGAGATCAAGAGAGAGAGAGAGACAGGGAGAAAGAGCGAGCAAGGGACAATGAGAGAGAGAGAGAGAAAGAGAGAGTGAGAGATCAAGAGAGAGAGAGACAGGGAGAAAGAGCGAGCATGGGACAATGAGAGAGAGAGAGAGAGAGAGAGAGAGAGAGACAGAGAGCGTGAGAGAAAGAACGAGAGACACCGAGAGAGAGGCGAGAAAGAGCAAGTGAGAGAGTGAGCGCGCGAGAGAGAGACAGGAAAAGAAATAGAGAGAGAGAGAGAGAGAGAGATAGAGAGAGAGAGAGAGAGAGAGAGCAAGAGAGAGGAAGACAGAAAGAGAGTGAGAGTCAGAGAGAGAGAGAGAGAGAGAGAGAGAGAGAGAGAGAGAGAGAGAGAGAGAGAGCGAGAAAGAGAGAGAAAGAGCAAGAGAGAGACACACAGAAAGAGAGAGGGAAAGAGTGAGAGAGAGACAGGAAGAGAGAGAGAGAGAGAGAGAGAGAGAGAGAGAGAGAGAGAGAGAGAGAGACAGGGAAAGAGAGAGAGAGAGAGAGAGAGAGAGAGAGAGACAGGAAGAGAGAGAGAGAGAGAGAGAGAGAGAGAGAGAGAGAGAGAGAGAGAGAGAGAGAGAGAGAGAGAGAGAGAGAGAGAGAGAGAGAGAGAGAGAGAGAGAGAGAGAGTTATATTAAGTATTTTTACGTTTAAGTGATGCTGAATTAAAATCTCTGTGTTTATGTGATAATATATAAAAGGTATTTTGGGGACAGTTGTCGGGGAAAAGCTTAAAATTGCTCGTCCATCATTTAAAGAGAATGTCACTTGGTGCGATGCTGGCAGCGTGTCAGTATTAAATCCTCTTCTGGTCACAAAAGATAAAGGGAGAAAGGAGTGTGCTAGCCAGAAAGACACACAACACCCTCCCCTCCCCCCACCTAGAGTTACTGAAATAACACAGATGTACAAGCCGGACAAAGGCCTGATGTGCAGAATGAGATTTTGGCGAGTCAAGCTGTAAGAACACGACCTTTTTGCAGCAATCTGCCACACCCCCAGACAATGTGGAACAGCCATTGAGCTTAATATGCATGATTTTGGACTGTGGGAGGAAACCTGAGTATCCAGAGGAAACCCACGCAAGCACAGGGAAAGCATACAAACACGACCTAGCTTCACCGTCGCCAGGCAACCGGCTTGAGCCAAAGACCTTCTTGCTGTGAGACAGAAGTGTTAACCAATCTGGTGCCCACGAATAATATGTTCTAGTACTTTATAATTTCTACAGTAAAAATTAAGTCACTACACACTATAAACGGTTAAAATATACAGCTAGCATAAATATACGGATATCGCAAATATATAAACCAGCGTCCCATCTAGGGGGAGAGGAACTCGTTGTTGCCTCATGCTGTAGAAACTGGGCATAGGTCCTGGCCCTGATGAGCCATATAGTGGGATGCAAAGGTCCAATATACTTTGCTTATAGATGCGTCCAGCTCAGCACCAACCCACAATAGACACGCTGTATTAATAATGAATGAATGAATATAATTTTGGGCAGGTTTAGAATTTAATCATGGAGACTGTATACAGACGCTCCCCGACTTACGTTTTAGTTCGGTTCCGGACGGCGGAACGTAAGGTGAAAAAAAACGCAAGGTGTTACTGCATGTTCCAGTGACGTATGACGTTCATACTATACTACACATCCATAAATACCATTACCGTATCTCATAAAACCCCCCTAAATCAATTATTATGAACATAACATTGTAAAATAATATCAAATACATCAAATAATATCTACAATGATTTCAAATAAATTTAATTCAAGCAAAATAATTTCAACTAGATACATTTTAATCAAATTCACTCATCAAATATCAAATACAGTATCAAATATAACCTTTAACATTCTCTGTGATGAGATCTTTCTGCTTGTAAATGGTTCCGATGGTCGACGGAGCCATTTGGAAGAAACGTGCAACATTCACGTGTTTTTCACCAGCATCAGTTTTCTTGATTTTCTTCGTTTCTAACAAGATGGCTTGCCGCCTTTCCTGATTACCACTATCACTAATAGGCTTACGCTTCTGACCAACCATATTTGCTTAAGGTTACAAAGTTCGCAAAACAGTGTAAACACAAAGATCACCGAGACGACGTTTTAACACAAGGGTAACATGCAGTGAACTGGGAAGAAGGAGGGGCACGTTCAGTCTGTCGTTTGTAAAGAATGGACGCAGCGTCATGCGGAAGTAGTGTATTACGTCAGCGTACTACGTAGGTACGTCTCGTACTACAGCGAGCACGCTAAACTCAAAATTTGACATAATTAAAAAAAACAAACAAAACAAAACGTAAAATCAATAAATACGTAAAACGAATGAACATAAAGCAGGGAGTGTCTGTAATGTTTGAGTGTTTTTTTATATTTAATGTTTAAGCATAATTTTAAATGAGTCATTAATATACAGGTTATATTAAGTAGTGTATTTCTGATGCGAGAAGGTGTTGAGAAATCTCGAAACCTCAGGATTGCTTGAATACACAGCAGTGGGATACATACTCGGCACTCGCATGTGGTGCAGGAATCTTTCTTCCAGGTCTCTCTGTTCGCCTGCTGTCTTCCTTCCTCATCAGTGCAGTCTGTCTTACTCAAACGGTCTTCAAGTCTTTTTATCTGCAGGACAGAAGATGCCAGAGAGAACAAGTCACAGCCTTTCAGCATCTCAGCCTTAATCAGTGCTGGTCACTCATTAATAATGTTTAAACCAAGTGCAACAACATCATCTGTTCATCTTTTTCTTTACCTCAAATGACAGAGGAATATAATCAACATGCATCTCTATGTATGTCCTTCATAAAAAAGGATTAAAATAAGAATCCTGTTTCTGATGTTCAAGGCTGTGATGTGACTTAAACAATCCGTTTCGTCTCCCGCTCTGCTGACGTCTTAATTATATCCATGTGTTTGAAATGTGGATTCGCCCACAGCACTGAAACTCAGCCTAAAACCTTCGAATGTGCACGGTTATCTGATCCCGATCCAATTTCAGTACAAACCGCGCCAGCCCATCTCAACAGCTCTGTAAAGCCGGTTTGCAGTCCTGGAGAGCAAGAGCCCAGCAAATGCTGGTAATTTTCCCGCTCTAATAAACCCGGTAATTGACTGGTTTCCAGGAATTAAGTTGGCAACGTGCTTCAGAGCTGGACAGAAATAATACAGTTTGTCTGGTCTTCAGTAGAAAGTTTCTTTTAATCCAGGACATCTGCTTGATGAGGAAATCGGTGTAGAAGTCTTTCCAAATCAGTGCATACACCATTACAATAGATCTATTAATCCAAGAGCGATACTTTGGAATTTAAGATTTTTGAAGAGTATGAGTTTGTGCCCAAACACATGAAACCACGTTTTATTCGACTGAAGCCTGCACTTACCAGAGCGAGGAACCTACGTGGACTTTCCTAGGTACTGCAGAAATCAGGCATATGGTGCCCTACATAACACCACTCACCCATATATGGTCATCAGGGATCCCAGCAAGGTTTAGAAAAAATAGAGGAAACGGGTTCAAAAATAGAGGAAATTAAATCTTTTCAGCTGGGGTCAAGGTGGCCGCAGGGCCCCTGAAGCTGAAAAAAAATAGCGGAATTCCGCTAAATAGGCGAGTAAAAATAGCGACGTTCCGCTAAATAGGCGAGTAAAAATTGCGACATTCCGCTCAATCGCGAGTAAAAATAGAGGAATTCCGCTAAATAGGCAAGTAAAAATCAAAGGCTGGCCATGTCTCTCACTGTCTATGGTGTGAGGTTCATGTAAAAGAACCACTGCTGACTTCCGTCAAGAGTAGCTGTATAGCTGTCAGCATGTTTCTGCCCTGGCGAGCTGTCCAGGGTGTCCTCTGCCCTTGCTACGAGTTGGCTGAGATGGGCATCAGCCTCCCCATGACCCGAATTAGGATTAAACAGTTCAGAAAATGAATTGTGAGTCGATTTCTTTTTCTGAATGTATACCGTAGAGTTCACTCTTCTGTTCCAACATTACTGTATGCCTATTTGAAGGTGTACAAGTCACAATTAAACTACAAATGTCTTATATTTATCACTGCATGACATTGTATAGAACAGTTCTCTGTTTAATAACCCTTTTCACCTTCATCCTAATATACAGTCTCACCTGCTTTCGTAAACTAGTGATAGTTTTCTGCAGATCCATAACAAAATCCTGGAAGTCATTTACTGGAAGTTCAGTATGTGACTTTGAGGATGAAGTTGCATTTACGATGGCTCCGTCATCAATATTCCTGAGAAACAAAATGAGAATGCCGCAGTAAAAGAATTTTAGAGTATATTTGTTCTCGTTAATATGAGGTACATTTATGAATACATAGGTCACATGGTATATGTGGTTCATAACAGTTTTGATGTAAACAGGTTGAAGTTGAGATGCAAGCATGACACTGACCTGTGATCATTCTGTAATTCTTTCGAAGGGCTCTCGTCTGGGTAGCTGTGCTTAACTGACCTGCGACCTCTGAAGTGATAGGACAGGGCATTGAACTGACCCTTGGTACGGCAATCTGTCGGTTTAATCATAATTGGGCTTCACTGACAGTAGAATGAAAACAATGCTGCTTGAAATTAAATACAATATAAAATCTGCAAGAGGCAGTGGTGGCCCGGTAGTGAAGATGCTGGATCACTGATCCTAAGGTTGGGGGTTCAAGCCACACTCTCATCGGGTTGTCACTGTCCTCCCAGTGCAGATAACTGGGTTATCAAAAGCCGGCCATGTCTCTCACTGTCCGTGGTGCGAGGCTATAAAAGAACCATTGCTGACTTCGACAAGAGCAGGCAATATAACCGTCAGCGTGTTTCCACGCTGCAATGGCCTGGTGAGCTGACCAGGGTGGACTCTGCCCTCCCGCGGAGTCAGCTCGGATGGGCGCCAGCCTTCCCATGACCCTAATTAGGATTAAGCGGTTACAGAAAATGAATGAATGAAAAAGTAGTGGAAAAGAAATTCTTAAATATCCTTTCTTCTAAAAGTTATTTTTATTGCTCTTTATTAAGGTCATTCTTTTTTTATTCCTTATTTTGCGGGTCCGCCGATGTTACTACTCGCAATTAAAAAAAAAACTAACATTGGAAAAAAATGTCTGTCCCTTTGCCACCCTCTTACACTGTGCTACTGGAACTATATCACACTCATACATGTTTCGTTTCCTTTTTAAAGTAGAATTGTCAGATTTTATTCTACATGAAGACATTCTCCATTCGGAGCTGATGACAACAGCATCATCAAAAGGTACTTGGGGTTCCAGTCACATTGAACACCACTCTTAGAAGCAACGTCAAAGGCGATATTAAATATGAAAATATTTTAAGGGCAGGATAGAAATATTTTAATTTTACATCATCTTGTATTCTTGTTCTGTTGTGTTAGAGCAAAAATAAAATTCCAGTTCTTTCGGATTTACAGAGTTTAATAAAAAATCCGCCAAACAAGGAATAAAAAAACAATGTCCACAGTTAACAAACTTGGGTAGAAATTATTCTTAAAATCCCTGAGAAACCCATCGAGGGTTTAACAGTTACCGTGCAAAAGATATCAATGAATATTATTATTATTATTATTATTATTATTATTATTATTATTTTGTTTATGTCCCAAAAAATATATAATTAAATTTAAATTATGTTTCTGAATCTGGTTGACTTTCACAACATCAGCACAAGCATGTCGTTCATTCTTAAGAAAGCAAATGATTAGTGCCTAAGCCTGAGATAATGACTCGGCTGATTTTAGTTCCAATTATACACTTCATTGCATCATAACACATGAATGATTTATTAAATGTTTTTGGCTTTCTTGCCTCATCATTTATGCTCTATGGTATTTCTTTGTAAGTTCTAAACACTCCAGGTCCCGAAAGGCTATCTATAACTATTCACATTTAAAAATTAGAAACATTTAACATGATAAAGGCTGTAGAAATAATAAATAAATTTTAACATGCTGGCTGGATCACATTCTCGGCTATGAGTCAAATGAAGAGTGATTTGAAGGAAAAAACTGGTTTACGCAGAGTCTCTCATTACATCATCATTACTGCTTTGACCCTCTGTTCTCATCTGAACATATTGTTATGTTTTTATCTAAACAGCAGAACATGAGTCAAGTCACAGGTGTCAAACTAAAAGACCTGTGGGCAAATCCACCCACCAACTCATTTTATGTGGCCCGTATGAGTTTTCAAAGATCATGATTATCGTACATCCTTTCCATTAACCATTACCATGAAACCGAATTCATCATCCTTTCCAGCCATCATCCATTCCACTAGGTGGCGGCAGCAGACTTTTTCAAGTTAAAAAGCTAGTCATTCATGACTCAAAAAAGTTTGCATGCTTGCTTATTGCTGTTAAGCTTTGTCAGAAAATGCAAGTAAAGAGGAAAATAGGTCAAATTTCTAAACATATCATTTTGCGATGGATTTCATGGTTGATTTCTAGAAAAGATGTTGAGAGATTTATTCGGCGCTTGATCGGCTTTAAATTTAGTGTAGTGGGCCTCAGTGAAAATTAGTTTGACACCGCTGATTTAAGTGACTAGACGGTACAAGCTTAGACACATCATATCTAATAAAAATTATTCATGTTATCAAACATTAAGATAAATAGTGTTGATTATTCGGATTATTATCTCGTCCTTTTACATACCCTCACAGCAGTCCTGCCACATCCGTAGGTCGATTTTAGGTACATCCTCACAGCTTATATACCCACGAGGAAACTCTGCCATGGAGAAGACGTCAGGTTGAATGCGAGTAATGTTGTCACCGTTGTCACACAGCACCCGGGTGAGAGATGTCTGTTTTAGCTGAGTCAACTGAGCAGGGCTAAACACACCGGGGTTCTCATACCAGAACCTGTAAAATAAAAAAAAAACAAACCAGAATAAAGACTTGGTATCGTGGTGATTTTAATATCATTTATTCATTCAATTCCTGTTTAATCCAAATTTAAATCCTGTTTAACTTTTTAATCCTAATTGGGGTCGCGGAGAGGCTGGCACCCATCTCAGCTGACTCCGGGCGAGGGCGGAGTACAACCTGAACAGCTCACCAGGTCATCACAGAGCCAACACTCACACAATCATTCATCCTCACATTCACACTTATGGGTGATTTGGAACAGCCAATTAACCAACTGTGCATGTTTTTGGACTGTGGGAGGAAACTGAAGAACCCAGAGGAACCCCACGCAAGCACAGGGAGAAGATGCAAACTCCATACAGAAACACCCAGGCTGGGAAGCGAATCCAGGACCTTCTTGCCATGAGATGGATGTGCTCATGACTATGCCACTGTGCTGCCCATGATTATAATAAGTATTCATAATTATTGGTCTAATAAAATATATCCATAACAGCCTAGCAAGGCAAAGAAATGACAAATTGTGAAACTGGAAGAAATAATTACATTTTTAAGGTTTATTTTGAAAAATATTTTAAATCATAACAGATGCATGAGCTCATGTTCCCACATGAGTAGGTACTCAAGAGATGCTGTGTAACGGCGTCGCTTTAACTCTCTAAGAGTTTCAGTGAGTACATAAAAAACAGCAACATAAAAAAACAAAAATATTTTCTTACGATAACCAAATCAGGTGAGTTCTACTTGCTCAGAGCAGAAGTAGGCTAACTGCCGCATACTTGACCCCACCTGTTTAACTTACTCATTCAGAGTCTAGTACATCTCCATAGAAAGATGTATTCATTCATTCATTTTCTGTAACCACTTAATCCTAATTTGGGTCACGGGGAGGCTGGCACCCATCCCAGCCAACTCCGGGCGAGGGCAGAGTACAGTCATCCCTTGCCACTTCGCGATTTGAACTTCACGGACTTGGTGCATCGAGGTATTAAAAAAAAAAAAAAAAAAAAAAAAAAAAATCATAAAAATTTCAAAATTTGTGCTGCAATTGCAATAAAGCTCTCAATCACCTGTGCAATAAATCATCATCATCATCATTTTCACTTCATCTTCACTTCACCTTCATCGTACTGCACAGGTCTCCGTCATTTTTTTGGATTAATATCAAGCGGAGAAGAGCTATTGTCAGAGGTGAGTACAGTACTTAAAGTATTTATACTTACATATATATATATATATATATATATATATATATATATATATATATATATACATATATATATATATATATATATATAAATTCTATTTAAATATTACTGTAATACATTACAGTATTTACATATGCATATAACTGTGTAACATTTAATATACGTTTAATATACACGTCTTGATATTGTATAGACATTAAAACATATGCGTGTGGTAGAAATGAGAGGGGTGTTCCTACTTCGCGGTTTTTCGTATATCGTGGCCAGGTCTAGTCTACATTATCCGCGATATTCAAGGGATAACTGTACACCCTGGACAGCTCGCCAGGCCATCACAGGGCAGAAACACGCTGATAGCTATGCAGCTACTCTTGAGGACAGTCAGCAATGGTTCTTTTACATGAACCTCACACCATAGACAGTGAGAGACAAGGCCGGCCTTTGATAACCCAGTTAGCTGCATTGGGGGGGGGGGGGCGGCTTTGTGGAGAGTGGGACTTAAACCCCCAAACATAGAATCAGCAATCCAGCAGCCTATACCACTAAGCCACCACTGCCCCGCCCATGTTGTATATATTATTAGTATATTATTCTGATTTATAGTATTGGCTATCAAAGTTTGTAATATCATCACTGAATGTAGAGATATTGTGAAACATACGTACAGTAGTTTCATGAGCGTAAAACTGATCATTTTGAGAAAATGTAGGTGCTAAATATTTTATTTACAAACATCACAATTATTCTATACATGCAGTTACGCATACGCGTGATTGGTACTAGAGCACACGATTTACCTGTCACCATCTCTGAGTCGCTTAAACTGTGCGGTCAGTAGACACATAAGCGTCGGCCCCAGTCTGCTCCCAGGAACAAGATCCTCAGTCATCAATGCGAGAAACAGATCAATGTTCAACGGTGTGCCATAAAGACTGGGATCATATATAGCACAATAAATCATTGTTAGCATTTAATTACACAAAACAAATACAACATGCTTTATATTCGGTGGTCCGATTTTCTCACGCATTTACCTTTGAAGCTTCTCCCGAACGGTGGCACTACGAATTTCATTTCTTAGGTCATCAAAAGTCTGCGCAGAGGTGAGATTGCAGAACACTCTGTAGTCGTTATAGGGAGGGATGCCATGGTCACGTCCTCTTTGGATGTTCACGGCAGCAAGGTCCAAGGCCACAGCATGGGCCATGGAGAAGAGGCGCTCTGTCAGCTCTGTGTTGAGCAGCTGGGTGCTCAGTCTCATCTTTCCTGCCACACCGAACAATCCACGCAGGATGGGGTCAATGCCCCCCTCATTTACAATGCGGAAGGGTGAGAAGAAAGCCTTGTGCAGAGCTATGTGGCCCTGTTGGATTGGCTGAAAGTTTTCATCTAACCGGTGCAAAATGGGATTGATGAGAGTGTGGCCAAAGCGGAAGGCAGCTGTGGCAAAGGCGTTAAAGATCCCCGCGTTGACGTTGGGGTTATAGCCGTGGTAGCCACCCATCATCTTCATGCCTGCTTTACCAAGTATTTTGGGTAGCCAGTGACCATAAGTGATATGCTGCATCTGGGCCCCCACGATCTTGCGTGCCTCATGGTAAATAGTGTCTCCATCCCAGTGTGGGTTGAGGCGCAGCAACTCTGTGGCGATTCGGTTATGCTCACGGAACCACACTGTGTGCATGGCCGTGAGACCCAACTGCTCATTGGCACGATGATCCCCAGCCAGGAAGCAAGGAATCGGGCTCTCGTTCTCATCACGCAGACACTCCGTGGGTGGCCCACTGGCAAAGGGCAGCAGAGCCTTTCCGGTGCGCTGTACAATGCCCTGCCGTAGCATGCCCCGATGCCCAGCCAGGTCTCGTATCTCTTCTGTTTCATTATGTGAGCTGCCATATACATTAGAAGCATCGATGTAGGATGTCAGTTGGTTCATCTGCTCACGAGGGTACACTGAGTTCATGAGAAGTGAAGTCAAGCCACTGCCACATACCGGGCTTGAACGCACAAAGGACATGCAACGCGCACCGCTGCGTCCTTGCCGTGGATCATTCGGTGGAAACATGAGAGGGAAACAGGGTGGGTCATTGGTGCAGACTGCTGTACACAGCTGGCCATCTGAGAAACGTGACTGGCTGAGTGACGCAACAGTAGAGTCCAGATCGTGATCAAGGAACTGACCCCACTGCATAAGCATGTGCGTGTAATGGCTGTCGGGAGTAATCGTCTCTGTGCCTATCATGGTGGTGGAGACGAGGCGAGGCAGAGGCAGAAGAAAGCCATTGTGGTGTCTCTCTGTGGCACCGCGTGGCAAGTTGAAGCCATTGTCATAGACAGATTTTAACAGGCGCTCGAAGGCAGTGAGAGAGGCGCCCCACATCGGGTGCTGCAGATTGTTGCACGTGCCATCATGGCTGCGGTACTTCTGATGGAAACAGATGTCGGAGCAGTTGTTGTAGCGGCGGTGAGCCGCACAGCCAGACAGGTTCGCAATCATGTCCAAGAAGCGTGGCGACACCAAGTCATTGTAACGGAAAGCTAAAAGAGAATCAGAGCGAACGATTAGAAAGAGCAAAGTTCCGTGCGAACAGTATAAATAAACAAAGCAGATTTTAAATTGAAAACTTATGTTTCAGAGAAAATGCCACTCATATCAACAGCATATCCCACAGTGCATTTAAATCTTATTACCGTATTCAATGTAGGTGCCCAGGGCGCGTAAAAAATTAAAGTGGGTGGGCACTTATAAAAAGGTTTACCAGCAGAGTGGAACGTTAAGTGCTTATTACCATAGAGGTGGAAAACATGAATAATAACAGAACAATAAAAGAGTTTTACTGGTACAGTAGGCCCTTGACTATTCATGTTTTTTTCACTCACGGTTTGAGTATTCGCGGACTGCCGAGCAGCTCGCACGTTATTCAAATTCAGCCAATGGCTGTCCTCCTTCCTGCTGATTGGTTGAGGTGATGTAACACCCCTTTATCCTCATTCGCGCACAAGTTGGCAATGAGCCTTTTTTTAATGTGTTTTAATTACCAGTTACGTTCTATGATGTCACTTAAACGCCTTCTAAGCACCAGAAAAAGGTAATGAGGTTGGATGTCTCTTCAGAAGAAATAAGACTTTCTCCGGAAGAAACGACAGTTTCCTCTAAAGTCACGTCATTGCTGAAGAGGAATAATCGTCTGAACTGTTGTAAAACACTTCACTATTAAAGGTTTTTTTAAATTATTATTCCAGTACATGACCTAAGATAATGTTTAAAATGTTTGTGTGTTATATTTTATTTACTGTGGTGTAGCATGTTTCTCATTTTGTTTTGTTTATCCAAATTATTACATTTTTGTTCTTTTATGTCCTTTTTGTTATGGTCTGTGTTTTGGGAGACTTTGATTTTGGCGCTGTGCCTCTAACTAACTGTTTACTTCCTGAGGGACGTGGCTGAGCTGCTCCGTAGCACACACCTGAATTCACTATTCTCATTTACTCCCAATAAACAAAAGCACGCTCACCTCCGCGCCAGAGGATTAACTCATATCATCACCACCGCTTCTTTGGTTTGTAACGCCTCTTATTCTATCACTCCAAAATTCTGTTTTGTACTCGCTTCGGCTGGGGGGCGTGGCTGAGCTGCTCGGACTTAATGCAGTTAATACCTGAATTCAGTCATCTTATGCCTAATGCAATAAGTTCCTCTAGTGGGTATTTTTGAAAACTACAGTGCTGTATGTTTATAAAGAGAATGCATTGAAAGGTGTTTTTATGCGTATGCTGTACAATGTTTATATTTTATCATCAATAAACATAACAGTAAAAATTGAAAAGTTTTTCTTAATCATTACTACATTTTACTACATTAATACTGAATTAATGAGTAAGACTGTCTATAGAATGTGTTGCATGTAATAGATACATAGTATTTTACTTCTGGCTGCTCATTCGCGCATGTGAGGTGATACATAGGGTTTTACTTCCGGGCACAGAACTCGTGGATTATCTCGATTAGCAGGAGGGCCCGGAACCAAACCCCCACGAATGTCAAGGGCCTACTGTATTTGTGTTATTCATTTTGTGGTATCAACCAAATTACTTAAAATGAGAGCTGAAAATAAACAGAAAACAGCATAAATTAAAAAAAAAGGTCAACTTTAGCACATGGCACGTTGAAAAGCACATGGCCAGGAACGTCTTTAAATATATGACGTTAGTGAGCAGGAGAATCGGTTCAAAAATACTCATCACTTTCTGATTGGTTCATATCTGGCACATCGCTCCATTCATTCAGAGCATCCCATAGTTTTGCTGTAGCAGTTTCTAATGGCTCATCTTGTTGGACATTTATGAAGAGAACACAGCAAAATATTTTCCTGTTTTTTAAAGCACGGAGGAACAATCAAATGTGTTGCTACTGATGAACATTATAGACATTCCCCAGTGGCAGGGGGTCTTGAAATACCGTGTAAACTCACTTTTACAGGCAGTGAACGCCTCATTTTACCGTTACAGAGACTGATCGAATAACATTGGTAAGATTGATCTACCATTTTGCTCCCAGTACACATGGACGGTTATTAGACGTAAGAGCAAAAACACTGTGTGTGTGTGTGTGTGTGTGTGTGTGTGTGTTTGGGGGGGGGCTTATTGGAGCAGGGCGCTTATTACGTCGAATATGGTATCTGTATAATATCACCAATAGAAACACAACAATACATGTTAATCAATGAAGTCTCTTACTCCTTTCATAAGTCTAACTCACAATATCTTTCACTTTCATATGTTCACTTTCCTGTCACTCACAGCGATCATCCGCCAGTCATTTGTGTCTGTGAGGTCATAACCCCCCCCTGACCGACAAATGTGTTAGAATGTCTCCAAAGTATGCATAAGCAGCAGTTTGAAAAGAGGTGGATGGCTAGCATTTCATGTCACAGAGGGGACGTGTGCATGCTTTCGCCCCTCCCTGGTCAGTGGTGGTCATGTGATATGGAAGGTAATACCTGATCGGTGGGAAATGGATATGAATAAATAAGAAAGAAAATGGGGGGGGGGGGGTCAACAGAATTGGCCAAAAAATCCAACCATATATCTGATGGCAGAGGAGAACTTGATGCTTTTATGGTACTTGGTACAAAACAAAAAAAAAAAGCGTGAAACATATTACTGGATATCAGTTATTAATTTAGTTCCATGATACACTGGCTATTTGAGTGATCTGACAGATCAACAATTGCTTTTATACCATTATGAGATACCTGTGCCATTGGTGTCCACCATCAGACCCTGGTTGACATGCTGTTGAATGAGGAGAAGCGTTTGCTCAAAGATCTCGCCAGCTCTGGCCTGTTCCACTGTGTAAGGATCACGTGGATAGCGAAACAATGCCAGCAGCTCACCAGGAGTACGGGGGGAACTAGAAGAAACAAAAATACAGATGTGATAATATAAAATATGAAGGAAAATGTTATCATCAATGGTAGCTGTATGATGGACATAGACAGTAATGGATCGCTGGCTAAGACTCTGAGCTCATGATTGGAAGTTTATTGGTTCAAGTATCAGAACTGCTAGAAAACCACCTTGAGACCCATAAGCAAAATTTTACAAACGGCAGATGTGCCCCTCCTCCTTCCCAGTTCAGTAGTGCATGTTACCCTTGTGTTAAGACGTCGTCTCGGTGATCTTTGTGTTTACACTGTTTTGCGGACTTTTGTAACCCTAAGCAAATATGGTTGGTCAGAAATGTAAGCCTACTCGCATGGGTGCAAGTTTTCCGGCATATGCCGGAATTTCCGTTTTTCCCAAGACTGAATTAACTACAGTATTTTCTCGGATCAGAGCAAAGAGAGTTGTAAAATGAATGAAGACCCGAATCCCGAAAAGAAAGAGAACTCTCCGCTCTGCTGGTGATTCACATCAGTGCAGGTTTAGTACTAAACTAAATTCAACGGCGCCCTTGCTCACTTGAAAGACCGGAAGTCCTGATAACCCGCGCTTTGTCTCAAGCACAAGCAAGTGAACTACTTTCAGTGGAGCGCCTCACATATTGTAAGTGTTGATTGGCTGTTTTAAGCTTCATGTAAAGTGACTCAGCTCAGCTTCATGTAAAGTGACCATCCATCGACCATCAGAACCATTTACAAGCAGAAAGATCGCATCATAGAGAATGTTAAAGGTTATATTAGATAGTTGGGGAGCGTCTGTAATTTTACAATATGTAACACTCCAAATTTCTGAGCCGCAAAAAAGGATCGGTTTAACCATGGCATCAAATATTTAAAAAAATCTACACATGATAAATAGCCTACTCTTGTTTGATATCTATGCACATGCTAGCTTTATAGAAATAAGTGACGAAACTGTACCAGCAGATAAAACTGTGTAACGTTGATGATAAAAAAGATCTTTAATCCATATGGTCCACAGTGAGTGCACCAAGCCGTTAATTTGTCTGTCAGACTGTAGTAGTCAACCCACGAGAGCTGGAAAACTGTCAGAGACCTTAGCCAGGAAAGTAGAGAATACCAAACCTCCGGATAATTATCACTCATCCTGTGCATTATTAGATTAGATCGGAAGGAAATAAGTGGGGATAAAGCACACACATTCTTACGCCTGACAGATTATTACCAAACACAGCCACAAACAAACACTAACATTAACTACATGTACTATGTAAGAAATAATACTGTGATCCTGGATATAACTGGAATATTTTTAAATAGCTGTCAGTAATGATAAATTTCAATTTATTAATGAATAACAGCCTTTATAACTATTTACAGTCACATTTAATGATCAGGGACAACTGTGAAATCAGTTATTTCCTGTTGCTGCTTATAGTTGCTATACTGTTGCTCCGCCTCCTGCATTTCTGCACCCACACACAGAAACCAAATTCGATATGACCAAAATAAAGGGAGAAAAAGAAGTAGGGAGGTTGGAGGTTGAATTCCATTACACCCCCAAGCCAAAGTTTTACCCACAAGTTTGTCTCTGTCCACCCAGTGGTATTAATGGGTACCAGTAAAAATACTGACGTTGCCCGGGCTATGGGATGCAGTCGACGGACTAGCCATGATCTATGGAAACGTCTCCAACATACAGGCGCCACAGCAGACCGACCTTGTTCAGGAAGACCACGCGCGATGTTACGAGCAGAGGACCGTCAAATCGTCTTACGTCATTTGCGAAATCAATTGGTCACTGCAACATCCACTCGGAATGAATTGTTTAGAGGTCGTATAACTGCCCAAACCATATGTAATCGCTATTGACATTCAGTCATCAAGTTTGTAACTACTATTTTTACTCTCTTGTGTTTCAGTGGCATTTCCGGTGGAACTGATGAAATGATGAACTTGATTTTCATAGTGCGCCATCATTAATTGCTACAGAATTAAATAAAATCATGATTTCCGACCCTTCTTTTCCTCTGTTCAATTTATCAACCACCAAACAAGTGTGAAGTTTCTTTTTTGACTGAGTATATTTAGTTTAATAATAGGCATGTATTATTTATTTATAGTACAGTCGGCCCTCTACTTACGAAAAGCTGTGAATACAAAAAAATCCAGGTTACGAAAAACATTTTCCTAAATTTTCGCCCTCTGTATACGAAACAACCTCTTCTTAGGAAAAGCGCCAAACGCGGCATTCAAAAATTCAAACGATGCGTTAGTTGCTCTCTCATTGGCTGTCTTCCAACATCCCGCCTTGTTGGTCTCCCATTGGACAGGAGGAAGCTGAACTGTACCCATACTTCCTGTTTGTCACACGCGTGAAGGAGAGTTGAACAGGACTGTTGGCTTGTGAGTTTTTTTTGAGAGTGATCATTGCAGCGTTATATTTTGTTATTAATCATAGACCCCAAGAAAGTGATTCCCGGTGACACCAAAAAGAACAAGCGGGTTCCGTTATCAATCGAAGTGAAGCAGGAAATAATAAAAAAAATTAAAGTGGGATGCAGTTGAGTGAAATCGCAACGGAGTATGGCCGAAACCCCTCTACAATCGGGACGATATTGAAGGAGAAGGAGGCCTTAAAAGCGGAGATACAGTGACGGAGGCGATTATTTTGGAATGATATTGAAGCAGAAGGAGGCATTAAAAGCGGAGATACAGTGACGGAGGTGATTATTTCAGCAAAAGCAACCGCCATATTTAAGGACCGCGTGAAGGAGGGTGAGAATGGGGGTGAGGGTTCTTCAGATCAGCAATCCCCGGACTTTAAAGCATCACATGGGTGGTTCGAGAGATTTTAAAAAAAGGTAAATAATTTTCTTTTACATGGTGCAGTGGTGGCCTAGTGGTATAGGGCGCTGGATCGCTGATCCAAAAGTTGGGGGTTCGAGGGTGTTTCATACAAAATTGGTATACTTTTATAATTTTTAATGGGTTTATGGGGTAGTATTGGGAGTCTTGGAACGAAACACACGTTTTACATGTAAAATGCACCTCAACTTAAGAAAACGCCAGGTTACGAAAAAGGCACTGGAACGGATTAATTTCGCAAGTAGAGGGCCAACTGTACATGTTTTTATTGAATGGTCATTTCTGATTGGTTAATGACAAAATTCTATAATGCATTATTTCTGTATAACATGAGTGTTATGGACCAAATCATTAACAGAAATACTTTATAAAATTAAAAAAAAAAAGTCAAGTTATTGATTCCTTCAGTACGTAGCCATGTAATGTACAGTTAGTTGGTCATCCTCCTAAAATAAGGAATAAAGATTATGATTAGCCCCCTCTCCCATCGAACCGTCTTTCATCACTCAGAAAGCTTTCTTTTATTGTTGTGATGCTTATCATACCATTTCTTATTCCATTTTTATGTTCTGACAATATACTGACTGTAGAAATATGGACAGCTGCTTCAGGTATCAAGTCAGAAGCCAGCTGAAAAAAATTAACAATACTGGTGGCTACTACACTGGCTCCAGCCAAACTAATCCATTTACATGGGATAACTACGACTATTATTTATTTTATGAGTACTAGAATAATGCTAATCGTGCTTAGCCTCATAATCTAGCAAACTTTATTTTAGCATTAATCACGTCCAGCTAGTGAAAGTTGTGTAAAGGTCATCTCTTCATCAGTGAACACACAGTCCCATTACTACCAGGGTCTATTTACCTCATAATCTCGCAGATAATAAATTTAAACATGTAGTATAAATATGCACAAGAACTGCATGCACTGCTGTGTTCATGAAGTCATTGTCTTTGTTCGTCCAAACAGTCCTCATGAATCATGCTAACCAGTACATGTTCCTGTGATAAGCTCCTCCTAGATGTGTGTGTGTGTGTGTATATATATATATATATATATATATATATATATATATATATATATATATATATATATATATGCTTCAACAAAATATTCCAAAATGAAACTATTTAAGTTTTGTGGATCAACGTGCACCGGATTACACTGAAGAAGATAGGCAGGTCTATCAAAAAATGTAAAAACGACCCAATATATCTAATGCACATGCTCAAGTGGGTGGGAGATATCACTAGCGCACAGAGGCTAAATTTCATAACACAATGACCTTATTTCTATGCGATAGGACGAAAGAACAAGACTGTGTCCAGTAATATGGAATTAGTATGCTGAGATCCTAGTTCTGCGTATCAGCTGACACAAATCAAATTCCTCACACCCAGAGATCGTGACAGTTGTTGCTCACACCCCAACCAAAACCCTGAACAAAGTCACATACTTAGATCGGAGGCTATTATGTAGCATCGTACTGCAGCAGATTCAATGAAATATTCAACGAATTAAAAAAATAAAGAAATTAGGGAAGAATAGGAAAAAAAGTTAAGGAAAATGCCACAAAAACAAGGCCAATTATGCAAGAAAACCCCTAAACAAACACAAAACAAAAAGCAACCCACAACCTCCCATCAAAACTACTTACATTGTTGTGAGGTGTGCATCTGAGTGCGTACACGTGCATCTGCGTGTGTGCGTGTACGCGCCTGTATGTGTGTGTATTTATATTGTATTTATGTCTTATGCATTATTTTTTAATGTTGAATTTTTATTATAAGCATTTATAGCATTGAATATGTATTTATTGATATTATATACACATATACCAAATCAAGCATGCGATGAGTCGCTGTGCCGACCCCTGAGAAAAAGGAAACATCCGAATGGAAAAGAAGAAGAAAATATACATATAGGCATGTATTTATAGGTCAGTTGGAGGGGTAGGGGGCTGAGGGGTTGGGGAAGTGATGCTACTTCGTGGATTTCGGTGGTCGCGGGGGGGATCTCGGTCCCAATTAACCGTGGAAAGTGAGGGATCTCTGTATATCAAAAATCATTACCATAACATGAATAATATTTTAACTTTAGTCAGAACTCAGAAAGTTTTGTGTTGTCATTAAAAAATACATCCAAGAATCATATTGTATCTTGTTGAAGCCAAAAGGTTTATGCCCCAGAGGCAGCTAAATCAAATCGAATGTATTTTTCTGGTCAGGGCCTTCCCTTGATACAATTGCTTGATACTCCCTGAATTATATTGTCGAACTTGTGTTCCTTGTGCGTTCATGCTGTTTATATTTCTTTGGCAGTTACTTTGGCAGCTCTTTCTCCAAAACAGCACAGTAAATGACTTAAACAAACCATCATCGCTCATTTCCTTAGACACACAAACACTGCACATGTTCGTGAACAGGTTGGCATTGCGTTTGGGCTGCACAGCATGTACAATCCAACAGCTGACAGAGTTTATACTGCAACTTCCCTAACACAACAGTGTGGCCCAACATAAGCCAAAATCAATTCCTCTGGTATTATACAAGTATGACTCATGACAGTAAGAAATGTTTTCATGTGCTTAAGTGACGAGATATCATTAATGATGCTGTGCTCACCCGTCAAACAGGTGCCTCCTGGTGGAGTCTATGGCCCTGTCTATGGTGCGGATGGCCTCGTTGAGAGATGTCGAAACAAATGGATCTCCCTCTCTACTTACCTGCGGTACTGAAGAAGAAAAAGAGAAAAATTATGAGCCAAACAATAAGTGCTGTGAGACCCAGAGAGACAGAAATGCACACAGAATGCACTCCCTGTTAGGAGCCAGAAAGAAAACTGTTGTCTAAACCAGTGACCAGTGATAAACTTTTTAATCCCCATGGAGCGGTCAACACTTGACAATTTTACCGCGGACCGGGGGGTGGGGGGAGTGTCATAGATTGTTTATACAGTGAGTTGTCCACTTCCAACCGCTTTTGGTTCCGGCAGACCGGTCGGAACTCGAGCTGGTCGTATGTCGACTTTCCATCCAAATACACTCACGGCAAACAAGAACAGATGAATAAATCTCACGCATTTAAATCTATACATCTATTTTCAATTCCACGTCACTGTGACACGCAGCGGAGAGCCAATCCTTTCTGTACTCCACTGTGTGGGCGGGTCCGATAGCATTAAACTCCAATTTTATTGGATTATAACAACAGCTACAGACTGCGTGTGTTGTTTGGGTAAAGAGATAAATTTCCCTCATTTTGATCAGCTCATTTCCACGAAGCCAAGCACAGCTGGCAAGCAAACACAAAAGGACAGACATGGAAAAACCTCAACCTGCAGACCAGCTGATTGCCAAAACTTGGGACAAGCGTGTGAATCCAATAAAATTAAGAGTTTTAAGGTATCGGACCCGCCCCCACAGAAAGGATTGGCTCTCCACTCGCGCCACAGTGATGTGGCATCAAAAGTAGATGAATAGATTTGCTCTGAACAGTTAGAATGTGAAGCTGCATCATCTCCTGCTTGGCCTTTTAAGATGCCGGTGCTGCCGGCAGCGTAAACAACTGTCGTACGCAACACTCGCACTGCACTGCCATGAATGATGCTTCATGACTTTTACGGTCGTAAAGTCGATCAGACGTAACTCGCATAGGGCGTAAGTTGACGACTCACTGTATTGTGAATATAACGTAGTTATTTTTATTATTATTATTATTATTATTATTACTACTACTACTACTACTACTACTACTAATAATAATAATAATAATAATAAACACTCCATGAATGTTATTTTTCAACAGCTGAAATAAAGTTGGTTGGGAAGTAGAGCTTGAACTTTTCCAAAAAAAAAAAAAACAGGTGATGGTTCACCAGCTGGAAGAATGAAGGCTCAGGCTCAGTCTCACCCATAATCCAAGCTAATGTTTGAAACTTTTCCAACACGCATCTGTTCACACGCTGTCCCCTTGTGGGTTACATTTTAGCGCTCAAATGACCAACATGTAACCGAGAGAATCCGGTCATTTTTCAAAATACAGAGGGTCCCTGACTTACGTTTTTGTTTGGTTCCGGACGGCCGAACGTAAGTTGAAAATGAACGTAAGCTGTTACTGTATGTTCCAATGACGTATGACGTTCATACTGTACTATTCATCCATAAATACCATTACGGTATCTCATAAAACACCCCTAAATCAATTATTATAAAGATAACATTGTAAAATAATATCAAAAATATCAAATTATTAATTTCAAATAAATTAAATTCAAGCAAAATAATCTCAAATAGATAAATTTTAATCAAATTCACTCATAAAATATCAAATACAGTATCAAATATAACCTTTAACTTTCTCTATGATGCGATCTTTCTGCTTGTAAATGGTTCTGATGATCGACGGAGTTTCACTTTACATGAACCTGAGCCAAGTCACTTTACATGAAGCTTAAAACAGCCAATCAACGCTTACAATATGTGAGGCGCTCAACACCAAAAGTAGTTTACTTGCTTGTGCTTGAGACAGCGCGGGTTATACGGACTTCCGGTCTTTCAATTGAGCAAGGGCGCCATGGAATACTCGTTTAGCGTCATTACGTCATTGCGTCATTACGTGAGTGTACTACGTAGGTACGTCTAAACTCGAAATTTGACAATTTTTAATTAAAAAAAAAAAACAAAAAACAAAATCGAAAAGGAAAAAAAAAACGTAAAACGAATGAACGTAAGTCGGGGAGCGTCTGTAATAACAGTAAATAAAACGGAAATAATTATTTATTTCTTATGCGGCCCGGTACCAACTGAGCCACGGACCGGTACCTGTCCGCGGCCCGGTGGTTGGGGACCCCTGCTCTAAACTCTCCTCCGTCTTTTCAAAGCACTATAACCAGATAAAGTTATACCAGAAAAAGTGTTTAGTATACTAATTCCTATTTACTTTGGATGAACTATTAATGACATACGACCGAAATATATCTCACAAAATCATAGGTGTATTTATCATAGCACCTAAAAAGGTTCATCCAATAATGGATGATAATTTTATCTCATAATTATAATTATATCTCATCAAATGTAATATTGTATCTCATGGCTGGTTTGATTTGAAAGGAGCATTTCATTTCTGATATTACTTGAAATATATTCCATTGAATCTCATGTTTATATTACTATGATGGTTCTAACACAGTATCCATTGTACACTACAATCAGGGCATGGCGGAACATAAACACATTTTAAATGTGTGTAATTGTGCCTATTGGGAGGTTTTAGTGAGATGTTTATTGGAATTGAGATGCTGATATGGAAGTTACGGATTTAGTTTCCAGCGATAAGAGATTTATAAAAGCGGTAATTCAATGATCCACCATGTGAAAGAAGATTTTCTGTTTCTCTTAAGCCTCACAATCAATCTGCACTTTTCATCACTGAATTGAAACCTGAAAATTCATTCTCCAACACAGACTCGTACAATAACAAAACTGAAACCTAAAAACAGGAATATTTGATTATTTATTTAATATAAAAACAAAACAAAACACACAATCTACAGTTAGGCAGACAAACTTTCACAAGCAAAACAACGTTAAATTTTTCAACATGATTAAACTAATGTCAGGTGATACAAACAGATGCAGGTGGTGAAAATAAAATTCATTGTTCAACTTTTTTTGGTATAGACCAAATTTGTAAAATGTAGGAGTCCTATTTATTTATTTCCTTTGAGATTGAAGTTGGTTCAGCGCCTAAAGGAGCTGCGCTACTCTTATAACACCAGCCTCAGACACCTACTTACGACCTACATGAGAGATCTATTGGGACCTCTCCTTTTAGGCACTGCCTTTAAATCATGGTTTATACAACTTAGGCAATATCAGGATGCAAAGTATTCATGGATGTTCCATGACATATTTTATTTTCCTTACTTAAAAGTAAATTAAACCAAAATTAAACCAAAAAAACAAAAAGTCCCGCATGCATAGTTTAAGTCTATTTCTATTAAATAGTACCATTTCATGAACCTTTTTTTTCATGTCAAGGTTAAAAATAAATAAATAAATAAAGAAAGAAACAGCAATAACTCCGCACACAGGGGGGTGCCATTGTAATACAAAAAGTAGTGCAAAGTCAGGTGATGACCTTGTGTCTGCATGGGCAATACAAAACTAATTTGCATACAAGTACATGAAAGTGTATTCTTTAATTTGTATGTATGAGCACAAACTTGTTTTAATGTATGCAAACAGAGTGCTGAAGAATTGTACACGTGCCCAGTTTTATTTTATTCAGATGTTCACAACTTTATATCTGATTTGTTATTTTAATATATACATACTGTTATTTTTGCTCTTAGCTTGTGTTATATAATCTGGAGGATTCACAGGATTTTCAAACTGCCTAATGCAAACTATCAAATGGATTTTAACAGACTGCAATGTCGAAAATGTCAGTAAAAACCTGGTGATAATGAAAGCATACATGTTCATGTGTAACACGAGTTTGGATGGATTGTTTTGAAAAAAGATTGTTGAAAAAAGTCCATCTATATATTCACATTTTCAGCTAATAAAGCATCATAAACAGGAAAACCAAAGCAGAAGCATCCAGTATGTTAAAAATCAAACAAATAAAACCCCCGAAAACTGAATTTTTTTCATACCTTGTACAGTTAGCACCATGCTAGCAGAGGAGTATCCAATGGAGTTACGAGCCACACACTCATAACGCCCACCATCAGCAAGACCCACATCCTTCACCTCCAGATAACCATCAGGGCTGATGTGAAACTTCCCGCTTTCAGTCACCTGAACATTGTCCTGCACGTCTCAGAGTGAGAAAACAATGAGAAAGAGCAACCAACAAAAGGAAAGGCATTTGATTAGAAAGACACAAGTACCGCAACAATGAGGATCAGGGTTTACCTTGTTCCACGTGATGATAGGCGTGGGCTCCCCATGAGCGCCACATGGAATCTGGACATCGGTACCAGACTCCACAGTCATGTCCCTTGGAGCATTTGTGAAAACAGGCGTTACTGATGATTTAAAAACACATGTTAATGATTACAGTTCGTACAGTGACTCATATGCAACAAACACAGGTTTAAAAAGCACAAAAAAGAAAAAGCTCATTATTATGCATGACTGGGTAACAAAGAATGTTCAGTCATAAAGAATCTTAGCTTTATGTCTTTTCATTTTATTATAGAATAAATAAAACTGTTGCAATGTAAATAAGACTAAAAAAGAAGAAGAACGGTCTCAGTTCATCCCTCTCCAGATGACTTCCTGTCTTGGCTACTTTAATACAACAGAAACAAGAGCACAAAAGCCTGTGGGCTTCCTTCTTCCTTAACCGCATTTCCTCCTACTTCCAATCTGCATAGTGGAAACCCCAAGGAGGCAGAAACTCTTCTACCATGTTTATGAAGCCAGGCATTACGCACCCCTACTTTGAAGTTTACCTTAGCAACTGTTACTACAGAGAAAAGCTCTGGTCCTGTGGGAAATACAAAACTGAGTGCTTTCCAGGGTATTACATAAGCCTGTAATTTCACTTAAAAGCTGGTCTAAGACCTTCTGCCACATGTCTGTCATTGTGATTTTATGGGGTATTGTTGCGGTAATTGCCACCTTTTTTGTCTGCAAACAACAAATGAGCTTGACTGTGCAACATTCTAACCTTTAAAGCGTCCAGAATCTCTTCCTGTTTACAAAGGGCTAAAATTTAAGATTTCACAGAATGAAGCACATAAAGCTTATTAAATATTATCTATCTGTTCTAAAAATAAATTTTCCGTTTCCTGATGCTTCTAACATCCTGGCTATTTCATGGGTCATGGTTTCAATGGAATTCATGTGTCGTTCCCCCCCATTTTAATATTTGATGGAAACTGATCCAGCCCCTGATTATCATTTCGATGAAAGATTTTAAATGCCAGTTTGAAATTGCTCCACACTGCACTCTTGGCAGTCTTTGCTGCTCTAATTAGAATTGCGTTTATAAAATAAAAATGCTTCGATCTGGCAAAGCAATAAACTATGCAGACTGTGTTTACTTTTGGAGTATTTAACAGATGCTCTCATCCAAAGTGACGTACTGCAGCGCTTTGTACTTTCAATCGAAAACATACTGATGCTCTCACAAAACATCAGAGACTACATTTAAATTAGAGCATTAAACATGAAGAATGTGGGTGTATTCACAATAAAGGCATGGATGTTCTATACTGCACCTGAGAATGATTGCCCCCCCCACACACACACACACACACACACCGCTGATGGCCTGCTCACACTGTCCGTAATGTGCTGGTACTAAGTGTGCTTACAACACCATGCAGTTGGTTTACATGATGGAGAACGTTTTTTTTGTTGTTGTTGTTGTTTTTGTTTTTTTAAAGGATCATCATTGTTTTTGGGCATGTTGATACACATCCTCTGACAAGCTGGAAAAATTTAACATTTATATGCAACACAGTGATTTCCAGTAAATCGTGCTGCATGCACAAGATTGTCAGAGAGTTAGTTGATGCTGCCGGAGAATTTGCAACTTTACTTTGCCCACTACAAGTAGTGTGTATCCAATAAGCTGAGAACCACCCCATTATTAAACCTCAAATGCTGTGTACATTGTTATTTTCTTTCTTTCTTTTGGCTTGGCGGAGGTTTGCGCTCTCCGAGTGTTCTCGCTCTGAATAATTTCATGTTCGCGGACATTGCAAACATACTGGCACAACTGATTTATTTTTAGTGAATCAAACATGTTTACCTTGATTAAGCGGATGTTTAATTCACGATAAGTTCACAGAACAGTGACAGTTACAGTAAACATAATTTTCCAGTTCTCATTAAACAATGTGCAATGTCAACTTTTAGAACCCACAAGTCATGAAAGTCAGAAAGAAAAATAAATGGCTGGGATTTTACTCCATGGAACCTTGCAGGAAACTCAGCAGACAGTATCTGTGCAGTTCGTCATAGAAAAATAAACATATATATCTTTGAACTGTGGAAGTGACTAAAGAGAAATATTACACTGAAGATTACAAAGGAGAACAGCAGGTCGGCTAGAGCAACATCCAATGCTTGGAGTTTTATTCAAAACTATTGTTTTCTTTAAGCCTCATGGGAAATTTAAAGGAAAGGGTGTAGAAACGGCCTTATACTTTCAACCTAATGTCCAATCTTTGCTTTTTATTTTATTAATGTGTACCATACACAATCACTCTTTGACTCTGGGTGCCGTGCCATAATTCTGCAGTAGACGCCCAAAGTTCTTTCTGCAGGGTGTTTTTATTGAGACACCATCTCTAGCTAGCTGGCCGGTGACTCTAAAGAGTTCATCCGCCCTTTGATAGGTTTGCTAGCCACCCGACTCACCAAATTTGGAACCTGGTGGGGGAGCTGGTTTAGTCGCCGACGACTCGACCATGAAACAGGTTGTACTGGCTGACATGTTACCAGTAGCAAGGCAAGACCTGACCTGACTGTAACCATACACAACAGCTTTAATATTTTCAACACCTGTACTACGAAGAGTCAAAATAAATTTACAGTACAGACGCTCCCTGACTTATGTTTTAGTTCGGTTCTGGACAGCCGAACGTAAGTTGGAAAACCCCCCCCCCAAAAAACGTAAGTTGTTACTGTATGTTCCAGTGACGTATGACATTCATACTATACTATACACCCATAAATACCATTATTACCGTATCTCATAAAACACCCCAAAATCAATTATTATAAACATAACATTGTAAAATAATATCAAATATATCAAATAATATCAACATTAATTTCAAATAAATTATATTCAAGCAAAATAATTTAAAATACATAAATTTTAATCAAATTCACTAATCAAATATCAAATACAGTATCAAATATAACCTTTAACATGTTCTGTAAAGCGATCTTTCTGCTTGTAGATGGTTCTGATGGTCGACGGACCCATTTGGAAGAAACATGAAAAATTCACATGTTTTTCACCAGCATCAATTTTCTTGATAATAGCCATCTTCGTTTCTAACAAGATTTCTGATTACCACTATCACTAGGAGGCTTACGCTTCTGACCAACCATATTTGCTTAAGGTTACAAAAGTCGATCACAGAGACGACGTCTTAACACAAGGGTAACACGCAGTGAACTGGGAAGAACGAGGGCACGTTCAGTCTGTCGTTTGTAAACAATGTACGCAGCGTCATGCGGAAGTAGCGTATTACGTCAGCGTACTATGTAGGTACATCTCGTACTATAGAGAGCACGCTAAACTCAAAATGTGACATAATTAAAAAAAGCAAAAAAAAAACAACGTAAAATCGAAAAATACGTAAAACGAATGAACGAAATTCGGGTAGCGTCTGTATAAGTCTCGGAACAACTGCTGAATTCTGATGACCATCATTATGACAAAATAAAAATGATTACGGTATTTGTAATGGACAGTTACATTCTAATCTCATATCCCTGTTACAATAAATAAAAAAATAAAATAAAATAAATAAAAAGAAAAACGCTAAAGATTTTCTTCAAGGAACTGCAATGAATATTTAAATTAATTGAGATGATTTCCAAATTACACAAAACTTTCACATTTATTTTCTAAACCACTTAATAAACTCCTAACTAGGTCATGGGGAGGCTGGTGCTCATCCCAGCTGACTCTGGGCAAGTGCAGAGTACACCCTGGACAGCTTGTCAGACCATCGCAAAGCAGAAACATGCTGACAGCTTTGCAGCTACTCTTGATGAAAGTCAGAAGGTTCTTTTACAGCATCTCAAAACAGACAGTGAGAGACATGGACGGCCCTTGATAACCCATTTAGCTGCACTGGTGGCTACTGGAAGGACAACCACTGATAGCGGGGCTTGAACCCCCAACCTTGGGATCGGCAATCCGGCACTGTACCACCGGGCCACCACTCCTCTTCACAAACCTGAGTTTCCAAAGTTGAAATGCATATGAATATATAAGCATATATAAATATATAACATAAAGCACTAAGTACTAGCTGATTACTAACTAATCATCAAATGTTTTCACTGACCTTGTGACGGTCATTCCTACACTACTTGTGGGTGAAAATTGTCCTAAATGAATGTAGTCTGTATTGCCTCATTGGGAAGTTTAGAGTACACCAAAACTCCATCAATTTTTTGTTGGGAAGCCATAATTCAATGCATAATATTCAATGTTTGTTTTGCTGGACGGGAAAAAAAAAAGTTCCCGCGGTTGGGCATTGGGTTTTTATAAGATTTATACTTTTTTTAAATTTATTTATTGCTTTCCCCAGTATTGTTTCTTCCCTTTTCCTTCTGTATACTCACTGATGACACGTTTCTTAAATAAAATTACAGGGGTTAAAAAAGCCATGTCTACAGAACCTGATGGAAACCTTACCTCTTTGTTGGATGGTAAGTTGCACAGCTGTTCTAACTGAGCCAACAGGGCTGACAGCTTGGCACTCATACTGGCCCTGGTCATGAAGGGCCACTTGAGAAATACGCAGTGTGCCTGTGAACAGGACCACATGGCGCCCATCAACTTGGAGAGGACTACCTGGGATTTCATGAAAAAGAGAGGTCATGAGTTTGGGTTTAAATGTTATGGAAATGTCAGTATTTCAACTTTCCTGTGCTGTTACTTTGACTAACAGTCATTGTTTGTTAAACTTGTCCCTCGTTACACAATTACTAAGTCAGTGTGAAGACGAACTGTTATGTTGCTTTATGCTGTTGTTATTTGTATATGAACATTCCACAATCCATCAATAAAACTAATTTTCTGAATAATGACTTATGAAAGCTTTTATTTCTGCTGTTTCTGTATATAAACCAAACATTTTTAACAATTCCACACCAGTAATAGGAATGAAGTAATATTGGAAAAATATTAGTTTGGAGTAGCTAGTGTGAGCCAATCATAAACAACATCAATCCAAGAAATTCCTACATATACAGAGATCCCTCGCTACTTCACGCTTCAATTCATGCGGTTTCAGTGCATCGCGGTTTTTAAGAAATACTGTATTCATTGAATTAAAAAAATAAGAAAATTAAGGAAGAACAGGGGGAAAAATTTAAGAAAAATGCCGCAAAACAAGGTCAATTATTCAAAAAAAAAAAAAAAAATCCCCAAACAAACAAAAACAAAAAACAACCCAAAACCTCCCATCAAAACTACTTACATTTTTATGAGGTGCGTATCTGAGCATGTGCGCGCACATCTGTATGTGTGTATTTATATTTTATTTACATCTTATACATTCAAAAATAATGCATATAATATCAATAAATACATATTCAACACTATAAATGTGTATAATAACAATTAAAAGCATTTATAGCGTTGAATATGTATTTATTGATATTATATACACATATACACGTATGTATACGTCAGTCGGGGGGGTTGATCCTACTTCGCAGAATTTGGTGGTGGTGGGGTGATCTCGATCCCAATTAACCGCGGAAATTGAGGGATCCCTGTGTATTTTAATTTTAAAAATGTAAACTAGAAGTGCTGATTAGTTTATCTTATCCACGACAAACCCTTTTTATTTTATGGAAACCCACACTGATATCAGAAAAACACATTTATATACGAAGGGTCAGTGAATGCATAGTCGCTCCACCAGTCATTTTTAAACTGACACTTGTCTGCGTTGTTTGAAATTATTATTTCTGCCTTAACTACACATTCCACGACATTCATTTCTATGTACGTTGGCATTTTTTAATGCTGCATTTTTAATGTGATTGTGTTAACACATACAAAAAAAAAAGTTAAAAGCCATATAAATGAATATAAATATAAATGTATCCTCACCCCCAACGTATTAAATAGTCAGGCTGAATGAATCAACACAGTACACTCCACAATAATTTCTATCTCTCTACGTCTACATCCAATCACGAGGAATGGACGTCGATCCCTGAAGCTTGAATGATGCTCATACAGGGATTGTCATGGCTGTGATCACACTGATCTACCGTATGGTTTGCCAGGCCACATACAGACTCACTCACATCTACGGGCAATTTGGACCAACCAATTTACTGCCAATTAACATGCACTACTGTGCATGTTTTTGGACTGTGGGAGGAAACCCGAGTGCCCGGAGGAAACCTATACAAGCACGGGGAGAACATTGAAAACTCCACACAGAAATACCCATGCCTTGAATCGAACCCAGGCCTTCTTGCTGTGAGGCCGACGTGCTAACTACTACGCCACCGTGCCACCCCCCACAATAACTTATTTGCTGTACATGCTGTTCTTCAGACAGATCTGCACAGAAACACATTGGTGGCTGAAGTGACCTTGAGCAAGGCACCTAACTCCCAACTGCTCTCCCTGCACTCCCAATGTGTGTATCAGTCGACTGCTCCGAGTGTGTACTCACTGTTTACAAGTGCGTGTGTGTGTGTGTGTGTGTGTGTGTGTGTGTGTGTGTGTGTCTGTGTCTTTGCCCACTTGGAATGGGTTAAATGTAGAGGGAATTATTTCCCTAATGGGATTAATACAGTTAAAAAATAATAAATACAGCATTGCTGCAAGAGCAGAAGATGTATACACAGTGACTTAATTACATGGCTTCAGGGTAGCGGTTTAGTTTATGACTTATGGAAAAGTAAAGTGGATCTTAAAATGTTCTCAAATTGAATCAAGTATCAAATCACCACTAGCACCAGCCCAGAGCGAGCACAGAGTTCACTGCATACTGGCGGCATCCCACAAGACCTGACAATTTAAAGGTGCTCTGACTCAGGCCTGTAACCATCAGTCACACTTCCAGCTGTTTAAATCAATTTCTCACTGTTCACTTTTAATAAACATTCAAGTTTGGCTCCTGCTTGGCTGGAATGAAAACCTGCCCACACACCGTGCCTTTGCAGATAAGATTGGACCACCCCCCCCCACACACACACCCCCCTCCCATGGAGAAATATTGTCAGTAGAACAGGTGGCAATGAAAAGCTCAAGGATTTGGCATTATCACGGGATGCTCCACATCAGTTCATGATATTTGAGCCCCGAATATGCCCTGATCAACTCAAAGTGGTATTAGGGGCAATTCAGGCATGAAACTCTATACCACACAAACTCAGAGAGAGGCACCGGCAACTGTTAGCGAGCAGCATGGAAAAAAAAACGTTTTCTGTTTACCTACTCATTTCTTCTTCAAATTGACAACACTATACAATATTATAATGACCATTATAGAGAAATATGTTGTACAGGGACCCCTCGCTCCTTCGCGCTTCAATTCATGCGGCTTCAGTGCATCGCTTTTTTTTTTTTTTTTTTTTTTAAATATTCATCGAATTAAAAAATAAGGAAATTAAGGAAGAGTAAGGGAAAAAGTTAAGGAAACTTCCACAAAAACAAGGCCAATTATGCAAAAAAAAAAAAAAAACAACCCTAAACAAACACGAACAAAAAACAACCCGAAAACCTCCCATCAAAACGACTTACATGGTTGTGAGGTGCACATCTGAGCAGCTGAGCATCAGCGCGCAGCTCTATGTGTGTGTATTTATATTTTATTTACATCTTACGCATTAAAAAATAATCCGCATATTCATGCATCTATTTGCCTAACTGTTTTAATCCTAATAGGGTCGCAGGGAGACTGGAGCTTATCACAGCTGACTCGGAACGAAAATCTGATACACCCTGAACAGTTTGCCAATCCATTGCAGGGCCAACCCACACACACACATACAACAATTCACACTCACATTCACACCAAGGTGCACTTTGGAACACCCAGTCAGCCTCATGTGTATGAATGTCTTTTCAGAGAAAACTGGAGTACCCAGAGGATGGGGAGAACAGGCAAAGTCCTCAAAGAAATATTCTCACCGAGCCTAGGACCTGAGCCCAGGACCTTCTTTCTATTAGGCGTGTGTGCCAACCACGATGCCACCCTGTTTCCCATGATGTAATTTGAAAGTTGTGTGAAATTTAAGAATGTCAATCATCACTATTTCTATTAAAATAATATATCAACTATAACAAATAGACTGAAAGATCTGTATTCAGAGTCAGCTTGTGACAACCACCTATTTTTGTATTAGTTAACTTTGAAACATAAAGCTTATGCTAACTCATTTTATTGTTCTACCCCGAGGCTAGTACCATGATAAGAATGTTGAGTACTCCAAGGCCTGACAACACATGGCTACTTTTTCAATAACATCCTGCTTGGCAAACCTAAACACATAGCACAGATAACAACAGGTCTGGTTTCAACCAGCTTCATTTTCTGCTGGTTCAGAAATCGAACTATGTGTATATATATATATATATATATATATATATACACACATACGCAGGGATCCCCCACTTTCCGAGATTAATTGGGCCCGAGATCACCCAGCGACCACCGAATTCCAGAAAGTAGGACCCCTCCCCCAAAGACCGACATATATGTACATGTATATGTGTATATAATGTCACGAAATACATATCCAATGCTACAAATGCTCATAATAACGATTAAACATTAAAAAACAATGTATAATATGTAAATAAAATATAAATACACATGCATACAGACGCCACACACTCAGATGCGCACCTCACAAAAATGTAAGTCGTTTTGATGGGAGGTTTTGGGTTGTTTTTTTGTTTGTTCAGGGTCTTTTTTTGCATAATTGGCCTTGTTTTTTGCGAAATTTTCCTTAACGTTTTCGCCTATTCTTCCTTAATTTCCTTATTTTTTTGATTCGATGAATATAAAAAAAAAAAATAAAAAAAAAAAAAACACGATGCACTGAAGCCGCATGAATTGAAGCGCGAAGTAGCGAAGGATTAATGTATATATAAAACTAGTATGGTCCAACAGTGTGAAACATTAGACTTATGCCCATAAAAGTAATGGAAGATATGTTTCTAATAAAATTGGCAGTGCAACAGTATATGATGATATCATATTTATATTTTATAGGATATTATTAGATGAAGTATAAGAAATACATTATTAAGTAAATATTTGAAGTATCCCTTATCACAACACAGTTTTATTAATATTATGTCATCAACTGATGTTAATGCAATCCGTAACCTATGCTTATTTCTTGTCCATGTTAAGAAAATCAGAAATTCAACTGGTCTATAACAATAGTTCATGCTTTAATTTATTCATTTTGTCTGTATTTTGGGCTAATGGCCTTTTATTGAATAAAATGTCTGTCTGTCTGTCTGTCTGTCTGTATTAGATGGAGTGTCTCATGTTAACCTTTAGTTCTGTACATAATTTAACACTGGACATATTCCAATGATTTAATCCTCTTATGAATACCAATAGAAGAATATTATGTGGAATGGCCTGCCGGACTGTCCAGGGTGTACTCTGGGAGGGGTGCCAGCCTCCCTGCGACCCTAATTAGGATTAAAAAGGTAAAAGGTAAGTCTGCTGGGTTTTTACACCCGAGCCTTGTGGCTCATCAGGCCGGTGCTTATCCCCAGTTTCCGTAGCGTGAAGCGACGAGGAGTTCAACTCCCCCTGGATGGGATGCTAGTAATTAATTAGGATTAAGCGGTTCGGAAAATGAATGAATGAATCTTTGTAGAAAATGTCTTTTTACTCTCCACGATCTGAATAATGAGGCAACCTCGGATTATTTAAACTGTTAACTAATTTGAATTAGTTCAAATAACTAATGTATAGTTTGACTATAAACTTGGGTAACAATTCTATTTGTCGTTTCAACGAATCTGTTTGAAGAGTGTAGGTAGTAGAAAGTAGATGTCCATTAAATCATCTCACCATTGCGTGTCCAGGCTATGAAAAGATGAGGGTTGCCTGTAGCTTCACAGGGAAACTCCACTGTATGGCCCTCTAACACTGTCTGGTCCTTTGGGGTCACGGTGAACTGAGGAACAGCTGCAGGAGAAACACATAGAGAGGTGCGACTGATTTATTAGTTAGAGTGAGGCAGCATTAGTTTTAGAAGGGTGAGAATAAACAGAACTGAACCTTTGCTCTTTGTTGTTTTCGTTTATCTTGTTGTCATATAAGTTTCCACTGATGCATGGGACTTCAAAGAACAAAGAAACTCTAATTACTTGTTATTAAAAAATATTAAAAGTTAAAATCCTTTCTTGAGCAAAGAACACATTCTTGGAATATGCCCTTCATTTGATTCTTTTTTTTTTTCTTTCTTTTTTAAGTGTATGTGCACTCAAACAATTATAAACTCTTCTTTTCTCTTACCCTGCACTATGATGTAGGCAGTGGCGTGGATGGTGTCCAAATTATTGCTGGCATAGCAGGTGTACTGGCCTCCATCTCCCTGGTTGACGTTTTGGATATAAAGCCCTCCGGAGGATGTGATGCTGATGCGAGGAGTGTCAGGTAGTGCGCTGCGATCTCCTCTTGTCCATGTCACTCGCGGTTGAGGCTGCCCTGTAGCGCTACACTCCAGAGTTACACTCTCGCCCACCAGCACCTCTGTGTTCTGAGGCTGGATCACGAAACTTGGTCGAGCTACACAGGGTCCCACAGCAGACAAAAAAAAAAAAAAAAAAAAAAAAAAAAAAAACACTATTCAGTTTTCTCAGGGCTGAAAGAATGATAACATAATAACTAGCAGATGAAAGAACAATAGACTTTTCACATTCTAATTATAATCTTCTTATTAGTTTCTGGCTATAAATAAGAAAATCCAAGTTCATATTTCCACTTTTGAGTAGCACTGCAAACTCAGAACAGATGAGACACATCTGTTTGCTATTTGATGCATATTTCACTGACAATTCTCCTTTAAACTGGGTTCATTAATGTCTTTTTGTAAAACAAGACACGTCGTCTTTATCATAGTGAAATAATTTTCATAAATACATATGATCAATCAAACCTTAACAGAAGAACTGATACAGAACCTGAGCCGGGTCATATTACTCAACTACTTCCAGCATTTTTAGGTATTCATGGGTTTTGCTACAGTACCTACAACTTGCTTATACTCTCTTAAGTAAAGTGGTACCTCATAGCTTTCAATATTTTCGGATGCCCTCACATAATTTATGCTTCATACTTAGATCATCAGGTACAGAAGGTTATTATTACTAATTACCAAGAGTATCCATTCATTCATTCATTCATTTTGTAAACCGCTTCGTCCTAGTTAGGGTCAGGGGGAGGCTAGTGCCCATCTCAGTCGACTCCGAGCCGGGGCGGGGTACACCCTGGACAGCCCGCCAGGCCATCACAGGGCGATTACCAATAATAGTACTATTCAATTCAGAATCTGAGGTGTATAATTCTTTTATTATATACCACACAAGAACATAAACAGAGTAAAGCGGGCAATATTTATTTTTATGTAGCTGAAACGTGGCAGAGGCAGGTCAGGTGACTCCATGCGCCCAGAAAGACTGTGCTCCATCATGGTGTTTTAACTCAACGTATTTTTCGGGCCATATGGCGCACTTGAAAGCCTTTAATCTAACCCCCCCAAAAAAAATACCCAAACAAACAAGCAAAAACCCAACAACAACAACAACAAAAAAACAAACACAAACATACACACACACACACACACACACACACACACACACACACACACACACACACACACACACACACACACACACACACACCATGCGCCTTATAATCCGGTGCGCCTTATGTGTGGGTGGAGCCGTGCGGCTCCATCTCACTGACACCGTCAAAGCCCAAGCGAAGTAAACTAATTCAGAGCTTACCATCATTCCGGTGGATTAACAAAAAAAAAATTGCAAATCGCTAAATATTGATGTCAACAGCTCGTAAGTTAGAGGGATCCGGGCTTTATGTCCAAATACCGGCATTACTGCTATCGTAGTCAGGTGACTCGTTAATATGTGAGTAGTTTTTCCACCTAATCTCTGTCTTTACCCTCAGCTGGCTTAATCGTAGTCTTACGTTCATCACAGGGATAAAACACTGCTACAGGTGTCCTCCTGAAACCTTTGTGAATTTAAAGTTACACTGATACAGCTTGTAGGAGTAATGACCTCCACTCTGTAATGAACACAATACTCACGCTGCGAATGGGCGCCGCCATATTTGTTACTGTGGCTGCGCTGTCTATTCAACGGGGCGTGGCTGAGAGAAGTTTAGGTCACGACCCAGAAGACTTCTATTCTCCGTCTCTTGATCTGACTCCATGCGCACGGGGGAATAATAGATAATAAAATATTACAATATAATCTAATAAAAATAATAGCGAGATTCGGGCTTTATGTCCAACTTACGCAACTGTTAAACTCAGACAGTGAAGATGAAGAATTTGACGGATTTGTGGAAGAGGAATGAACTGAAAAAGTGAGTTTATTGTTTTATAATATTACAGCTGAACAATGCTGAGAGTTATTGTGAAAGTTGAATCAAGTTTGACTTATTTGACTTTTGTTTCGCTTGATGCGCCTTATAATCCGGTGTGCCTTATGTATGGACATGCTCCATTTGGTCACTGGTATTGCGCCTTATGGTCCGGGGAGCCTTATGAGCCAGAAAATACGGTGTTCAAAGTTTTAGGACATATGTAGTACATGGAAACACAGAAAAAGTTGAATAAAATGTTTGGGTTTTTTTTGCAGTTTAATGTAATGGTGAAGGCAGCTATTAAATGTTGCTATATGATGCATATGCTTTTATCCAGAATAGACTGTGAATAAGAGATTGTAGAAAAAGTCCAAAAAAATGTATTGAGTCCAATACACTTTGGCAGAAAGTGTCCACATACCAAAAACGATGTTTTAATGACAGAAATTTTAAAAAATTAATAATGAACTTATTTGAATTAAATTTTGTTCAAATCTATATTGTATTTGCATCACAAAAATGGCATCAGACAACAACTGTGCAAGTTTCACACAGAGTGTATGAAAATTCTCATCAAGGTCACCAAAAAAACCCAAAAAACTGCTGCAATGTGGTCTGTGTGTGCTAGTTGATACCAGATCCGTATTCTTTTATTCTAAACTGTGGAAAACATTAAAATAAACACCCCTCCATGAGAAGACCTTTAATTTATACCTTAAACTGGGTGCCAATAAAACACTAGGGTGATACCCACTGTGTTATAGAAAACAGATTTCAGTAACAGGCACAATTATTGAGAAAGAGAGCAACAATGGCTTCTCACAGAAACTTTTTTGGATTTGTTTGTAGGACAGTCATATACAAGAACAAGACTTACATGGTGCATCAAAGTAACGTAAGGTGACCTCTACTGTTTTGACCTCGCCGGCGACATTTTTGGCCATGCACTGGTACACTCCCTGGTCAGTTTCTCTTGTGTCCTGAATCATCAGGGTGCCATCTTCCAAAAGATTCAGGCGTGAGTCATCTTGCATGTTAAGGGCGTTGCTTTAAAAACAAAATTAATTTAATGAGGTAAAATACTATTTGGCATGAAGCCAAAAGATTAGCTATGGAAACAAATGCAGTATGTCAAAAACGTAAAACAAAACAAAAACTGTGAAAATTCATTCTTTGTTATTCTAAAAGTTATTCTCACTTATTTCTCAGCCAGATGATCTGGGGTTTGGGATTGCCCTCCGCCCTACATGTGAAGTACACTGTGTTCCCTGAAGTGACGTCCACATCCTGTGGCTCAGATGTGATCCGAGGAACCTCTACAGACACGTCAAACAGAAACAAGGTAGAGAAATGGTGGGGAGGGGCAGGATTGGTGTAGGAAAGGAAAAAAAAAATTCAGGACAGAATCTTGTTCGTAGTGGCAAATTAGTATGCTTCACACAGAATTGGACCGTAGAAGGTTGACTTGTACATTGAAAAAAAAACAAAAAAAAAACAACAACCCCAAAACCTTGTACAGCCACAAAAGCTGGACGTCTAAACAGGGCACTATAATGCCTCGGCACAACACCAGACCAATGGAGACTGCACACATGCCAAGGAACTCTGTGTCTTTTACAACCATCACAATTCTGTCTGGACTAAAAGTGTTGTATGGATACGAGAATGAGTCGCGATATACACAGATTCTCTTCATTTCAGCATATCTATGAAAAAAAGACTGATTTCCAATAGTTCTTTATTACATTTCACATTATGATTAAGTACAAAGGTTTCATAAATTTGCAATTCTCACTGTCTACACAAGCAGAGAGAAAATTGGTTCAATGCACATCAGGAATGACAGACGGAAATCAAAGTCAAATGAACCTTTCTGTCAGTTTAAAGCGCCACTTAGACGATGCTGAAACACAACGCAGCCAGTGGTGTGTTCATATTCATTTGGCAGCCTTCCTTTCCACTGCACTATACGCCACTGCTTGGCTCATTATCGCTTTATGACATTGTAATTATAACTCTGTTTGCCAGCCACACTCAAACTGTCACCGTTCCACGCCACATACACTTGAGTGGCAGTGCCACACTTAGCCATGATGTGTTTTTACAGCTGCTCCAGCTCACTGTGTATCATTCCTAAGCAGGATGGGGGAGGAGGAGGGATGGGGGGGGGGGGGGGCATTCCAGGGCCGAGCATGCAGAGGCATTAAGAGATAGTTTACACCAACAAGCCTGAGCAAGTTTGTGGCAAATTAGCTACAGTACTTTGTGGCTTCTTTTGTACTACATATGTTGCTGCTGAGTACTTAAAGAGCTGCGGATTACATTACAATATAAGAGAAAGCCCTAAAGCTTTCTGGCTCGTTTTTCAAATGAAACAAGAAGAAACTTGCTTTTAAGGAAGAAAAAAAAAATTAAATTACAAAATAAATAAATCATATTCAGCACACAACTGAGTGATATGAATAAGTGTGACACTTGGCCTGCTATACTGCTGAGAGCGCTGCCTCCCTGTAGGACTGACCTTCATTTATTTAGCAGATGCTTGAGGCTCAGGGAGTTACATCTAACCCACTACTGTACTCATTCTGGCAGAACATTCAATGAGTAGGAGGCTAAATACATTAACAGTGTTACATCTGGAATCTCACTGCTTATCTTGCATTTATACATGCAAGAAATATGTTGCTACGATCGATTTCAAGTTCGAACTCTTGAGTGAAAATACTTCATCTATAACCGCCCAGTGCGCACTACCATTGAAACTATTAGATTACATGAATACTTTTGCACACCAAACATGGATGAATTTGGCATCCACTACTTGGACATGTATTCATCCAATGAACAGAGAAATTACTGGATTCTGTCACGAATCTCAATTCTTAATGAGAATTACACTTGTAAATGTTTATAATACGATACAATACAAAATAATTATAATATAACACAATATAATAAAAAAATTATTCATGAAAAGATGATGTGAATGGTCCCTGGGATGGAACATCAATCGCCACTGAGCCTGATACCTCTGATAACCCTTAATATACTATACAGGGATCCCTCACTTTCCGCAGATAATGGGGACCGAGACCCCCCGCGGCCTGTCTGACGTATATGCACATGTATGAGATGAGATGAGAGATCTCTCTCATTTATATGTATAAGTATATATAACGTCAATAAATGCATATAATAACAATTAAACATTCAAAAATAATGCATAAGATGAAAATAAAATATAAATACACACACACAGATGCGCACTTCACATAAAAATGTAAGTAGTTTTGTTGCGGGGTTTTGGGTTGTTTTTTGTTTTTGTTTATTTGTGGGTCCCACCCCCCATAATTGGCCTTGTTTTGTGGCATTTTCCTTAACTTTAGTTACCCTATTTTCCTTAATTTCCTTATTTTTTTTTAATTTTCGATGAATATTTTTGAAAAACCCATGAAGCACTGAAGCCGCAGTAACTGAAGCACAAAATAGCGAGGTATCACTGTATTATATATTTATGAGGGTTTAGTAGATTATATATTCCACGCGTCGCCAACCTTTTTGAGAGTGAGAGGTATTTCTTGGGTACCAATTAATACAAAGGGCGACCAGGTCGACACACACACTGCTGTAATAACAAATGTGCTTAATTGAATTATATGTTAATATTAATGATTATATTATTGATATACATATATGTGAAGATATTGATTTTTTTTTTTTTTTTTTATTATATTTGGCTCAATGAGAGTGGCGCTATGCAACTGCAAGCCTATTCTAAAAATAGCAGTGAACCGGCCCTCATGTTGTCCTTGCGAGCAACCTGGTGCCTGCAGGGCGCCATGTTGATGACCCCTGCTATATACGGTACTATACAGAAACAAAAAAAAAAATAGAATTGCTGAATGGGTGCTCTGTACCGTTAAGTCTTTTTAAACATTTTAGTATATACACTACACAGAAACAAGAAAAACAAAATAAAATAAGATTTTTTATAGTTTCTTTTACATACTTTAACCATGAAAGTGAAGGTTAGATGAGCTCTGTCCAGTCCGAGCCAAGCTAACCAGTGTATAGCTAACGATGTCTCTTTATAACCTACTTATCCAGAGTTTAGTATGTACTACACAGAAATATAAGTAAACTGGCTCCGTAAAGGTCTTATAGTGCACAGTTACACTAAACTAAAGCAATCAGCAATCCGGCACCTTTACCACTGGGATAGCTCTGAGGTCGCATATATACAGTACTAATATAATATGACATGACATAAAAATCGTATACAAGGATCCCTCACTTTCTGCCGTTAATTGTGACTGAGATCCTCTCGCGACCACCGAATTCCGCTAAGTAGGATCAACCCCCCCCCCCCCCCGGACTGACGTATACGTACATGTATATGTGTACACAACATCAATAAATACGTATTCAATTCTATAAATGCTTATAATAACAATTAAGCATTACAAAAATAACACATAAGATGTAAATAAAATATAAATACACACACATACAGACGCGCGCACACGCACTCTAATGCACACCTCACAAAAATGTAAGTCGTTTTGATGGGAGGTTTTGGGTCGTTTTTATTTTTTTTTTGAGGGTTTTTTTTTTTTTTTTTTTTTGCATAATTGGCTTTGTTTTTGTGGCATTTCCTTAACTTTTTCCCCTATTCTTCCTTAATTTCCTTATTTTTTAATTCGATGAATATTTTAAAAAAATAAGTGATGCACTGAAGCTGCATGAATTAAAGCAGTAGCGAGGGAAGTAGCGAGGGATCCCTGTATTCAGCACAAGTGGACATTGACTCTGTTATTTGGACATTTATTTTAACTTCTCTGCCCAATAATAAAATTACCATAACCCGTGTACCTGCTTGAATTTGTCTGCTGTGTTGCTACCACATGACTGGCTGACTGAATAATTGGATGAATAACCAGGTAGTCTGAATTATCTTACCACAGTTGAGCTCCTCTGCAGTCAGGGTGGCTACAGAGCGGCCATGCAGACGGTTGGGGAATTCACACGTGGCAGCAGCCTGGGCATTGCCAGATTCGGCGTACTGCTTAAGTAGGTCTGCCAGCCATAGAAGCTCACAGTCACAATGCAGTGAGTTTGAGTCCAGGCGCCTGAGTAGGGACACACCAATTTTATTTAAACTTATGTTGTTTAGATTTTAGTACCTGGCTATAGGTTTACAATTTGTCACATTAAAAAAACAGCATTGCAGTGTAAATACAAATAAGTAAACATTGTTAATGTAACAATGTTGTCAATCCTATAAAACTGTTTTTAAGAGGCAGAATGAGCCTTTTATCCCTTATACTGATACAGAAATTAAACTTTTACAAGTAATTCTATTCTTGAAATATCTTGCTTTCTTTATGGAATTACTTTGGTTCAGCAGGACTGTGACTTGTTCCTGTGATCAGACTTTTACAAAATTATCTGCCAGTTTGTACACTATTGAAAACTCTCAGTATTTGCGTCTGCTGTGGATTATGTGACCCTCCTCTTGTGTGTTGTTTTGCATTTGCTCTGAGCACTCACAGTCTCTTCATGGACTGTAGATGAGAGAAGGTCCCCAGTACAAGGTGTGTGATTCTGTTGTTGTGCAAAAACCTGTAAAAACCCAACATAATAACAACAAAAAACAAACAAAAAAAAGAAATGGTATCAAGAACTGTGTGCAATCATATCTCTCCACATTTAAGAAACCGCAAACACCAAGGGAGAATCCCACCTGATCATTTATAAATTATATGTGACGAAAGGCCAATCACAAAGAACTCACATTTTTAATTTAGCAGTGATACAACAGAAGAGACTGACGTAGGGTGGGGTGGATTTCAAAGCTGTAAAGTCTCATTCACATGTGTGTTGTAGTGGAGCTCCAGTACAGAGCAACATTGTGATCGAACCTGTCTGAGACAATTGTCCCATATCCATATAATGTCTGCACATGACTACAACAGAAACCACAATAAGGCTGTCACGTTGTTTATTTGATGATGATTGGCTATTATGTATCACTGAATTGCATGACAACTGGAAGTAATAATAATAATAATAATAATAATAATAATAATAATAATAATAATAATAATAATAATGCTAAGTGGAAGAATGATAACAGATTTATTACTACTAGTAAAAATATCATCTAAAAAGGAGGCTCATACACCACAGCTCAGACTTGTGTAGAATAAAAATCATGCAGCATGCAGATAGGTTTGCAGGTGATTTATTTATCATGAAGCAAATGACGATACCAGAAGTTTCATGAACTCATCAAGACTTACCTAAGAAATAGAACAAATTTAAACACATTCAATTTTTTTTCATTTCCCCCCATTTTTCTCCCTAATTTAGTCGCATCCAACTCCCACCCAGCCTTGCGATGGCCTGGCAAGCTGTCCGGGGTGTACCACGCCCTCGCCCGGAGTCGACTGAGATGGGTGTCAGCCTCCCCGCGACCATAAATTGGATTAAGCGGTTCAGAAAATGAATGGATGAATGAATTCCCACCCACCAAGTATTGCCTTCCCTATCACATGATCATCACCAAACAAGGAGATGCGAAAGCTTGCACACGCTCCTTCCGTGACATGCGCTATCTGCCCCCATGTACGACTGACCTCACAGACGCCCATGATTGGCTGGCGATCGCTGTGAGTGACAGGGAAGTGAGCGTACGCCATCCCTCCCTCCCGTCAGAGCTTGGCCAATCAGCTCTCATGGACTTCCGGTTACGGATGGCTGTGGCATTAACCCAGATTAAATTCTTGAGTGAGCCTCTTTCCCCACAGTATTTACAGCAGTGCATCACCAGAAAAAATATCAGGGGTCCAACTTTTTACTCACCTCTAAATTGCACCCCTTTCGATCACATCCCTTAAATTTGTGAGGAACTCGGCGGGGTTTCACAGACCTGCTACATGAGCGTTTCTCCACTGTTTGATGTAGTTGGTGTAAATGTTCTGCATTTCATGTTGTGCATTTCTTTCTTCTCCTAGTCTTGCAAGTAATCGGTGATCAGCTGCTGTGCCAGAAGGCGTTTGTAAAGTACATCTCCTGCATGAGCAGTGCAGAAGGCTGCAACGTGAATGCTGACCGGATTAGAAATGCAACCAATTATTGTGCTCGTTGTGAAAAAAAGATGAACATGGCGATGGGTATTCGGATCAAGCCGTGTTCGTCTACTTCTTCTTTTCCATTCGGCTTTTTCCCGTTTTCAAGGGTGGCCACAGCGAATCATCTGATTCACATGTTTAATTCGGCATAGATTTTGACGTCGGATGCCCTTCCTGACACAACTTTTTAGCACGGGGCAGAAACACGCTGACGGCTTTGCAGCTACTCTTGTCGAAAGTCAGCAATGTTTTTTTTTTTACATGAACCTCACAACATAGACAGTGAGAGACATGGCCGGCCTTTCATAACCCAGTTAGCTGCACATTGGGGGGCAGTGACAACCTTGTGGAGAGTGGGACGCGAACCCTCAACCTTAGGATCAGCCATCCAGAACACTCTACCAGGCCATCACTGCCCCTTTGGATCAAGCTGTGTCCGTCCTTGCTAAAATCAAGCTTCAGGGATTGTTGGGAGTTTGCCGCCATAGCAGAAAAAAAACACAGTTGGTAAATGCGAGGAGTGAAATTTTTTTGCTAAATTTAGTTTTGGGAGCATGAAGGGGCACGAGAGCAATCGCACCCCTTATACATGATGCACTGCTTACAGGTATTGTTTTGTTTTTTAAACAATGCAATGCATGTATACATGATAACAAATACATCATTGACTCTTGAGTAAGATTCATATCAATGCAAATAGTTTCTCTGCCATCAATCAGCAACAAAAGCAGATTACATTTTGACCAATTAATAGGAACATGATATACATAAATACAATTTGTAAAGCTGGTTAGTCCTCTAGTCCCATCTGTGATGACCATATGCTCCCTGAAAGCCCAGTCCTCAGAGACGTTCTTATTTTATACAGGAAATAATACGACTTCTTTCCCAGAGTTTGTGTAATCATTCGGTCACTCTTTACCAAACATGTTCTGGAACTTCAAACAGCATCCATCATCCATCATTTATCAGAATTAAAAACAGATGACCATGCTCGCTGAATATTAAGAAACACTGCCATCTTGCATTAAGCACGGGCTGAGCCTCTTTCTATCTGGCGTAAGGCCCATGAACACACTAACCTAGAAAAACACTTCATGCTAATATGTCTGGAGGCAAAGCCCCCCCTCCATTTTTATTGTTATACACACTTCCTGCACCTGGGATCTTTGAGAATCCTCTCTCTGTCCCTCACTCTTTGTATTCACCCAGGTGACTCCTCCATCCTGTTCTCAGAGACTGGAAAAGAAGGCTGGATTCTGGCACGTCACCCATAAATAGAGGTGGAACAAAAGAATTAGAGCAAATACCAAATCCAAACATCTGGTATGAAATCCAAGAGGAGGAGGTGGAGGTAGAGGTGGGGGTGGCGAGAAAACTTTTCCAGTGGTCATCCTCCCTGCAAGTCTGCTTCGTGTATAAGCTTGGGTGAGGTAAGCCAGGACTTTCATTAACATATTCCACAATTCCACAGACACAACACCGGGCTTTGATTTAGACTCAAATTTAAAAAGTGATAAAACCGAGTTTTAAAAAGTCTCCTCAAGGCGGCGTCCATTAATAATCACAAAAGAATCCATCTTTTGAAAAGGGATAAGCACACAGACTGATTTAAGGAATTATGGCTGCAGCATTTATAAGAATGTGAGAAGAGAAACCTACTCCGATGTCCCGTTGGAGGCATTGTGTGCATTTCACTACACTCTCAATGCCAGGCTACTGTCAGTGCAAAAATAAGCAATATGATCACCACTACTATTACCATGAATAGAGGTTATATAGTGTGTTAGATCAACCTCATGCATCTACATGACCACTTTTGATCTGCAGGCCAAAGACCCGTTAACATGATAAAAAAAAAAACAGCAGTGCACTGAATCAATCCTAAAGGAACTGAATGTCATGATATCCTAGAAGCACTCACAGCCGTTCCAACTTGGGCAAGTGAACAAAGCACTCGGGTTCTAACGCTTCAATGTTGTTGAAATGGAGATATCTGGAAGAAAAGAAAGAAGTGACATAGTATAAATACTGTACATCCATTTATTATGAGAACTTTCATTGTTCTGTGTCTTCTTTAGTATTCGAAATGTCTTTTATTTCAGGTTTTTTTTTTTTTTTTGCATAAATACGTATTTAATAGGCATTTGGATTATTACTGGGAAACTAACACACCCAGATGCTTGTGTGGGTTTCTTCCGGATACTCCTGTTTCCTCCCACAGTTCAAAGGAAGCTTCATTGCCCTAGCTCAGTGCTTCTGAATTATTTTCTGTGGCGCCCCCTCTAGGAAAAAAAAACTCTAGGAAAAGAAAAAATTCCCCCCCCCGCCACGAGCGACTATAAATCGTATTATTTGTCTATAAAATTGTTATTCGTACACCTCTGCATAACATTGTATTTTATTAACATTAAAAATAAAAAAGAAAGAAATATAGTTCAACTTACAATAAGGAAAAACTTCATTAACCTTGTTTTCTAATCGGTAACTGAAAAGATTTAAAGTGCACTAATGTGCCTGAAATTAAAAAAAAAAAAACATCCTTATTTAAACTCATTCAACTTATTTATGTCTTAATATCTCCGTCTCTCTCCGCCTTTCTCTTCATTCATGTTAGAAATGTTTCCGTGTTGTTTCTTGAGGGGTTGTTTACTGCGCTTCATATCGTTTGCTTGTGTGAAAAACGGCGACGCCATAGCCCGACAATGAGAGCGCCACTGCCAACTAATGGAGTGGAGGTGCAATTACACTTAATTCTAATACATTATCCCAGAAAAGCATGTCTCCCAGGTTCATATGCCCCCCGCCGCATCATATTGCACCCCACTATTTGAGAAGCACTGCCCTAGATGTAAATGGTTGTGTGTGGATTGGCTGACCCTGTACTGGACTGTGGGTTTGTTCAGGGTATAACCAGTCAGTCAGCTGATATGCTCATGCCTCACCACAACTTAATTAGGACAATATAACTCAGGAAATGAATGAATAAAGGATTGTTAGTTATTGTATTAGCTGAGTGTTGAGTTAATTAACATCTTATAATGATGTTGATAAAACCAATTAACGTGGGAGACTTACATAAAATATGAAATAGCTTCCAATCTTAGTGAAAGAGTACAAGTATTTAAAGCTAATTAAAATGGATTAATGTGATGTAAAAACTAATCCATAAAAAACCCAAGAGTTATTACAGTTTTTAAATCCAGATCAAAAGTCTAATCAGTAAACAGCTATTTATTTATTTATTTTTTATTATTTTTTTTTGGCTGTTGATATTTCTTGCTATCAGACAGGTTTGAGCTGACAATAAAAAGAATGTGTTGATTATATGCTTTTTTTAAAGAGTGCCCTGATTTGTCTGCAGCTAATGATTCTGAACTGAAAACATGACAATAGCACACAGGCCTCTGCAAAATTAAGTTTTGTTAGTATTATGTTTGACCTTCTCACACATATTTGAGGTTACAAAGTTTTTTCCTTTGCTGGGAAAAGCAATGATGCCAACAGAAAAAAAGACCAAAAGTAATAAACAAAGACATAACGCAGGCCTAAATAATCATGAGGTTTGGTTAAAAGGCACAATAGAAAAGTGTTTGCCCGATTGTCTGGAGATTATAATTTCAAGTCCTGGTGATATTACAGCTCGCCATGGCTTGAGACCCAATAGACTAAAACGGCCCATGCTTCAACCACAATCACAGTGACATTAGAAAAATGGCAGGCATCATGTATGCGGAAGAAGGTAAATGGTACTTTTTATTTAATGCTGCCCTATGATATTGCATGAGCTAACTGCACTCTGCTGACTTTACATGTCCAATGGAAGCAACTCTCCCTGGGTTGTGAGATTGGGGAAAGCTGACTGGCTGGCAGGTGGGAATGGATCAAGGATATGAAGAGAAAAACCAAAGCTATTTTTATTATAGCATAGCAAACAACTAATGTATTGTTACTATTACTACTACTAATTTTCCTATTGATGATTCATTACACTACAGTGGTACCTCACCTTACAACAGTCCCAGTCCCAGCAAATGAAAAATCCAAGTTACAAAAAACATTTTCCAAAATTTTTTGTCTCTGTATACGAAACCAGTTCCTCTTACAAAATGCACCATTCAAACATTCAAACGCGCCATTCAAACATTAAAACAATGCACGAGCTGCTCTCCGATTGACCATATTTCAACATCCCGCCCCGCTGGCCTCCCATTGGCTAGGAGGGATGACGCAGCTCCCTTCCATTGGCTATATCCCAACATCCCGCCCCGCTGGCCTCCCATTGGCTAGGAGGGATGACACAGCTCCCTTGAGCAGCAGCTTGTTCATGAGATTTTTGAGTGTGCTCATTGCAACTATTTTTTTTGGCTCAGACTTAATCTTGCATGAACATTTGTAAGATTATAACTCTGCTAAAACGACATGGTCAACACGAAGCAAGTACCTTAAAAGGTATGCTTTTATAATTTTTAAAGAGTAGTATTGGGGATCTTGGAACGAATCACACGTTTTACATGTAAAATGCGGTTCAACTTATGAAAAATCCAGTTTTGTAAGGTGAGGTACCACTGTACTACTATTACACCTATCACAGCTGCCAATGCTATTATGAGCAGTTTCCGCCTTTATGATGGCCCATTTATCCGTCCCTTGTTCGTACACATCTTGATCTGGATTGGCTGTTCACTCTATAGCTGTTACTTGATGAGTACTAACATGTGAGAATGCATACTAAGAACCTTTTGAAAATTTATTGTATGTCTCATGTTTTAAACATTTAAATAATACAAAATTAAATTAACAGCAACAATATTCTTGGAAAACCATCTACTGATTTCTACAAAGCACATTAATTACACTTTTACATAATTGACAGCATAATGAATTACAGTGATCCCTCGATACTTCACGCTTCAATTCATGCGGCTTCAGTGCATCGTGTTTTTTTTTTTTAAATATTCATCAAATGAAAAATAAGGAAATTAAGGAAGAATAGGGGAAAAAAGCTAAGGAAAATGCCGCAAAACAAAGCCAATTATACAAAACAAACAAACAATAAACCCAAACAAGCAAAAACAACAACAACAAAAAAAACAAACCAGAACCCCTCCGTCACTACTACAGTGGTATCTCACATTATGAAAGACCCAACTAACGAAAAATCCAAGTTACGAAATACATTTACCTAAAATTTCCGTCTCTGGATACAAAAAAATATCACGTTACGAAATGCAACATCTCAAAAATTCAAACAATGCGCACTCAGCTTCGTAGCCACCCAAATCCCCCGAAACGTAAATACACTTGTAGCATCCGGTATTTTGTTTTGAAATTGGCACGATAGAGTTGCTCTCCCATTGGCTATCTCCCAACACCCTGCCCCGCTGGCCTCCCATTGGCTAGGAGGGAGCTGCATCTCCATGATACCCATGATGCTTTTCGTGTGCCTTCGACACATTGTTCGTCACGGAGTTCTAACATGCGTAAAGGACAAAGTTACTGTTGTTTCATGAGTTTTTCGAGTGTGCTCATTACAATTGTATTTTTCGTCATACATTATGGGCCCCAAGAAAGTGATTCCTGGTGCGAGTGAAAAGAAGAAGCAGGCTTGTGGCATGTGGTTGAGTGGTATCGCAAAGGAATATGGCCGAAACCCGTCTACCATCGGTACGATATTGAAGCAGAAGATGGCTTTAAAAGGTATACTTTATCATTTTTAAAGGGTTTAGGGGGTAGTATTGGGGGCCTTTGAACTAATCAGGCCTTTTACATGTAAAATGCGACTCAACTTACGAAAAAATCAGGTTACGAAACCACTTCTGAAATGGATTAATTTCATAAGGTGAGGTACCACTGTACTTACATTTTTATGTGAGGTATGCATCTGTGTGCACTCGCGCGTCTGTATGTGTATTTATATTTTATGTATTTTTGAATGTTTAATTGTTATTATAAGCATTTATAGCATTTAATATGTAGTTATTGATATTATATACACATATACATGTACGTATACGTCAGTCAGGGGGGTTGATCCTACTTTGCGAAACTCGGAGGTTGCGGGGGGATCTCAGTCCCAATTAACCACGAAAAGTGAGGGATCCATGTACTTTAGGATGAAAAAGAAACACAGTTCACAAAAATATCATAGGAGCTCCACTTTTATTCAGTGCCCAAATCTGTACTTGTGACCGGCCCCAGCATAATATGGATTAAGTCGTGAGATAGGGTTTTGAGTAAAAGCCAAAGTAATCTGAAAACGGCTTACCTGGATCAAAACGCAATACAGTATCGCTAAAAACACACCCTTTAAAATATAATCTTCAACATGACCAAGCTCAAATATCCATAAACACAACTAATCCATGCTACAACTCTTGTTTAAAAAGGGATCCATGTCCAAGTTGTTGTAAAACAATAGAAAAATCTATTTATTTAGCCTATTTTCAACCCACTTTTGTGATAGCACAGGATATTTCCCTATTAGACATATTCACGACCAGAATCCCAGAAGGATTCCCTGAATCATAATGATCCAACGGTGAGAAGCCTCAAAACAGACATGACTCGGGGTAAATAGAGCTCATCTGTTGCAAAAAAAATGGTAGTAAGATCGATTGGTCAAGAGCCAGATTAATTTACCCCGAGTCATTTCTGTTTTGAGGTTTGGGAGTTTCAAATGCAAACTTTCGGAAAACTGTAATTGTTATTTTCTCATGAGTAGCATTTCCTGATTAGCAAAATACAAAGTGATGCAACTCACTCATTTTTTTCCATGCTAGTATCATGTATTATACCTCATTTTAAAGCTTTATACATTCTCTTTTTAAATAAACGAATATCTCACCATGTCAAATTTCCTACTTAATCTGTATTATGCTGAAGTGGGTCACATATTACTGCAACTTCTATAAATATTATTACTAGTGTAAATAAAAACAATACTATAGATAATACTATATTACAGCTAGCATTTCTCTCAGAATTACTCTTGTTACTATTATTGTTACCACTACTACTCCTATTACTACAACTACTACAAGTAGTCTCTTGTAGTCAGATGAGAGGACCTGAATAATGCATGGTTTGTCACGGGGACCATATGCGCAAGTTCCAGAACTTAGGGGTCATGGGTTAACACTACAAAAACAGCTCGCAGCATATGCTATATGTATGTCGTTAGCGAGGCACCAAAGCCTTAGTGCTACGTATCAGCTTCCTGGCTTAGCTGTCAAAACAATAATCAACTCCGTGATATATGCAGACACTGTTCCATCTGATCATTTTATACAAGGTTATCCTACTTATGCTCAAAGTCCTTTAAAAAAAAAGATAAATAATAAAAAATAAATAGGGAAGGAAGGTGAGGTTTTGAAGGAAGATAAAAATAAGATACGAAAATATTACAAGGTTACTTACAGTTGTTCTAGAGAGTTAAGTCCCTTGAATGCTTGCCGGTCAATTGATTGGATTTCATTCTTGTACAAATAGCTGTGCAGAGAAATAAACAGATTAACATGTTAGAAACACTGGAGTTATTAACTAACGTGAACATACTGATTTATTAATGAATCCCAGATCATTCTGACCGTGAATATATAATTGGAGTTTATTATTGCTGCATTACATCTGCAGCGTCTAAATAACCCTGTTATGCATTCAAGCTTTATGGATTTTTTTTATTTATACAAAAATGGTCACAACTAACAAGAAGTACAAAAGTCAACATTTGACAGAAATGACAGGAGGGTTGATATATTGTCTGCAACTGAAATGGTTTGCTTTATCAATCAGTGTGGAATGTGACGGGGTGACTGCACACGTGAACATGGACAGTTGATGTTGGCAAAGCAGAAATGCACCGTGGGAAACAGGAACTCGGTACTATGAGTCTATCCTCTAGGGAGTAGGCATTGCTGCAGTCAGCTGTTCATGATAATATAAATATTCTTGAAGCCTGGCTGATCATTTTCCCTCATATTAAATTACAAAAATACAGTTCAGTCATTCTGCTCAGTTGTTCAGTGTTTGCTCAAGTGATCTAAATATTCTGAGAACTTGAAGGACTCTATTAATCATTCATTATAGTACACAAATGAAGCCAATGGAATCCATTTATACTCTGAGCTGGTATAAAAACTCACAGAATTTGAGTGCACAACCTTCAAATTATACTACACTACAGCGTACACGCTATTATTCTGGAAATACAGTGTTTGGATGTCACGGTGGCTAAATTCAGCCTAAAACTCAAAAGTACAAAACCCAAATTGAGGTTCTCTTCTCATAGCATACCTTAAATAAACTATATACAGGGATCCCTTGCTACTTTGCACTTCAATTCATGCAGCTTCAGTGTATTGTGGTTTTTTTTTTTATATCCATCAAATTAAAACATAAGGAAATTAATGTAGAATAGGGGAAAAAGTTAAGGAAAATGCCACAAAAAACAAGGCCAATTATGCAAAAAAAACCCAAAAAAAAAAACCAAAAGACAGAACAAAAAAAAAATCCTAAACAAACAAAAAACAACCCAGAACCTCCCATCAAAATTACTTACATTTTTGTGTGGTGTGCATCTGCGTGCATGCGCGCACATGTCTGTATGTGTGTGTGTATCTATAATTTACTTACATCTTGTGCATTCTTTTTTAATGTTTACTTGTTATTATAAGCATTTATAGCATTGAATATGTATTTATTGATATTATATAAACATAGTCAGTCATACCTCACCTTACGAAATTAAGCCGTTCAAGAAGTGGTTTCGTAACCTGATTTTTTCGTAAGTTGAGTAGCATTTTACATGTAAAAGGCCTGATTCGTTCCAAGGCCCCCAATACTACCCCCTAAACCATTTAAAAATGATAAAACTATACCTTTTAAGGCCTCCTTCTGCTTCAATTTCAGTACCAATGGCAGACGGGTTTTGGCACTTTTCCTTTGCGATATCACTCAACGGAATGACATGAGCCCGCTTCTTCTTTTCACTCGCACCGGGAATCCCTTTCACCGCAAATCACACACATACGCACGCGTGTGTGCGTGTGTGTGTGTGTGTGTATGTACGTTCATGAGTGTGTGTGTGTGTGTGTGTGTGTGTGTGCGCGAGAGTGTGTGCGTGCGTGCGCATGTTGACCATGCCTTCTTAGAGTTATAATCTTACAAATGTTTCTGCAAGGTTAAAAGCCTGAGCCAAAAAATAAAGTTACAGTGAGCACACTCGAAAAACTCATGAAAGAACAATAACTCTGTCCTTTACGCATGTTAGAACTCCGTGACAAACAATGGGTCGAAGGCACTCAAAAAGCATGATGGGTATTATGGAGATGCAGCTCCAGAATAGCCAATGGGAGGCCAGCAGGGCGGGGTGTGGGGAGATAGCCAATGGGAGAGCAACTCGCGCATTGTTTGAATTTTTGAGACGTCGCATTTCGTAACGTGAATTTTTTTCGGATCCAGAAACGGAAATTTTAGGTAAATGCATTTCGTAACTTGGATTTTTCGTTAGTTAGGTCTTTTATAAGGTGAGGTACCACTGTACATGTACGCCTTCATCAGTGGGGAGGGGGCATCCTACTTCGCAGATTTCAGTGGTCACGGGGGAACTCGGTCCCAATTAACCGCGGAAAGTGAGAGCTCCCTGTGTACTGTATTTTTCACCAAGACATTGTGTACATGTTTATTTATCTTTTAAACCTTGCCCAGACTATAGGCTATACTGCTATACTGGTTTAACTGAATGAGGAGCCTTGTTAAGGAACAGTCTGGATATGGCAAGTTTACATTACACAACTTTTTGCCCAGTTATCTGGAAGCTTAAAGGTTAGATACACGCATTTCAGACCTTTAGTTTTAACTATGTACACCAGTGGCACAACAAAGGATTTCTGTTTTCTAATCCCCAGGAATACTATAAACCACAGATCTTCAGGAAGCTGGTTTCCCACCTTCCACTAAAACACTGATTCTGTACATGTGCACAAGGCAGCCTGTTTGGCTTCCTCCTCACATTTATGTTCTTTCTGCTCTCTGTTCCTACTCTGATTAGTTGACTTAAAAGCTCCATTCTGAAAGTGAGGGGAGGCCACTATATATGGGGCGGGGCAGTGGGAAAGGCTAGTTAATCAGAAAGCCCAAGTGTGTGCACTGATAGACCTAAAAAAAGAAAAATCTGAAACCTTGCAGGATGGCATGGTTGGTAATGGTGAGCATGTCCACCTCACAGCAAGAAGGTCCAGCTCAGGTGCTTCTGTGTCGCAATTTCTTGTTTTCATTAAAAGAACTTCAGGACATTCTTCTGATTCTTCTCCAAGCAAGCATAGCAATGCTTGATGTGACAAAACAAACTTTGTTTGCATATTTAATCATGACAACCATGACTAGCCATCAAACAGTATGAAGTCAATTTTTCACGTAGATATGTATCATACAGATCCGAAAAATGGAATTCTACGAACATTTTCATAAAAGAAACACATTTTACTGAGGCACAACAAGCACAATAAACAAGAAAGTAAGCCTTGTTTACTATTGTTACCATTACAAATATTACTTCAAATTTGACTGTGCATTATTTTACCTATCAATTCCCTTCTGTTTCATAATCCCAAACAATATACATTTTTCCTGTCTGGCCCAAGGTGGATTTGGCAACTATACACCTGAGCTTTACCGCTACGCTTACATTCAGTCATGCTTGTTGACATTATACTTCTCTCCCAGGTTCCCTCTTGCAATCTCATCAGCTGTAGTTCCTCCCTGTACTCATTTCCATTCACAGTACATTTCACACTGCGGGAGTTCGAGTCATAGACGGATCCAGATATTTAGCCTGGTAGATATCTTTCAGCATCTGTGATGCATCAGTGACACATCAGCAGTGGCTTGTTAATTCACCTCCAATCTGGGGTTTTCCTCTGCAAATCTCCAAACACTCCGACTGGAAAATCCAGAGCTGAAATGGTGGCGTGAACTTGGTATAAATGTCACTAAAATCTTTGCTTGGTAAACTCTTTTCCCTAAAAACCAAACCTCGTGATTAAATCAAGCTGTTCGACAGCCTCATAAAATAGGAAAACTGACACAAACAACATCAGGTTAGCTGGTACAGGGATCCCTCGCTACTTCATGCTTCAATTCATGTGACTTCAGTGCATCGCTCTTTTAAAAAAAAATATTCATTGAATTAAAAAATAAGGAAATTAAGGAAAAATAGGGAAAAAATTAAGGAAAATGCCACAAAACAAGGCCAATTATGCAACCCCCAAAAAAAAAAAAAAAAAAAAAAAAAAGTATATCTTTACTGGTTCCCATTTATACTGCTGGGTGAACTGAGGCACACTTGTTGTTAAGACGTGGCCCAGGGGTCTTAGCACTGTGGGGGTCTAACTGGGATTTGAACACACAACCTCAAGATCATGAGCCCAGCACCCTAAACACAACCCCACTACTCTGCTATCACAGACGCTCCCTGACTTACGTTCATCCGTTTTACATTTTTTCGATTTTACGTTTTTTTTTTTTTTCCAAAAAAAAAAAAAGTCAAATTTTGAGTTTAGATGTACCTATGTAGTACGCTGACGTAATGACGCATAATGCTGTATTTATTGGTTACAAACTACAGACTGAATGTGTGTCTATATACATATATGTATATATATATGGATTTTGTTTGGACATGTACAGAGGAGGGATAGAGAGTATATTGGTAATAGGATGCTGAGGCTGGAACTACCAGGCAGAAGGCCTAGAGGAAGACCAAAGAGACGATTCATGGATGTGGTGAAGGAGGACATGAAGGTCGTTGGTGTAAGAGAAGAAGATGCAAAGGATAGAGTGAGATGGAGGCAGATGATTGGCTGTGGCGACCCCTGAAGGGAAAAGCCGAAAGGAAAAGAAAAAAAAGATATATATATATATATATATATATATATATATATATATATATATATATATATATATATATATATATATATAGCGCGTCTCTGTGATCTTTGTGTTTACACTGTTTTGCGGACTTTTGTAACCCGAAGCAAATATGGTTGGTCAGAAGTGTAAGTCTACTAGCATGGGTGCAAGTGTCATACACAGAGATGAATTAACTATCTGCTCAGATCGGCACAATCTACCATGAATACTCAGTTAAGCAGTTGTACAATGAAAACCCGAATCCAAAAATTACAGAACAATTACAGATATTTATTATCTTTTAGCAGAATCCTAAGAGTGTATACTTATTTTTATATTAATATTCATGAGGATTTGTACTTATTCTTTGTATGCATCTCTTAAATAAAGTTTACTTTCTTACCTACACAAAAGAAAGAACTCTCTGCTTTGCTGGGATTGACATCAGTGCAGGCTGTGTTCTAAATGAGTTCAACGGCACCCCTGTGCACTGGAAAGACCGGAAGTCTGTATAACCCACAGCAAGTACACTATTTTCGGTCTTGAGCGCCTCACATATTGTAAGCGTTGATTGGCTGTTTTAAGCTTCATGTGTAGTGACTCGGTATAAATAAGTGACGTATTTGAAATTAATGTTGATATTATTTGATATATTTGATATTATTTTACAGTGTTATGATTATAATAATTGATTTAGGGGTGTTTTATGTGACACGGTAATGGTATTTATGGATGTATAGTACAGTATGAGCGTCATACGTCACACGTCATACGTCATACGTCACTGTAACAACTTACGTTCACTTTCAACTTACGTTCGGCCGTCCGGAACCAATTAAAAACGTAAGTCGGGGAGCGTCTGTATTGAGTATTACTCATTTTCCAAATTACTTAAAGCTACCAGGGTGTCGAGGAAGCTGGAGCTGGGTGAATACGAGTGCGCCCTGTAAGGTCAACACAAACATTCACAGTCACACCTAGGGGCAATCTGGAACAGCCAATTAGGCTAATGTGCCTGTCTTTGGACTGTGGGACAAGACTGGAGTAGCTGGAGGAAGCCCACACATGCACTGAGAGAACATGTAACACTCAGAAGCACGCAAACAGCCTTGTTGAGCCTGGGACTCAAACCCAGAACCTTTTAGCTGTAATTGATAACCATTATGTTACAATGCTGTAGTAACCATACTAACCCGTTTTTTTTTTTCCAGAGGGGTGGCAACATGCTGTCATGGTCTGTGCTGGCTAGCAAACTAACCTTTCCTTAGTTCATTGCAGGCGCTGGAAGGGGCGTGGCGGTTGCCGGTTGAGGAGTTTCCGAGCTGAGCGCACCTGACCCTAATCTGCAATCAGCGGCAGCCAGTGATAAAAGGGAGTGGCATGCTCCCCTCCGCTGTCAGAAGATTCTGTTGTGGCGGGAGTGTATGCGTATGACCCAAGGATGCAGGAGACCGAAGGATGGTTCAACGATTTATTAAACATTAAGCACTGTCAATCACTAGAACACGAAAATCAAGAAAACTGGTCGAGCACGAAGCACGAACCAGGGCTCAGAGAGAACATCGAGAAGCAGAGTCACTGAAACCAATCTTCTGACAGCGGAGGGGAGCATGCCGCTCCCTTTTATCGCTGGCTGCCGCTGATTGCAGATTAGGACCAGGTGCGCTCAGCTCGGAAACGCCTCTACCGGCAACCGCCACGCCCCTCGCCAGCGCCTGCAATGAACTAAGGAAAGGTTAGTTCGCCAGCCAGCACAGACCATGACACATACTTCCATATTAATCATACTTTAAACTGCTTTTCGAGACATGCAAAAGATTCAATTTTCCTATTAGTTGTCCCAAATTATAAAACACGTTCAATGCACCACATGGGTCGCTACACCAAAGACCAGGAAAAGGTGACATGAGTTTCGACAATCATTTTCTCCAACTGTATTATTTTAGTTTTCAGGTAAAAAGACACACGTGTATCACGTTATGGCTCTTTTCCCTATTGTCAGAGTTTAATGTTATGAGCCTTTCAGTGGTGAAAATATGCTGGATGCTTAGACAGATGTGTTTGGCTGGCATGATAACACTGTGTAGCCGTCTGTCACTTTACAACTATAGCGTTCGGACTCAATACTGCACTGATGTCCCTCTTTTTAGTCCCCAAAATGATCTGAAACTATAGCCCATGTTAAAACAATCCTGGACTTTTCATTAAGTAAAATTCAATTTAGTAGTCATTTTAAGACAATTTGAAACAAACACACTGCAGAGATGATGCATTTGGCTAGGGCATGAGTCATAAACGAGTCACTACATGACTTGAAAAGGTCTTTTCCAAACTACAATCTGTAGAATTAAGGCTGTATGTGTTTCAGAGCAGGGGCATAATGATGAGGGCTGTAATAATAGAAGGAATTATAATATCTGGATTGGATTTATTTACCTAAATGTAGCAATATTTGATGTGATCCAGCTGGTGATAGACACGACTTAATTTAACAAACTGACTCACTTTAGAATAGTGACTCCATTCTGTCCGCTAAAAACAAACAAGAACAATTCATATGTAGCTTGAGCAAAAGGTTTACTGGTGATTATATAATTATACAGGGGTCCCTCACTTTCCGCAGTTAATGGGGACTGAGCCCCCACCACCCCCCACCCACCACGACCACCGATTTCCGCGAAATAGGATCAACCCCCCCCCCCCCCCCGACTGACGTATACGTACATGTATATGTGTATATAATATCAATAAATACATATTCGGTAATATAAATGCTTATAATAACAATTAAACAATCAAAAATAATGCATAAGATGTAAATAAAATATAAATACACACACATACCGACATGCGCACGCACACACACAGATGCACATTTCACATGAAAATGTAAGTAGTTCTGTTGGGGGGTTTTGGGTTGGTTTGTTTTTTTTGTTTTTTGTTTTTTTGTGGGTTTTTTTTGCATAATTGGCCTTGTTTCGTAGCATTTTCCTTAACGTTTCCCATATTTTTTCCTTAACTTCGTTATTTTATTTTTCGGGGAATATTTTTGAAAACCCTACGATGCACTGAAGCCGCAGAAACTGAAGCACGAAGTAGCGAGGGATCACTGTATTTGTTAATTTCCTAAGCAAATAGTTCCATTTTGTACATAAGGTCTTCACAGGCCGATGTCTAACAAAGGACTGACCTAAGAATGAACTTCCTAACCTGCAGGTTTTTAAAAAGCTGGACACGTACTAATTACACTTAGCGGTAAACACTTAAATTACCCCTCCAGTTCCAGGCACCCAAAGCATCACTCACTGTGAACAACATCCTCACCACTACAAAGCACATCCCTACCAGAAAAATGAAAATACCAGGATCTAGAAAGTCACTTCACTTCTCAAAATCACTTCAAAGATAGCTGACTTCTATACTAGCTTGAAACGGTGCATGTACACTCTGTATGTAGGTTGAATTTCAAGTGATTTCAAGGAAGTCAGAGCAATTTTCTTGTGTAGTGTCTGTTTTACTGGACATTTTAAAAAATCATAAATCAATTGTTGCAATACTCCTATTTAATTATCTGTATTAATTATCTGTAGCTTATCTGTTAGTGTCAGAGGCAGCTTGAGTCAATAGCTATTGATTATGAGTGAGAGGTGGAGTACATCTCGAAAAGACCACCAATGAATCACAGGGCTAATACAGTGCCATACAACCATTCACACTAAAATTAATAGTAATATTATTCAACAACTGCCTGGAATTAATATTATTAATAATTTAATGATACTATGGCAATATTATATATTTATGAGAGTTTGGCAGTTTGTATATGTTCTCTAAGCTACCTACATTTCATTCATTCATTCATTTTCTGAACCACTTAATCCTAATTATGGTCACGGGGAAGCTGGTGCCCATCCCAGCCGACTCCGGGCAAGGGCAGAATACACCCTGGACAGCTCGCCAGTCCATTACATTCGGCCGTCCGAAACCAATTAAAAACGTAAGTCGGGGAGCATCTGTATTATTATTATTTTAATAAATCATACAGTAGTATTTTAGTGTGCTTTTCATGGTTATGTTTATGTGTAAACAATCATATAGTTCATGGACATCACAGAATAAAACAGTCTTCTGATTGATTCAGTGATATCCACCTCGTCTTTGGTGAATAATTGCTGATTAACATATGAGCCAGCCAGTCGTTCTGTCGTCAGTAAAAAATCTCCAGACACATAAGGAAGTTAAATGCATAAAGCAGGTGTGATATTAAAGATGAGAAATGTAGCCATGCTGCCTGTATGTCAACCTAAATCCAGACAGCACAACTGAGGCTTTCTGTGAAGAACAAGGATAAAAAAGTGTGGGAAGGACGGTTATTCAAGCAGCTCTTTGTTCTCCTCTGCCTTTAGGTGATGAATCCCAGACAGCTCAAAGCACGGTAACGGCAATTAAGTGCCATAATGTTTGAGATTCATTTTCCATCCCAAGCAATCGCAACTAAGTGTCAGGATTCAAAAGACAAAATCAGAGAGAGCAGTGTTCGGGGAAATTGTGCCGAAAATGACTGATTAAATTGACAAATGTAGCATTAGTATCCAGAATAGATAAAGATATTGACCGCTTTTAAAAATCAAACACCTGACAATAGGTGTGAAGTGCAAGAAATGTCATGAGTCAACTCACAGATATTTCAAGTTCTCCAAGTCCTCAAAAGCTCCTTTTGAAATTCTTCTGATGTTATTGTTGTTTAAAAGACTTGGGAGAGAGACAGAAAAAAAAGAGAGAACACAGACAACAAAACAGAGGACATATGTTAAACAGATGGTTATACAGTCAAGGCATGCATCATCAATTCTGTCAAACACCATGTTGTGGGGGATTGAAGAAAAACAGGAATCCAAACAAAACAAAAACTTTTATAGTGTTACAAAGAGTGAATTCTTGTAGCTTTATCCAAGTTCAGGACGTAACAGATTTCGGGTTCTCACGCAGATCTGCTGTCATATGTAACTAACCCATAAGGCAGTTTTCAGGTTTACGATAATGTCTCTGCAGCTGAAAGTGATTCAGAGAGCATCAGTGAACCAATTATAAAAAAAGCACCACACTCTCTATTCTAGAAAGAAAAATATTCCAAGAGTTACTGAATCTTCTCTGGTGGCCTGCGTTTCCTGAGTAACTTCTGAACACACTTAAGTGCTTCCCATGTAATTTACTGTGAGCCTCTATATACAAAAGTAGTCGTGTAAAAAAAGTACATCCTGTGAATATTTACATTTTTTTAGAAGAATTTTACAAGAAAACATTTTTTTTCTTTTTATTACAACACCTAGAGATGACGAGATTGCATTAAAAAAAAGCAAAAAAAGAGCAAAAAAAAAAAAAACATTTTGAGATTCTTGGCAACTTCTTTTCACATCAAAGAGCTGAACTGACTTGAGGTATCCAGTTCTGGACAAATCTTTTGGAATCTAAGCCACTTGGAGATGATTTTCCTTACAGTAAAATGATTCATTTCAAATAATTTACACATCTGTTTAAATCTCTCTGCAGACTCACAGGCATCTACAACTTTTTTTTTTTTTTCCTGAAAGCCTGAGCGAACCCTGTAGATCTTGGCTTGGTGGCGCTACACACTTCCATAGCAAAGAGAACATGATATCTGGTTTAAATAAAACAGGTTCCACCTGCAGGAGCTTCTAATCAATGGCACCTAATTTGAAGATGTAATTATATACTGATGGTGTAATGGTGAGCACGTCCGCCTCACTGCAAGAAGGTCCTAGGTTCGATCCCCAGCCTGGGCGTTTCTGTGTGGAGTATGCATTTTCTCCCTGTGCTTGCTTGGGTTTCCTCCGGGTACTCCGGTTTCTACCCACAGTCCAAAAACATGCACAGTTGGTTAATTAGCTGTTCTAAATCACCCCTAGGTGTAAATGGTTGTGTGAGTGTTAGCCCTGTAATGGCCTGGTGAGCTGTCCAGGGTGTACCCCACCCGGAGTCGGCTGAGATGGGTACCAGCCTCCCTGTGACCCTAATTAGGATTAAGCGGTTCTGAAAATATATGAATTAATTATATACCAACGTGTTCTTTTTCATTAAAATCATGAAAATTAACTGTAAAAATAGTCAATTTTATTGAACAACTTTGATTGAAGGCACCGTATCAAAGAGAGTGAAATTCTTGCTTGTTCGAAAATGAAATTAAAACAGCAATTTCCAGGTAACACACTCAATTTTTTTTACATGACTGTATATTTTCTGAAAGCACATGAACAGAGCAACTGTGTGAAGTTGAACAGTGGCCTACGAGAGCAGGAAAAATAAATTCTGCACAGATTATGAGGCAGCCCGCATGTGTGGCGTCCGACAGAAAGCAGCGTCCCGAGCATATTGTCATAGTAAACAAGGGCTCATAAAAATTTATTGGAGATTGAAAACAAAGCGAGGTTGACAAACTGTACATGACACTTACAGCGTGTTGAGGTTCCTCAGTCGTCCGAAAGAGCCCGGCTGTAAGTCCTTAATTTTGTTAAACCTCAGGTCTCTGTTATAAAAAATACATGCAGAAAAAATGATTAGATGATAATGAACAATAACACAAAAACACACAATTGACATGATATGAAACAAACAATAACTGAGAAAATTTTTACTATTGTCTGAATGTCAAAGAAATCAGAATATACAGGGATCCCTCACTTTTTGCGATTAATTGGGACCGAGATCCACACGCGACCATCGAAATCCACGAAGTAGGATCACCCCCCCAACACCCCCCTGACTGATGTATACGTACATGTATATGTGTATATATCAATAAATACATAATCAATGCTATAAATGCTTATAATAACAAACATTAAAAAAATAACATGAGGTAAATAAAATATAAATACACACACACACTGATGGTATTGCATGAGAAGAAGACGCCACACATACATACATGCGCATACACACACAGATTCAAAAATGTAAGTAGTTTTGATGGGAGGTTTTGGGTTGTTTTTTGTTGGTTTCGGGTTGGTTTTTTTTGCATAATTGGCCTTGTTTTTGTGGCATTTTTCTGAACCTTTTTCCCCTATTCTTCATTAATTTCCTTATTTTTAATTCGATTAAGATTTATTTATTTATTTTTTGACACCTAGAGGTGATATGGAATAGCAAATTAGCCTATTGTGCATGTTTTTAGACTGTGGAAGGAAACCGGAACCCAGAGAAAACCCACACAATCACGGGGAGAACATGCAAACTCCACATAGAAACACCCATATATGTGTGTGTGTGCATGTGTTGACCATGTCTTCTTCGCAGAGTTATAATCCTACAAATGTTTATGGAAGGTTAAAAGCCTGAGTCAAAAAACAGTAACTCTGTCCTTTACACGATAATCATTATGGGAGGTGTGTGTGTGTGTGTGTGTGTGTGTGTGTGTGTGTGTGTGTGTATATAGCGGCACAGTGGTTAGCACGTCCGCCTCACACAGCAAGAAGGCCTGGGTTCGATTCCCAGCCTGGGCGTTTCTGTGTGGAGTTTGCATGTTCTCCCCGTGCTTGCGCGGGTTTCCTCTGGGTGCTCCGGTTTCCTCCAGCAATCCAAAGACGTGCACTGTAGGTTAATTGGCTGTTCTAAATTGACCGTAGATTCTCTCCTGCAACGGCACCGGAACCCAGTCGTATTGGCACTTGCCTTTCCATTGGATCCTTCCGGTGGCGCTGAGAGGGGGGACTTGCTGCTTGGGTAACAGCCTGTCCCTCATTACTCCCTACCCGGGCTCTGCGCACTGGGGAGTATCACCAGCCGGGATACCAGCCAGAGCGCAGCCATAGTCCTTCGGGACTGACGGAGGCCTACCATATATATACATACATACACACACACACACACACACACATATATATATATATATATATATATATATATATATATATATATATATAGGTAGATACATGTAAGGGTCATAAATAAGCTTAGAAATAAAAACTAAAAACGTTCGCTTACTTGATGTTTAATGGCGCATATGCGTGGTGGATAACAAGCAATTAATCCTTTCATTCATTCATCCATTTTCTAAACTACTTACTCCTAATTAAGGTCATGGGGAGCGTCCCATCTCAGCCGACTCTGGTTGAGTTTAGAGTACACTCTGAACAGCTTGCCAGGACATTACAGACAAGCAATTATTGAGTGATACTACATGTGAGGTATGATTTCAGATTTATGCAGATTAATGGGGTTTGAAATATGAATAATTTTACATATTGAACAAACGCTCATTCATTCATTCATTCATTCATTTATTTATTTTCTGAAGCGTTTAATTCTAATCAGGGTATTGGGGAGGATGGCGCCCATCTCAGTCGACTCTGGGCGAGGACAGAGTACACCCTGGATAGCTCAATGAAATTAAATTCCTGAATTCATACAAAATATTTTCAAATTATCAGATGTCAGTCATGGAAAATTCAGCTTGTCGAAGAATACCAATAATTATATGATGGCTTTCACTCCGAAATGAGGAAATACGAAAAAAAATAAAAATAATAATGACCATTAGCCCAAGATAGCGAATCTACTATACACTGTGATCTACCATGTCAGAAAGCGTACGTTTTATAAATTAATTTTGTGCAGTACTCCTAAGAGTGGAGACAAACTCTCATGCATGACAGCAGTTCAGTTTCGTAAGAACTAAGACACACACACATCCCTTCTGACTGATCTCACGCTCTGTGCTACAGATGTTATTTACATTTTGAACATAAAACTCAATACAAGGGCTTCATTAGTAGCAGCATGAGGCAACATAAAAAAGAGGCAAATAAAATGGTCTATGCCATTCATGATTGCGTAGGTTATTCATTTTGGTATCAGCATCAATCTTATCAACAAATAATGACTGTCTAAAACTGTGTTCTGAAAAAAAAAAGAAACAAAAAAAAAACATGGAATGAACATTTAACAAGGGAGGTTGCCTTAAAATGGCATTTTCATTTTTTTCTATTCCCTACTGTCATGATTGCATTATCTGGCATTCATGTGTTTTTTTTTTTTTTTGTTTGGGTTTTTTTTTTGTGGAAAACTATCTACTATCTAATCAATTACAATGTCAGCCAGTTCATCTCAACAAAATCCCCAAACAACACGTTGTAGCCACAACAGAGACCGCTTTGGGTCATATGAATGATTAAAAACTTCGCCTTGTTCATTAGCTCAAATTCTTCATCAGAACACTCTGAGCTGTTTTATTTCTGGATTGTCATCAAATATAATAGATGACATTTTCAAAGAAAACATGGACTGCTTGAAATTATTCGAGAAACTCAGGTATGACAAAAACAAACAAACAAGCAAACAAAAATTATTAAACCTTTATTTATGACCCTTGGCAAAAGTCCACACTGTAGATTATTCATCAAGCTTATTTATACCACAGCAATCCATCCATCCATCCATCAATCAATCAATCAATCAATATGATGCAGAACATTTAATCTAACATCTAAACATTTTTCATTCTTGTTAGGGTCATGAAGGAGGACGATGCAAAGGATAGAGTGAGATGGAGGCAGATGATTCGCTGTGGCGACCCCTGAAGGGAAAAGCCGAAAGGAAAAGAAGAAGTTAGGGTCATGTTTCCATTCAATCAATGTCTGTCAGCACTCTTTTAACTGCAGACTAATTCACATTTTTTAAACTAGTGCTAGTTCTTATCTCAGAAATTATAATTATAAGGTGATAACAGCAAACAGGAGACAGTAGTGCACTGAGCATAGAGCTTTCAGGTGAGCAGTCAGAGCTGAGTAGGCACAGAGAGCGGAAACACCATAAATGGCAGGAGGAAGCCAAACACAAATTCAAAAATAGATATTTCAGGGGAGGTGGAACAGCAGTTTTCTGAAGAACTGTGGAGATTTTTGCATTCGTTAGGATTCATGAGGAGTTGTAATGTGCTATACAGGCATCCACAATGAAAAGTAAAGGTTTGAAAATGTGTATAATGTCTTTAAGTGATTCCATAATATTTTCCTTAATTGGTTTGCTACAAGGTCTAGTTCAACTTCTTCTTCTTCTTTTCTTTCAACTGTTTCCTTTCAGGGGTCGCCACAGCGAATCATCTTCCTCCATCTTCATGGAAGTCATATTAATGATTCGCATGTTTGATTTGGCATCGGTTTTTTACATCAGATGCCCTTCCTGACACAACCCTTTAGCAAGTGGCAGAAACACGCTGATGGCTATGCAGCTACTCTCAATGAAAGTTAGCAATGGTTCTTTTGCATGAACCTCTTATCATAGACAGTGAGAGACATGGCCGGCCTTTGCTAACCCACTGAGCTGCACTGGGGGTTATAACTAATAAACTAAAATTGTTTCATGCTATGTGTGCAGTTTAATTGTTCAAAAAAAAAGCTGGATGAATCGCAAAGAGTTTGTTAATTCCATAATTTTTCTCTAGGGTTCTCATATTTATCATGAACATACAGCACTTTATGCTTTGCATCTCAATATCAAGTCTCTCTCTCTTTTTTAGAATTAATTTTAGAATAAAGATCTGGAATAATGCTTTATAGTGCTGTCACAGTTGAATAAGGTCAGTCAAGTACTCAGCTCTATCTGTTACTTGTCCCGTTTGCAGAAGATGGGCCCAGTCTAAGCGCTGTATGTGTTGAGGCATGCTCAGACAGGGCCGGCACTGAATTCCACAGGCTTTCCACATTGCTGCAGGCAATACTTTCAGCAAAGGCACATAGCTGCTGTAGCACAGCGTGGAAACTATTTAGCACTCGGACAAATATCCTTGATTGTTTGGACTTGCTGAAATGGATCAATTTTCTTGAAAGAGTCTGACTAAAAAAGGTTTTTTATCGAGTACCTCATCACTGAGGCTTGCCAGAATGAAAATTGAAAATAATATGAGAAAGAAAAATAAATTAAAAAATGATAACAGTTTGGAGCAGGAAATCGGTTATGTGTATGGAAGCTGCAGAAAAGTGACCATAAACATATAGAAAATCAATGTAACTGCTCATAAAAATAATTTCAATACATATTCGATTAAATCGAAAAGCATGTACAGTGGTACCTCACGTTACGAAATTAATCCGTTACAGGCCTTTTCTTAACTTGGGTTTTTCGTAAATTGAACCGCATTTCACATGTAAAACATGTTATTTGTTCCAAGGCCCCCAATACTACCCCGAAACCCTTTAAAAATTGTAAAAGCATACCTTTTAAGACCTTCTGCTTCAATATCGTACCGATGGTAGACGGATTTGGCCAAATTCTTTTCCGCTATCACGAGCCCGCCTCCGCTTTTCACTCACACCGGAAATCACACACACGCACGTGTGTGTGTGTGTGTGTGTGTGTGTGTGTGTGTGTGTGTGTGTGTGTGTGTGTGTGTTGACCATGTCTTCTTCGCAGAGTTATAATCCTACAAATGTTTATGGAAGGTTAAAAGCCTGAGTCAAAAAACAGTAACTCTGTCCTTTACACGATAATCATTATGGGAGATGCCGCTCCATAATAGCCAATGGGAGTGAGCTGCGTCATCCCTCCTAGCCAATGGGAGGCCAGCGGGTCAGGATGTTGAGAGATCATTAATAAGAGGGAGCTGCGTCATCCCTCCTAGCAAATGGGAGTCAGCGAGGTGGGATGTTGAGAGATTGCCAATGGTAGGGAGCTGTGTCATCCCTCCTAGCCAATGGGAGGCCAGCGGGGCGGGATGTTGGAAAATAATGAATGGGAAAGCATCTCGTGCATTGTTTGAATGTTTGAATGACGCGTTTTAATGTTTGACTGGCGCGTTTGAATGTTTGAATGGCGCGTTTGGCTCGTTTCATAAGGAGAACTTGTTTCGTATACAGAGACAAAAAATTTGAGAAAATGTTTTTTGTAACCTGGATTTTTCGTTTGCTCGGACTATCGTAAGGTGAGGTACAACTGTATTGTATAAATATGTAGTGAAAGCTCAGTGTGTTACAAGAGAAGAGAAGAGAGTGTTAACTCCAATAGCCTCAAAAGCACCTTTTTTGGAATTTTTTTTTTGGAAATAATTATTTTTAAAATATTTTTTGGAACAACTTGCTTTATGGTAACTATAATCACTCGTTCTGTGATGGCCTAGTGAGTTGTCCAGGGTGTACCTCGCCCTCGCCCAGAGTCGATTGAGATGGGCGCCAGCCTTGCTGCAACCCAAATTAGGATTAAGCGGTTCAGAAAATGAATGAATTGAATAATCACTGTTATCTCACCAGCCTTTATTTTTTATCGGTCTTGAAATTAAAAAGAAAAAAGGTGTTACCAAGAAGCCAGACGGAACAAAATTAAATAAAAATCTTTTCACAGAAAGTTTTTTCATTCCAAGTATCTCTTTAGATATGATTATATATCTTTTAATTATCTGTAGTAAATTATGTGGTGCATCAACCACGTCCCAGTGAACGAACTGTTCTGATAAAAACAATATCAGCAAACTAGAACTGCGTAGACATACTGAAATAATAGGGACTTGTAAATATGTCAACATCATACAACTTCAACTTCTCACGACAGCGACATCTCAAAACGCTTTTTTAAATTTTAGTCTGATAATATCTGAAATTCGGGGGATTTGAAAATGTCCTTATCTTGGAAAGAATTGTACGGTTTAGAAACAGTGGCACTAAGGAAAAGACAGACGACAAAGCTGGAGGTAGCAGAGAAGAAAATGTTGAGGTTCTCTTTGGGAGTAACAAGGATGGATAGGATCAGGAATGAGTACATCAGAGTGACAGCACATGTAAGAGGTTTTGGAGACAAAATCAGAGAGGCTAGATTGAGATGGTTTGGCCATATCCAGAGGAGGGATAGTGAATATATTGGTAGTACGATGCTGAGGTTGGAACTACCAGGCAGAAGGCCTAGAGGAAGACCAAAGAGGAGATTTATGGATGTGGTTAAGGAGGACATGAAGGTCGTTGGAGAAGAAGATGCAGAGGATAGGGTGAGATGGAGGCAGATGATTCGTTGTGGCGACCCCTGAAGGTAGCAGCCGAAAGGAAAAGAAGAGGAAAGACAAAACAATAACATCAGCTGGAAAAGACATTGCTAATAAGTGGAATGTACTCCAGATATGAGTTATACAAACAGTTCGTTTCTGCGCAGTTGAGAGCGAAACATTCAGCGCTGTGTAGACTACGTGATAAGCAAACTGCCTTGGCTAGATAGTTGCATTAAGAAATCTGAAAAACAATACGGTACTGTGTGTAATTAGGGCATGCTTATATTGTTCAGAGAACCTTGCAATGTTTACAGTGTGGTCTACAGTGGATTATCCAGAGAGGAAACAACTAGGAATATGGCTTCACTCACACCACAAACATGTTCTTTCCAAGGTTTGCTGATCTCTTGCTTTGTGGATTTCAAACCCATCCTGTATTCATCCTGATCCTCCTCTTGGGCAGAAATTATATTTAATGGTTAAAATAATTAATCAATTCCCTAAACTGCTTCATTCTAACTATGGTGATGGAGACGCTGGCACCCATCTCAGCCAACTCTGGGCGATGGCAGAGTATATACCCTGGACACCTTGCCAGGCCACTGTACGGCTAACTCACACACAAACAACCCTTCACACTCACACCTTAGGGTGATTTGGAACAGCCAATTAGCTTACTGTTTTTGGACTGTGGGAGGAAACCAGAGTACTGTACCCACCAGAGGCAACCCATGCAAGCATGGGGAGAACATGCAAACTCCACACAGGGACACTCAAGCCGGGAATTGAACCCAGGCCTTCCTTTAATTTTCAGACTCTAACCACAGTTTCCAGCTTTGTGAAATTAGAAAAACAATTTCAAATTTCAAATATTTGTATACAATCTACTACGTGCATATCCTAAACATTGTACTTAAAGGATACCGGTGGTGAATTGATGTTATTAGCTATTTAAAATGTGTATAATGTCCTAGGTTCTTTCAACATCAGTCCATGGCCGTTTTCAACATGTGTATGAATGTTATTATGACTCGAAGCTGCTCAGAAACATGTTGCCTTTCTGATTGGCTGTTCCAGCTTGGTAGTGACATGAACATGTTGGATTGTTGCTGGGCTACGTCACTGACCCGTGTCGCATTACGCATTATTGGCCAGTGCTGACCTGCAGAAACAACATGAGCAGAGATAACGGAAAACACCTCCTTTTGTTCTGAAAGCAAGTGACAACAGGAAAGCAGAGTTGCCAAAAAAATGTTAGCTGCCTAATCCATTTTGAATATACAGTCACACACATCTCTGGCAGCATTCTTCTCCTGGGAGTCACTAGAATGTAGTGTCGCACTGTCTCCAAAAGAGACATCAAACAATGGGTTGATGCCACTTCTGGGGAAAAACGACTGCTGAGTTTCAAAAGCCTTGAATTTTTTAAAGGTCATTTATGTTAAAATAAGTGTCAGTATCGCTTAAACATATAACATACGTGAAAATTATACTATAAGGATAACCATTAATGCAACTCTTTAAGAAGATAGCACGAATGGCAGAATTATGAACTGGTAAAAGGAAAGACAGGGGTTAACACATAGTGAGGTTTGGGGTTCAAATCTTGTCCAGGAGCCTTTCCATGTGGACTTGTTCATGTTCTCCCAGTGCTTGCAATAGGTTTCCTCAAGGTGTTCTGGGGTTCTTTCTACATTTCAAAGGAATGCACATTAGCTCAATTGGCTTCTTTAAATCGCCAATCAGTATGGATGTAAGTGTAAATGGTTGTCTATGTTTAGGGTGTACCCTGCCTCTCACCTGAAGTCAGCAGCTCTAGTTTTGCTGGAACCTTGATGCGTAAGTCTTATAGATAACAGATGGATGGATGGATGGATGGATGGATGGGTGGACTGGAAAAATTAATAGATGTATTTAACTTCTTAGCCTTAAAGTTCTCTAAACATAAGGAATAAAGTGTTTTGCTCTTCATAAATAAAGGATTTAAACCGATGTCCCCTCTATGAGCTCTTTAGGTATCCAAGCAACCGGGTTCAAAAATTATTCTGGTTATACTGATTGTCAACCTACAGGGTTCACCTGTTTCCTTTTTCCCCCAACAAAGACATTATGAGAACAAAAATTGGCAAAACGCCAACATGTAACTAAATATAAAGTACAATTGACAAAGCGGATTAATGATCCCATGATGCTGTGAATTAACCCTACTAAGAGACCATATGAATAACTATATGCTTTGATACCTAAACCCGATCTCAAAGTGACTGGAGAATCTGACTTAAACTGTTGTTTTGTTGAGTACTGTGTTTATTTTCCTGCCCAGACCAAATTAACATAGTCACACCAAGTCCAGTAGGGCAGTGGCAGCCTAGTGGTATAGGGCGCTGGATCGCTGATCCTAAGGTTGGGGGTTTGAGTCCCACTCTCAACAAGGTTGTCACTGTCCCCACAGTGCAGCTAACTGGGTTATCAAAGGCCGGCCATGTCTCTCACTGTCTATGGTGAGAGGTTCATGTAAAAGAACCAAGAGCAGGCTGCCTACCGTCAGCATGTTTCTGCCCTGCGATGGTCTAGCAAGCTGTCCAGGGTGTACTCTGCCCTCGCCAGGAGTCGGCTGGGATGGACGCCAGCTTCCCAGTGACCCAAATTGGGATTAAGCGGTTATAGAAAATGAACTGAACACCCAGTCCACTCATTCAGACTAAGTTTCAGGTAGCACATGTCTTTGTGTGAGAAGAAGAAGCTTTGCCTGTACACCTAGCAAAAAAATTATGGTTAAGTCTCTCAAAATATCACATTATCCTGTGAAATACAGACATATCCTCCCATAGCTGTAACCACAACTGATAAAATACAGCTAATAGAAATGCCATTAATGCTGAAGTCGTAGAAACACTAGCTCAGGGCTCAGACCAAGCAGCAGCACACATGACGTTGCTCAGTTAAACAAACAATTTGAGTTGTCAGGCAGTTGATTGGTTGATCTGTGTGCTCTGACTGAAGATTCAGATCAGTCGTTTAAATTAGCAAAGTTAGGAGTGCTGTTGCTTGGTTGAAACAAAACCTGCAGTCACACAGCCCTTTGTGGCATGAGTTTGACAGCTGTGCTCTAGCTGAAGAAATAAAGTGATCTCGCACGACTTCACACTTCAGTTTCTGCGGCTTCACTGCATTGCAAAAAAATTTTGAAAAATAAAAAATAAGGAAAATAAGGAAAAATAGGGGAAAGTTAAGGAAAATGCCCCAAAACAAGGCCAATTATGCAAAAAAAAACCTCAAACAAATAAAAGCAAAAAAACAACCGAACAAAACCATTTACATTTTTACGTGAGGTGCGCATCTGAGTGTGTGCAAGTGCATGTGTGCGTGCGCGCGCACGGGATCCCTGTATCTACAAACAGACCCCGGCTTTATGTTCCAGGGATATTGGAGCAGAGGATGGAACTGAGTGAGATTAGATTCTGACAGAGGCTGTGACTCAATGATTCAAACAAGGTTTGAACTTTAAGATTAATTTAAGCTGAACTTATGTCAGGTCTGCTATTCAGAAGCACTTTATATGAAGAGCTGCTTTTCCCACTCTCGAGTCAAGGCCATTATTGTTTCCACTGTCACTTCCAGGGATTCAGTCGCACATATAAAAGGATGTTTTTGTGGGCAGTGGTGGTCTAGTGGTATAGGGTGCTGGATCGCTGATCCTAAGGTTGGGGGTTTGAGTCCCACTCTCCACAAGGTTGTTACTGTCCCCCCCAGTGCAGCAAACTGGGTTATCGAAGGCGGGCCATGTCTCCCACTGTCTATGGTGAGAGGTTCATGTAAAAGAACCATTGCTGACTTTCGACAAGAGTAGCTGCATAGCCGTCAGAGTGTTTCTGTCCTTTGCTAAAGGGTTGTGTCAGGAATGGCATCCGACGTAAAAAACCTATGGAAAATCAAACGTGCGACTCATTCGCTGTGGCGACCCCTGAAAAAGTGAAAAAGCCGAAAGGAAATCACATGTATAATGATGTTTTTAATATATATACAGGGATCCCTCGCTACTTCGCGCTTCAATTCATGCGGCTTTAGTGTATTGTGTTTTTTTTTTTTTAATATTCATCGAATTAAAAAATAAGGAAATTAAGGAAGAATGGAGGAAAATTTAAGAAAAGTTAAGGAAAATGCCACAAAAACAAGGCCAATTTTGCAAAAAAAAAATTTCTAAACAAACACAAAACAAAAAACAACCCAAAATCTCCCATCTCCCATCAAAACTACTTACATTTTTGTGAGGTACGCAGCTGAAGGACAACTGTGATGAGTATATCGAGCCCATTCTACTGGGATACCGGACCAGCCCGCACAAAACAACGAAGAAGACACCCTTTGAGCTGGCCTTTGGCCAGCAGCCGACTGTTCTCATTGAGGAGGAGTGCCCAGTTTGAGCTTCCAGCCAGCCAAGAGAAGAAGAAGCCCAAGTTGAAGGCAGGATAGCCCCTGCCTTCAAACTCTTCGACCTTCACCAAGAAGCTAGGGACAACATCAACAGTGCCCAGGAGAAGCAGATGGCTTACTTTGACGCCCACCACCAGCCTCCCAGTTGCAAGGTTGGAGACCTTGTGCTACTCAACAATGCCTGACAGAAAGGGTGACAAGCTGGCACCACGTTGGGCAGGACTTCACAAAATTGAAGAGATAATATGGTTAACAGCTCCCCCATCTCTCCACAATCACCAGAATCTACCTGCCCTTCATCTATACCACTACCACCAGTATCTGCTTCAGCCAGCCCTTCACCTTCAGCTTCTGTTGACTGCACGGAGCCTGGCTACACTCCGGCCCCACCACTGATATTCAACCCAGTTGATGCTCAGTGGCAGTCTGAGCGTGCCGAGGTCCTGGGGATTAAGGTCTGGAAGAAGCTCCCACCATCACCAGCTGAGCAGACCATAAGTCATGAAGAAGAGCCAGTCAACACCATTGCCATGCGTGGTGATGGTAACTTTCTTCCGGACCATTTCCTACTTCCTCACAGGTGCTCAGACAAACCACAGCATTCTTCAGGCCCTCACCATCCAGTACATTAAGGAGAACAACATGTTCAGCAGCCTTGCAGCACAGGAAGATTATGCAGATGTCCACAACATAAAGCTGTATCTTATCTGTATCTTATCTTATTTGGGAAGCAACACAGGTGGCGGTGTTACGCGCCACTATCTGGTGTAGTTCACCTTGTACTGCTTCAAAAAAAAGCCATGTTTGTGAAGAATACGTTTGAACATTTTGAGCCTGTTCTAACCGTTTAAATGCCAAAATTATTTGTAAACGTATCAGCAGTCACCAAAGTTCAGATAGATAGTGTTTTTTATACAGTGGAACCTCACTTTACGAAATTAATCCGTTCCAGAGCCTTTTTCGTAACCTGGATTTTTCGTTGATTGAACCGAATTTTACATGTAAAACGTGTGATGTGTTCCAAGGCCCCCAATACTATGCCCGAAACCCTTTAAAAATTATAAAAGTATACCTTTTAAGGCCTCCTTCTGCTTCAGTATCGTAGATGGGTTTGGCCATATTGCTTTGTGATATCACTCAACCACATGCCACGAGCCCGCTTCTTCTTTTCACTCGCACTGGGAATCACACGCGTGTGTGTGTGTGTGCGTGTGTAAGTGTGTGTGCACGCATGTGTTGACCATGTCTTCTTAGCAGAGTTATAATCTTACAAATTTTTATGCAAGGATAAAAGCCTGAGCCATAAGATGAAGTTGCAATGAGCACACTCAAAAAACTCATGAAACAACAGTAACTCTGTCCTTTACACGAAAAGCATTATGGGTGCTCCATAATAGCCAAGAGGAGGGAGCTGTGTCATCCCTCCGAGCCAATGGGAGACCAGCAGGGCGGGATGTTGGAAAACGTAGTCAATGCAAGAGCAACTCGTGTATTGTTTGAATTTTTGAGACGGTGCTTTTGTAACATGAACTTGTTTCGTATCCAGAGACAAAAATTTTTGGAAAATGTTTTTCGTAACCTGGATTTTTCGTTTGTTGGGGCTTTCGTAAGTTGAGGTTCCACTATATTGTCATGTGCCATTCAGTGTGATATTTCATCATAATTATCTCTGTGATATTGTTACATTTTTAAAATATGTCTAACACCTGTAACATACCTAAATAAATAAATATATTTTAAACAAAATGTATTATTTTCATTATATACAAAAATAAAAAAAAATTAAAATTTAACCATTCCCTAAATTTGGAGGGGGTCCACTTTCCATAGGGGTGGGGCCATATTCTATGGGGATCCATATTCTATTTTACACCAGCCTTTGCTAACCCAGTATAGTCACAATCTGTTCAGAGTGAGGTTTGGACCCCCAACGTTGGGATCAGTGATCCAGCACCTTACTGTGTCACATGTCTTCTTTGCTTAATTATCCCTTTAATGAGCTCCTGTTTTATCAGTCCTCTGGTTTTAGTGTTTGCATCACGGCCATTTAATTACTCAAGTAATGTCTGTCTACATGTTTGTTTGGGTTTTTTTATTCTACATGAGCCTGAGCACACATGTTTAAGCCTCTATTAATTGGGTTTCAACGACATTATTAATAATAAGTCTGTTTTTTTATTGCTGCTTATCACCATGCAAGGCAAAATAGGTGAAGTTAAAAAAGTTTCCATTTCCACCTATTTACAGCATCTTTGGTGGAATGAGAGACATTTAGAGCAAGCAGTGCTCTTAAAAAAAGAAAGAAAAAGACACATCCTAGTGTTTTCACATGACAAAATCTGAAGCCGGATCAGAGCTATCTTGGTGAGACCACTTTATTGTTGAAAGTTATCCTGGAATGGCTTGAAAAGCTGTGCTGGCTTCCAGCCATACTACTCTGCCTTACAGCACAATGAGCTCACCTCTCTAAACACTAACGCATGATCCAGTCTTTTATAAGATCATTTTAAACCAGGGAAAGAAAAAAAAAACATTAATACCATTCACCTGCATAATCCCACAGCCAAAATCAAAATATGCAATAAAACTATATTGTGTTGAAGGTTAAAATACTCACTGCCAAGCATGATTCCAGTCATAGTTCTTGCACCCAGATACCATCTTTGAAATCGTGATAATATTACCACCGGTGTGCTTCCTGATGTCACAAACACATTTCAACCATGTCTTCAATGAACAAAAGGCTTCTGAGCATCAAGACTGTGATGTGATCCAAAGACAATCCATGACAACAGTTAAAAACAGGATGCAGCAGCTCTGACTGTTGCAGCTCTGCTCCTGCCAAAGGGTTCCCTCAGGGGAAATTCCACCATTCTGACAACCGTATGAAAAACTGGTTCAAGAACGATAACACGGCGCACTCTAAATCAACCGAGACACTTTTAAAAAATGTGTGAAGGGCTAGGTTTTTTTTTAGGTCAAAGGTCACCATAACACCTAGGCATCAAAGATTAAACAAGCAATGTGTTACCTGTCACTCTGGGGGCGGGCATTGCTGCCCTATGTACAGTTACTTCAAAATCAGTTCTGCGATAGGAACATCAACTATACTGTTATGACCAGTCTGAAGTTTGCATATTCCATTATTATTTTTTTTTAAGTCCCCCTTTTTTTGATTCCCAAATATTTCATGAGACAAATTAATTCCTGTTATCTCTCATGATCGAACTGAAAAACAAAATGAAATAGAACTGAAGTAAACGAAGACAGAGGCCTGGAGCGTTTCTTTCGATAACCACTGCAGTGCTGACTATCTCCCCGTGCAAATTAGCAAAGCTTTAGGGATTTTTCTGGCTTGGCATTCCACAATGCTGTGGAGGATGAACTCCTGACAAAGCCTGACTGCAGCAAATTGCACACAATGCCGCTTCTCTTTCTCTCTGACTCACTCTTACTGAACCGTCTGTTTCAGTGAGACAACCCAATTCAGAATGGAATAAATAAAAGGTGGTGAAACAACGAAGGCCGTCGGCGCCTGACCATAACTCGGGGCTTCATGAAGAAAAACCTTTTGCTTCAATGGGTCATAAATGCACCCACAAATAAGGTCATTACTCTGTGGTGGCTGTTTTTCGGTCATGCTACTGATTTGTTATGCACCACATCTCCGGGAAGCTCGGCATTACTCAGCTCAGCCAGCGGTCCCTCTGTCAACACTTGCACAACATACTGTCCATATCGATGCTTGTGTGGACTAACCAAAATGGCTGAACACTTCCTTTCAGTAGTGCAGTAGCTGATATTTTCGCAGGGAGAAATTTTTATAATATGGCAATGACATCGGTACGCCCAATCTAACTGTTTGACAGGCAGACGATAAATTGCGTACGTACCGCGGTATATCTGACTGCCAAGTTAATTGCTCGCTAGCTGCACTGTGCACTATGACTCCACGTTTTCTTTAAGTGGAAATGTATACAGGAATCCCTCGCTGCTTCGTGCTTCAGTTTCCGGGGCTTCATTGCATCACGGATTTTTCAAAAATATTCATTGAAAAATAAAAAAATAAGGAAATTAAGGAAGAATAGGGAAAAAGTTAAGGAAAATGCCGCAAAACAAGGCCAATTATGCAAAAAAAACCCAAGAAAACAACCCAAAACCCCTCAACTAAACTACTTACATTTTTATGTTAGGTGCGCATGTGTGTGCGTGCGCATCTGTATGTGTGTGTATTTATATTTTATTTGCATCTTACGCATTATTTTTTGAATGTTTACTTGTTATTATAATCATTTGTAGCGTTGAATATGTATTTATTGATATTATATACACACATACAGACGCATCCCCGACTTACGTTTTTAATTGGTTCCGGACGACCGAACGTAAGTTGAAAGTGAACGTAAGTTGTTACAGTGACGTATGACGTATGACGTGTGATGTATGATGCTCATACTCTACTATACATCCATAAATACCATTACCGTATCTCATAAAACACCCCAAAATCAATTATAAACATAACATTGTAAAGTAATATCAAATAATATCAACATTAATTTCAAATAAGTCACTTATTTATACTGAGTTACTTTACATGAAGCTTAAAACAGCCAATCACGCTTACAATATGTGAGGCGCTCAATACCGAAAGTAGTATACTTGCGAAAGTAGTGTGCTTGCTGTGGGTTATACGGACTTCTGGTATTTCAAGTGCACAAGGGTGCTGTTGAACTCGTTTAGAACACAGCCTGCACTGATGTGAATCACCAGCAGAGCGGAGAGTTCTCTTTCCTGGATTCAGGTTTTCATTCATTTTACAACTCTCTTTGCTTAACTGAGTATGCATGGTAGATTTTGCCGATCCTAGCAGATAGTTAATTCATCTCTGTGTATGAGACTTGCACCCATGCTAGTAGGCGTACGCTTCTGACCAACCATATTTGCCTAGGGTTACAAAAGTCCGCAAAAAAGTGTAAGCACAAAGATCACAGAGACGTCACAAGGGTAACACACTGTATAACTGAGATATGTGTATATATATATATATATATATATATATATATATATATATATATATATATATAACTGGGAAGGAGGGCACGTTCAGTCTGTCATTTGTAAACAATGGACACAGCGTCATTGCGTCATTACGACGGTACATCTAAACTCTAAACAAAATTGTACTTTTTTTTTGAAAAAAAAAAAAAAAAAATGGAAAATAGAAAAAAAACGGAAAACGGATGACCGTAAGTCGGGGAGCGTCTGTAAATGTACGTATACATCAGTCAGGAGTCGATCCAACTTTGCGGAAATCGGTGGTCACCTGGGGGGGGGGATGTCTCGGTCCCCATTAACCACGGAACGTGAGGGATCCCTGTACAAGAAATAAACAAAGGGATAAAAAGTTTACAAAGTTCCATTAAACACTGACTTGGAGCCCATCCCTGCCATTTCCATTTGAAGGCAGACTTCACCCTGAACTGCTGGCCAAATAATTACAGAGCTAACACACAGGCAACCATTCACACTCACACGTAGGGGCAATCAAAAAATATCCAATTAACCTAATGTGCATGTCTTTGGATTGTAAGTGGGAAAAAAACAAAGAACCCCAGGAAACCCATTCTGGTACGGGGAAAATGTGTAAACTCCACACAGAAAGACCCTGACTGAGTCCAGGACATTCTTGTAGTGAGCCTGAAGTGCTAGCCACTCTGCCATCATGCCGCAGACACATTGCTTATCTATAATTAATTCTGGACTTAAACATTACAAACTTAAATTCATTAGTTCGAGTGTGCTTTCCCAGGCCAACATTATAGTAACCCTGAAGTCCAATTAACAAAAAACGGGCAACATTACGACTTATCTCAGCTAATTACATTCAATTAAAACAGACTATAGAAAATAATCTAACAGGTGATTGAAACAGGTGATTTTTTTATGCTTTTTCTCTGGATACTTTCTCTGATAATTGTTTCCTCAGCTCAATGGAAGAGACTCTCTGGCTAACGTTCAGCTATGAGCTGTAGGGCTCTCCTGCGGCACATAAAACGTATTTGAGTCTGTCCAGCATCTCCATTTCAATGTGTGGTGACTGTGCGGCGTGCTAGCATTAGTATAAATAACAGGCTGTGCTGCACTCGTCACTATTTCCACATTGTTTTATAGTTCCGATTCTGGCAATATTGTCTAGCAACCGTTCAAGCTAATGAATACCACCAGTATTCATTTTCAGTTTCAACCAACTGATAAAGCACGTCTTCAGCTCAAATTGGGTAGCATTTGAAAACAGGTAGCGGCAGGTATCGAATGAAAAGCATTCTTTCGGAAAGTAAACTGTTAGTACTTGTCCAAATTTCTTAGACAAACAAAACACGCCCCTCCCCCCCAAAATTCGCACACAAGAAGATGTTTTTGCCTCAGTTTTAGCCTTGCTTACCGCACGTAAGCATGCCATTCATCGACGTCATGCCATTGATTCAACAACCTTGAGCAACATAACGTCTTAAATTGATGAGGGAAAAATTAAAACATAAAGCCTTCTCCAGCACATCCTGAAAACTTTCAATAGGGTTCATGTCAGGACTCTGGGGTGCCAAAATAAATGAGAAAATAATTCCCAATACTCCCTGAACCACTCTTTCATTATTCGAGTTCCTATTTTATATTCGTGCCATCTGGGAAGAAAATCGATGTGGTAAACCTGCTCATTCAGTACATTCATATCATCAGCTGCTTCATTTTATTGCCATTGTTATGGGCATGTAAATAAACGTTGAGTGTGATTATATTCAGTTGGTGTGCTGTAAATGGTGGCGTATAGCATTACTCAGCTGTTTTGGATCACTGTTTTTTGCCTGCGTAGTCTAATCAGGTCTGGAACTTTCCAACATATAAGGGAAATTTTGAGATGGACCTATTTGCGCGTGCGCCCTGGTGACGAGTCAGGTGATTTAGAATATTCCAAAATGGAACTTTCGCGAACTTTAGGGAATTTATATAAGGACCCGTTGCCGACCGGCTCGCATGGATCATCTAAGGAGAATCATTGAAGGCGGATCGTGCAACATGCTTCATCCAAGTTTCATCATTCAAGACTTCATAAACCAAGTCCATCATCCATGTTCAACCACAGCCAACGCGAGGATTTTCATCATTCGTTTCTTTCGATACGCGGGATTCCAAGCCTTTTACCGCCAGCCGGCACGCTGTCTCTAAATTATACTGAAGCTGCTTAGTGAATATCTTTATTTTGTGACCCTTGCTGTATTTGTATTTTGTTTAGGTTTAAACTATAAGTTATTATTCTGTCTTATTTTGTTTATATTATTAAACTGTATATATTGTATGTCGTGGTTTGTCGTGCTTTTCTGGTTTCACGGGGCAATATTCATATTCTAAATTCCATACGTAACACCATATTTATGTTGCTGATCCTCGACCCAGCTAACTGGAGCAACAATGCCATGGTGATTACATACTGTGATCAAGGATGAAAATGAAAATATTGTAGTGTGTATTTTTTTTGTTTCTTTTTTTGTTTTTTTGGCCAGGTATTGTGATGCTGAATTTGACAAGAAGTTGTGACTCATAATTTCCAATCTCCAACCAAGAAAAAAAACCCTGAAATTACACCTCAGCTTGGAATTTCAACTCTGAAACTTGGGTTGGTCACTTTAACTCAACATGGCTGTGCAGAACTTGAACAGTCATTAAAGCAGCACTTTTTTTTTTTGGATTGTTTTTTTTTTTGGATTGTGCTATACTGTATTTATCCCACAAAGGAAATTATTGCCTCTGCATTTAATCCACCCAACATGAGTACATACACACTCAGAGCCACAAGTGTTAGAGGCACCCAAAGAGCAGTTGGGGGTTAGGTGCCTTGCTCAAGGGCACTTCAACCATATACTAGTAGTTGGAGAAAACGAAAGTGAAGCACAACCCCCACCATTTATTCGTCCTGCTGGTTTAGGAATCGAACCAGAGACCTTCCGGTCAAAATCCACTGCTTCTCTAAGTGAACGGCTACAACTTCACAGTTTTACTGTATAAACAACTATATATTTGTTTTACAACAATTATTATAAATAAGACATTCAGTAACACATCAAATATCAAATCTACAGAATAAATCGATCAGGAGAAAAATCTATTTCTCAGTACAGTGAGTTCTGACTCTCCACTAGGAACTATGAATGGTTATGTAATTTGCGTGTCCCAGGTATGCGGGTTACTGGCTTGTCCAATGCAATAAAAACAAAAGAAAAAAAAAAAACCTTCACAAAGTACAGAAGCAAATGATGAAAGTTCTAATCCAAAGACAGACAGGTTTTGCAGCATCACACCAGTAAGGAGGATACAAATCCTAACAAAGCCCACAGCTCTAAATTAAATGTATGGCAGCTGATTGACGTCATTAAAGTGGGAGTAAAGGCTACTATCAGTGTGCTGTAACTAAAAAAAAAAGAAGAAAAAAAAGAGGTTGACGCAGTGTGAAGCTCAGAACAGAGTAAAGACAACCGAAGGAACCTACGCTTGAAATGGGAGGAACTTCTACTAATTCAATTCCCGTTACTTGAATTTGATCAAAGTTTTAAAGGTTGTGGGGCAGTGGTGGCCTGGCAGGAAGGGTGTTGGATCACTGATGTCAAGGTCGGGGGTTCAATCCCCACTCTCAACGGGTTGTCACTGTCTCCCCACAGTGCAGCTAACTAGGTTATCAAAAGCCGGCCATGTCTCTCACTGTCTATGGTGTGAGGTTCTAAAAAGAACCATCGCTGACTTTCAACAAGAGTAGCTGCATTGCCGTCAGCATGTGGCCTGGTGAGCTGTCCAGGGTGTACACTGCCCTCATCGAGCGTCAGCTGGGATGGGCACCAGCCTCCCCGTGACTCCCAAATAGGATTGCGTGGTTACATAAATTGAATACATGTTTTTAACGTTCTATGTATAGAATATTTTTGAGTTATAGCTTTCCTATTACGGTAGTGTTGTTGTCTTCATTCTCATTTTTCGAAAATATGTTCAGTATCTCTTTAAAATAACAGAAAGAAAAAAGTGCCGCCTTTCATCAATGAGAACAGGGCTGGGTGATGCAGCCAAAAAAAGGTACCATGATATATTTCTTCATATCAATCAATCTTGTTAATTACTGATCCTTTTAAAACACATTTATTAAAATCGCCCTAATAACACTGAGCCCCCGACATAGACTATAGTGTATAGACACATTTCAGCACATATAGCAGCCTTCATTGCTTTATTTATAGTGGTGGCTCAGTGGTTAAGTCTCTGGGCTACTAATCTGATGATTGATTATTTAAATCTTTAAGCATGCCACTGTTGGACCCCTAAGCAAGGCCCTTAATCTTCAATTGCTCAGTTGTGAAAAATATAATTCACTCTGGATAAGGGTGACCACAGAATGCCGTAAATCAGTGGTCCCCAACCACCGGTCTGCGGACCAGTACCGGTTTGTGGCTCAATTGGTACCGGTCCGCAGAAGAAATAATTAATTATTTCTATTTTATTTATTATCTGAGTCTGAACGATTTTTATTTTTGAAAAATCTTTTATTTTGAAAAATGATCAGATTTTCTCAGTTACATGTCGGTCATTTGAGCGCTAAAATGTAACTCACAAGGGGACGGCACATGAACAGAGGCAAGTTGGACATGTTTCAAACAATAGCTGGGATTTTGGGTGAGACTGAGACTGAGCCTTCATTCTCCCAGCTGGTGCACTATCAGCTATGTTTTTTTTTGTTTTGTTTTGTTTTTTATTTTTTTTTTTAGAAAAGTTCAGGCTCTACTTCCAAACCAACTTTATTTCATCTGTTGAAAAATAACATTCATGAGTGCTTATAATTATTGTTGTTTTTATTAATAATAACAACAACAATAATAATAATTATAATAATTATTTATATAAATAAAATATATTTACAATATAAACAATCTATAACACACACACACACACACACACACACACACACACACACACACACACACACACCGCGACACACACACACACACACACCCCCCGTGGTAAAATTGTCACGCGTTGACCGGTCCGCGGTGATAAAAAGATTGGGGACCCCTGATGACTTGATGATACACTAACCAACTGAAGAAAGTTCCTGACGAACACATTTCCAAGGCTGGACAGAATGAATTGACAATGAAGGAAAGAAAAACAAAATGAGATCAAAACAATTTGATTAAGCGTCACTAACATACCACAGCGAATGCTGAATGAATGTTTTAAGAGATGGATAACAAGCTGCAAGCATAGCAACCATGATATGATCAGCAAACTTAATCCGTAGGTAAAATAAAATCTGTTCACTGACTCACATTTGGATGTTTGCAATATGTTCATGTCCAGTTCTTCAGTTCGTTATAGTGTGAAGGCCACTTTATTTGATAAAATAGATCTCCACAATACAGTTTATATCTGGGGCACACAATTATTTCAGTTCAGCTCATTTTCTGTAACCGCTTAATCCTAATTAGGGTCGCAGGGAGGCTGGGGCTCATCCTAGCCGACTCTGGGCGAGGGCAGAGTACACCCTGGACAGCTCACCAGGCCATCACAGGGCCTACACAGGCTGACGGCTTTGCAGCTACCCTTATCAACAGTCAGAAATGGTTCTTTTACATGAACATCACACCATAGACAGTGAGAGACATGGCTGGCCTTTGATAACCCAGTTAGCTGCACTGGGGGGAGGGGGGGGGGGGCAGTGACAACCCGTGGTGAGCTGGGCTTGAACCCCCAACCTTAGGATCAGTGATCCAGCACCTTTACCACCAGGCCACCACTGCCCTGCACATAATTATTAGGACATTAAGCTTTTGTCTTGGTATTATCAAAAACAGATCAATTAAAATGATCAATCATCAACAATATAGTGATCCCTCGCTACTGCTTCAGTTTCTGCAGCTTCAGTGCATTGCGGGTTTTTCAAAAATATTAATTGAAAAATAAAAAATAATGACATGAAGAAAAAATTTAAGAAAAATGCCATAAAACAAGGCAAATTATGCAAAAAAAAACCCCAAAAAACCCCAAACAAACACAAATCAAAAATAACCCAACAAAACTACTTACATTTTCATGTGAGGTGCGCGTCTGTATGTGTGTGTATTTATATTTTATTTACATCTTATGCATTATTTTTGAACGTTTAACTGTTATTATACACATAATTATTATGCATATCATCTCATCTCATCTCATCTTCTTCCGCTTAGTCCGGGGTCGGGTCGCGGGGGCAGCAACCTAAGCAAAGAGGTCCAGACATCCCTCTCCCGAGCCACTTCCTCCAACTCTCCCGGGGACACACCGAGGCGGTCCCAGACAAGCCGAGAGACATAGTCCCTCCAGCGTGTTCTAGGTCGACCCCGGGGTCTCTTCCCGGTTGGACATGCCCGAAACACCACACCAGTGTTATGCATATCATTGAATATGTATTTATTGATATTATATATACATATACATGTAAATATACATGAGTCAGGGAGGTCGATCCTACTTCACGGAAATCGGTGGTCGCGGGGGGGGTCTCGGTCCACATTAACCGCATAAAGTGAGGGATCCCTGTATTGACTTATCTTCTCCACAGCGTATCATCGCATGTTTGATTTGGCATAGGTTTTTACGTCAGATGCCTTTCCTGACACAACCGTTTAACAAGGGACAGAAGCACGATGATTGACTAATATAAACAAATATATCGTGGAAAGAGGGCCGCAGGGAGGCTGAGCCTATCTCAATCGACACTGGGCGAAGGAAGGGTACACTTCTAATATCTTGCCAGATCATCTCAGGGTAACACAGTCATCCACTCCTTAGGTACAGCTAACCTAATGTGCATGTCTTTGGACAGTGAGAGGAAACGAGTACACAAAGGAAGTCGACAAAAGTATAGGGAGAAGGTACGCAAACACAGAAACGCCTTAGCCAGTCCCAGGACTTGAGCCCGGGAACTTCTCGGTGTCAAGCAGACATGCTAACCTCGTACACCACCATGCCACTATTAATATCATGATATCAGATTTTGTCCATATTACCCAGCCCTTCTAAAACATTTACACTATGACTATAATGCTATGACATCATACATATGGTTGCAATTACAGCCACACTTCATTACACAATAAAATGAATGATATAGCAATAATAATAAAAAAAACTTTAGATGTCCTGCAGTGATGTGTGAGTTGGCGAATAAAGCAAAGGCAGGCTGAAAATCCTTCATCACGCTGTCAGACCAGAACCTGTTAAGTGAAAGCAATTATTTTGCCATTGAAGAAATTGGCAGGATATGTGTATTACCCAATGTCATTACACATAGGAATTTACAGTCAGAGCAGCACCTTTAGAGCCAGCAGAAAAAATAAAAACACGTCCTGTAAAATCACCTGAAATCATGTTCCGCAGGGTGGTTGGTTCAGAAAGACTCTGAAAGAACAGTGCTGATAAGAATCAAGGAAATCCCATGCAGTGTGAATGGAGTGAAAAGATTCTCACTGTGAGGATTGTAAATCTCATTTTAAACGACACCTGACTCCTAAACGCAGGCAATACATGGGAAGATCTGCTGAGCAATGAGGCTTCGTGAACAAGCGGTTAGAGAAATCAGGTAGAGAGGCGTCTGCTTCGTCTAAACGTCAATACACCGTGCACCTTATATTGAAAAAATAAATACAGGAATCCCTCAATTTCCACGGTTAATGGGGACCGAGGACCCACGTGCGTGACCGCCGATTTCCGCTAAGTAGGATTAACCCTTCCCTGACTGACGTACAAATAAATGTATATGTGTATATAATATCAATAAATACATATTCAATGCTATAAATGCTTATAATAACAATTAAACGTTCAAAAATAATGCATAAGATGTAAATAAAATATAAATACACACACATACAGATGCGCGAGTGCACACACAGATGCACACCTCACATAAAAATGTAAGTACAGTGGAACCTCACCTTACGATAGTCCCAACATCCGAAAAATCCAGGTTACGAAAAACATTTTCCGAAATTTTTTGTCTCTGGATACAAAACAAGTTCTCATTATGAAAGCACCATCTCAAAATTTCAAACAATGCTCTCCCATTGACTATCTCCCAACATCCCGCCCCGCTGGCCTTCCATTGGCTAGGAGGGATGACAGAGCTCCCTCCCATTGGTTATCTCCCAACATCCCACCCCGCTGGCCTACCATTGGCTAGGAGGGATGACGCAGCTCCCGCCCATTGGCTATCTCCCAACATCCCGCCCCGATGGCCTCCCATTGGCTAGGAGGGATGACGCAGCTCCTTTGAGCAGCAGCTTGTTTCATGTGTTTTTTGAGTGTGCTCATTGCAACTTTATTTTTTGGCTCAAGCTTTTAGATAGATAGATACAGCTTTATTGATCTCACAATGGAGAAATTCACTGTTACAGGCTCTCGAAGTACAATCAGTAGGGGGTGCAAAAAAGATTAGAAAGTTGCATCATTGATAGTCATAAATATTAAAAACAAAATAATAATAAAAGATAAATAAAATAAAATATAAAAATAATATAAAAATAATATAGAATAAAACTTTGTAGACTAGCTATATACAAATATACAAGTATCTTTGAGGGCAGAGTAGATAGATGGATTTTAACCTTGCATAAACATTTGTAAAGATTCTAACTTTGCTAAGAAGACGTGGTCAACATGAAGTAAGTACCTTAAAAGATATGCTTTTAGCATTTTTAAAGGGTTTATGGGTTAGTATTGGGGGCCTTGGAACGAATCACGCGTTTTACATGTAAAATGTGGTTCTACTTACGAAAAAGCCAGGTTACGAAACCGACTCTGGAACGGATTAATTTCACAAGGTGAGGTTCCACTGTAGTTTTGTTGGGGGGTTTGCGTTGTTTTTTGGGGTTTTTTTTGTTTTTTTTTGCATAATTGTTCTTGATTTGTGACATTGTCCTTAACTTTTTCCCTATTTTTCCTTAATTTACTTATTTTTTTTATTGTTCGATGAATATTTTTGAAAAACCTGCGATGTCCTGAATCCGCAGAAACTGAAGCATGAAGTAGCGAGGGATCACTGTACTGTACTCCACTGGGTTTTTCCTTCTTTTGAAGTTAATAAGACGCTTATTAATAGGCTCTCCTTAAAGCCTCCCCATTTTCAAAGAGTTATAGCTGTCCTTCAGAGGATTATATCATGCTGACACTGTGAAATTTCTAAAAGGTGCAAAAGAATGAATTCTGTACTAAAGGGGCAAGACTAGAGCAGTTTTAAATGGAATTTCTGTGAAGGTTCTCAGTCATCAGGTCACGGTAAATTGTAGGTGCTGAAACTTCAGGCGACTTCAGATGCCCCATGGGGATTTTTCTCTATGCAAGCATTGGCATTATAACATCAACTCACCCTTACTCACTCGGCCAAGCCTTGCCGTGAGGTGGAAGCGCTCACCACTACGCCGCCGTGCTAATTACATTTTATATGTTATAGTACGTAAGCAGTAGCAACTGAACTCTGTATTTCTTCTGTTTGTTTTTTTTAATCCAGGGAAAAAAAATCCAGGGCAGTGGTGGCCCAGTGGTAAGGTGCTGGATCACTGATCCCAATGTTGGGATTTCAATCTCCAATCTCAACCGGTTGTCACTGTCCCCCAAGTGCAGCGAACTGGGTTATCAAAGGCCAGCCATGTCTCTCACTGTCTATGCTGAGAGGTTCATGTAAAAGAACCATTGCTGACTTTCGTCAAGAGTAGGCTGCAAAGCCGTCAGCGTGTTTCTGTCCCTTGCTAAAAGGGTTGTGATAGGAAGGGCATCCGACGTAAAAACCCATGCCAAATCAAATGTGCGAATCAGATGATTCGCTGAGGCAACTCTCGAGAACGGGAAAAAGCCGAAAAGGAAAAAAAGAAAGAAGATAAAGAAAGAAAGAAGATAAAAAATAATGACAAATTATAATTAATGCATGAATATAAACCTGATTGTGATGTAATTTACAAGTGGAGCTAATGCCTGACACCTTCTGACCAATCAGAATCAAGATCATAAAACAATACACTGTCTATCTAAACTTCCATTATGTCTAAAGGTTACATTCTTGCCTGATTTATATCACTGTGCTGACAGGAAGCTTTTCTTCCACTTGGGTGTGTAATGTCTGATTTACATAGAGGAATAATTGGAGGTGGAGGAGGTTTTGGAAAAGAAAACAGAGTGATTACGTGTCCCGACGAGTATGTTTAAGAGTACAGCTCCGACTCTGAGAATCTCCAGAAGAGTACATTCTGTAATGCAGAACTACCGCACGAGGGGAAAAAACACTGCATCATAAAAATGACCGAATGCATAACATTGTATACAGCCAGGAAGCGCTGCTACAGGAGCTGGCACAGAGTCAGTCCTCGTGTGCTTGTAAGTGGCCGAGTCTGAAAGCCGATGGCCTCTTTACAGAGGAGCTTTCCATAGTTTCAGTTTGTGCAGATGTATACAGGCACAGGAAACGAAAACATGCACATATCACACGGGACTATTAAATCCAGCGAGGAGAACGTATTACACACTCAGGGTTCAGACTCACAACTGGGAACTGTGTTACTTCCCTGTTTCGCTGTTTACTTTGTGCAGTGTTGCCCAAACAGGCAATGAGTTCGAATGTATGGAGAGATCCAACACTGACTTCAATACCCTGATCTTCGGCTACATTGACTTTCTTCCCTTTGGTGAGAAAACGATGCACGAGACAATAGTGTGTCTGTTTCGTGTGCAGTTAAAGGCCGCTCGGCTTGACTCAATAATTCCACATGCCTGGCAGACTAATAAACAACAGTGGACCAATCGCGTGTGCTCCATTCAAAGCAGACCTACTTTTCAAATAAAAAAAATATGTTCACCACTACTGCAAAGTTAAATGGCTTAAAAAGAGCATATCAGATTGTATAAGACTTTATGCTCTGAAGTGCCTCTGTGTGTGTGTGTGTGTGTGTGTGTGTGTGTGTGTGTGCCAGCATGTGCTCATTCCACATTCTTTCTGAAGCAAACTCAAAATATTGTTCAAAGCTAGTGACTTACAGAAGATCTAGGCTAGTTAGCTAATTAACACTTTAAATGTCAGATATTATTTATATTTGTTTTCAATTAATATATTATTAATTTTTTTTCCCAGACACCAGTGGCACACCAAAGTATGATTCCTTATCCAAAAATCTCCATATTTCTTCATAAAGTTACTTACCCACCTCACTATGATACTCTGATTTCAAGTGTATACGGGACTGCCTGTTGGGCTTCCTCCTCCCATTTATGGTCTTGCTGCTCTCTGAGCCTACTCTGCTCTGATTGGCCACCTGAAAACTCCATACCGAGTGCACTTGGAGGCAAAGCTGGATGGAGGGGGGGGGGGGGGTGACTAATCAGAAGGCCCAGCACAATGTGCCCAAAGGTAAAACAATAAAAGAATTAACAAATCCATTCATTCATTTTCTGAACCGCTTAATCCTAATTAGGGTGGCGGGGAGGCTGGCACCTATCTCAGCTGACTCTGGATGAGGGCAGAGTACACCCTGGACAGCTTTTCAAATGGATGGGAAACCTTTAATGTTTTATGTCCTTCCCGTCAGCTGAAACAGTACAAATTTGACTCTGGTAACGTCGAACAAGCTATAAAAATTTTTATTAGTCAAAACTGTGAGGAAAAAAGCATAATATCTCCAATTAAACATTCAGCTAACCAACTAATATATTCACAAGCCAGCAGCAACATCTGTGTGTTTGACTCAGCAAGGGAGTTCATACAGGAAGTCACCCTTTCGCTTACAAACTAATCCCATACATGCAGTTCTTACAAGATTAGAAGACATAAACACAAAATTGTTTAGGGTCACTGTAACGGATGTTTGTTTTTTTTACATTTTGCAGTCAGTCCTGCGTAATATGCTTAAACTCCCTGGAAAGAAGCTTAATGTTGAGAAACGTTTTGTAAATTTTGCACAAGTGTGAAAATTTAATAAATTGCCACCAAACCAGACATGAGCTTGTGACACTGATAGACTTACATCACAATTGAGCCATTCATCAATCCAGCAAGCCATCCATTTTTCTGCTGTTTATCTGGGTTCATGATGCAGAAGTTGGGGTTTAGACTCCCAGGCCTCTGTCTCCCTGGCCACCTCCTTGAGTTCTTCTGAAAGCATACTATCTTCCTAAACCAACTTCGAGATGTAATCTCTCTGGCATGTCACCTCTCCCAGGAAGCAGTCTAGCCAAATGCCTAAATCACCTCAACAAGCCTTCAACTATGATGAAGAAGCAGCAGATCAACTCTGGGCCCTTTCTGACTGTCTGAATTCCTCAGCCTGTCTCTAACGGTGAATCAAAATCCTGGGATTCAAAATCCCTGCCCTTAAGCATGGTCTGGTGGAGGGGTAATCCAGTCGGGTCAGCCCTCCTGTGGGTTCACAATCAGCAGTAGGACCCATAGGAGTCCGGAACCACGTTGATCGAGCAGTGGTCAGAGCTGTGGACCCGAGCAGTGCAATTTCTGCCGGCTAAAATGGCTCGATTTAGAAATCACCATCCACATTTTGATTTTTTTTAATTGATGTTATTATCACTGGCAGAGCAGTCATTTTTATTTTACTATACTGTATTAATCCCATAAGGAAAATTATTGTCTTTGCATTTAATCCATCCAAGGTGAGAACACACATGCAAACAGTGAGCACACACACTTGGACAGTGGGCTGCCACACACATTGAGGGCGCCCGGAGAGCAGTTCAGGGTTAGGTACCTTGCTCAAGGGCACTTTAGCCATGAAGATGGAGGAAGAGAAGGTGCAGCTCTCGGCCCAACAGATTTTTCCTGTTGGTTCGAGACTCGAACCAGCGACCTTTCTTTCCCAAAACCCTCTTCTCTAGCCATTAGGCTATGGCTGCCCCCACACGTCTATCTCACGGCAAGAAGGTCCTAGGTTTTGGCATTTCAGTCTCCTTGAGCTTGTGTGGGTTGCAGGTCCTCCTGTTTCCTCCCACAAATAGCCCTTAGGTTTGAGTTTGGGTATACATATGCCGTCTTCAGCTTGATTCGGTTGAGATAGGCTCCAGCCTCCCTTTAACTCAATATATATATATATATATATATTATTATATATTAAATTATTATTTATATATATATATATATATATATATATATATATATATATATATATATATATATATATATATATATTGTATATAGTACAATTAAGAGGCCCGGGTAATGAATAAATGATATGCTGAGTGTTTTTATTTTAGCAACTTCAGCATTACTGTATCTTATAAAACACCCCTAAATTAATTATTATAAACATAATATTGTAAAATAATATCAAATATATCAAATAATATCAACATTCATTTCAAATAAGTCACTTATTTATACCGAGTTATTTTACATTTATATGGATACATAGTACAGTATGAGCGTCATATGTCACACGTCATATGTCATACGTCACTGTAACAACTTACGTTCACTTTCAACTTACTCGACCATCCAGAACCAATTAAAAACGTAAGTGGGGGAGTGTCTGTACCGTATTTTCCAGACTATATGTCGCTCCAGAGTACAAGTCACATTGGCCAAAAATGCATAATAATGAAGAAAAACACATATATAAGTTGTACTGGACTATAAGTCGCAAACTCATGGAAACTGTCTACCTTGGCTTGGAAAACTGCTGGTAGTTTATGTGACGTTGTGGTCCTCACCAAGACACCAACACCAAGAAAGTCCTCACGCAAAGTCATTTATATTCATCTCCTTGACAACTACCTGGACGTGGAGACACAACTGTGCTGTTTACAAGCCTATCCCTTCGACACACTGCTCAAGTCCCCGTGTGCAAACTGGTTCCTCTAGCTGTGACCATCTAGCTTTTAGACGCGATTAGTTTTAAGCCCGCAATTAGCTTTTTTGTTTGTTTTCTTCGTTGCAGTAATAATCATCTCCGCTTTTCTCCAGTCTCTAACATGTTTCTCCTTCACTCCAAAATTTCTTTCTGCTGCTTGATTACCATTACCTGCTGCATATTTCACTACTTGCAGCTTGCAATGCGCAGAATAGGATTTTCTTTTCGAGGCCATTTCTTCAGTGATGGATGAGCAGGTACTAGTACCCAAGCCTAGAGTGCCCTCTTGTGGTTGTGAGTGTAAAAATAACAAACATGTGAAATTATGTCTTATTATTACCACGAACAGAATTATATGTGATAATTCCACATATATGTCACCCTGGAGTATAAGTCACGCCTTCAGCCAAAGTATGAAAAAAGTGTGACTTATAGCCCAGAAAAAAATGGTAAGTAATAATAGGAACTAACTTTTTCATATAACAGAAACTACAGATAATGAGAGAAATTTTCAAATATCACTGGGAAATTGTGACAGTATAAGAGAAGTAAAGATATTCAGGATGTGCTGTTCTAGGGAGACAATTTCCTTTATTATAATAAGGCCAGGCTTAAAAAAAAAATCTTTGTTGGCAATAATATGACAAAAAAGATTCACCCTGGAGGGAGGAATTTTTTTTCTTTTTGCCTGTGCAGGCCACCCAGGACTTGCGGGGAATTTTTTTTCATACATCAGGCTATATTATGTATGTGATGTAAACACAGTAGAATTAAATAAATCTCATATTTGAAATAAACATACTAAATATCAAAGTTTATTCTTTTAATATTGTAATCAACAGAGTATCAAGGTTTCTTCAACACATCAACTTCTAATATTGCAGTCAACATAGTGTCAAAGTCAAATACCTTCATCAAGCTGTTGCTGGCGGTTTATAATTAACTTGTATTTGTTCGAAAACGTCAGAAAATGTGTTGCTCAATTCGAAACGCATTAATTTATTTATTATTTTCACATTGGGACGTTTAATAGTGACAGAGAACAGTTTTTTGCCTCATCATTGTCCCCTTACATCATGCTTCCGCCCTTGTTGTTAAGACAGTACTAGCCAATGAGAATCGCTGGTTCACTGAACTGGTGAAATTGACCAATCACATGGTGCGGTTGATACTGATTTCGCTTTAGTCACTTTTTAGTGCGGTGTATGATAGGGGAGACACATGTTTTTTCAACACAACCGGCCGGTATATTTTTATTTTTTGCGTCTGTGAATGCTCAGGCGGTGTTTTAACGTACAATTTCATGCCAACCGGCCGTGTTACCGCCAACAAAGATATTTTTAAGGCTGGCCTAACAATAACTATGGTGCTACTTGACACACAATAGGTGTGTTTTATTAATACCTCATTTGGTCAGCAAGAATGTCGATTTAATCTAGAATTAGTTCATAATTTTTTCAGATGAACTTGAACTTGGATTATGGTATTCTCATGTTGCTTTATATAATTATTTAGGTCTACTATTCCAACTACCTGGTTCACATTGGTTATTATGGTCAGTGAAGTATTTATTATACTGCAGTGCAGTCCGTATAAAGCCACCCTTCTCCAGAAAGACATCAGACAGACAAACTTACTGAGAGGAAACCTCAATATCACAAAAACAGAAGCTGAACCTATTTCCCAGTTCAGTCTACTGCGAATTATGGAAAGAAATTGTAATATTACACCATATAACTTTTATCAGATTTATTTTAGACGTTGAATTATAACATGCTATTCACATTTTTGTTTCTGGCTAACCACCGTGTCTTTGTGAGATCTAAAAAAAAATCTCAGAATTAATAAAGCAAACATGCTGACCTGAAGTCAGTGGAGAACACTATGACCTCAACGCTCATACTATCATTTCTGCTTGGTTTGGGTTATTAATTGCTTACGCTTTCTTTTTTTTTAAGTGGTTGCTTGATTCAGTGTATAGGGATCCCTTACTTTCTGCAGTTAATGGAGGACCTAGATCCCCCCCGCGACCACCGAATTCCGCAAAGTAGGAGCACCCCCCCACACTGACATATATGTACATATATATGTGTATATAATATCAATAAATACATACTCAACACTATAAATTATTATAACAATGCATAAGATGTAAATAAAATATAAATATACACACATAAGACACGCGTGCACCCACTCAGATGTGCACCTCACAACAATATGACGAGTTTTGATGGGAGGTTTTGGGTTGTTTTTTTATTTTGTGTTTGTTTAGGGTTTTTTTTTTTTGCATAATTGTTCTTGTTTTTGCGGCATTTTCCTTAAGTTTTACCCCTATTCTTTCTTGATTTCCTTATTTTTAATTCGATGAATATTAAAAAAAAAAATGCGATGCACTGAAGCCGCATGAATTGAAGCGCGAAGTAGCAAGGGATCACTGTATTCAGATCAAATCACTTGAGCAGTTTAGTCCTTTATCCCATGATCAGGATCATTCATTTGCAAATACCTCCATTTCACTGGACTACAGCATGCAAGGATCTTAGCGGAAAGGCGCAGAACGCAGTCTACGGAAGAGCTTCGGCATTTCTACATGGAAAACAGGTGAAAATCCTACGGAAAAGTGGAAAGTTTTATACCCTCATTTCACTGGACTACAGCATGCAAGGATTGTGTAGCGGAAAGGCGCGGAACGCAGTCTACAGAAGAGCTTCGGCATTTTTACACGGAAAATGGGTGAAAATCCTACAGAAAAGTGGAAATTCTTACACTCTCGGAACGTTCACAGCATGCGCCGAACTGGTACGGCAAAGTACGCCAAAGTGACCCCACGGAACACTCGAGGAATTTTTTTCCATGGAAACATGTTTTGAACATGTTCAAAAGCACGTTCACGGAATATTTTGGCGTGCCGGAATGGAAGACTTGAGGAATAACTATGGAATCACACGGAATGACACGGAAGATGAGGGAATAATTGAGGAACGTTTGCGGATGACAACATTTTTGCTTCCGTAAGTCTGCCATGCGCCAGTGAAATGGGGCTATAAAGCATTTTCTCCCACTAGGGTTGTAGGGAGGTTTTAACCTATCTCAGCTGACTCTAGACCGGGTGGACTCTGAACAGATTGCCAGTCCATTGCATGACCAATACGCATACAGTCATCCATATTCGCACTCATACCTCGGGGCATTTTGGAAAAGCCTCTTAGCATAATATGCATGTCTTTGAAGTGTAGGAGTGAAATTAAGTCACCGGAGGAAACACCCTCACCAAGCGTAGTACTGCAATCCAGGATATTCTTGCTGTGAAGCAGATGTGCCAACAGCTATGCCATTGTGCTGCCCCAGCTCAGGATGATTTAAGCCAAATTATGATCTGATATGATTTCAATATAATTTTCCAGCCTGACTATAACTGAACAGGGACTGATGAACAGGCCTTGTAATGTGGTATAACTAAATTGATGATGTGGTTTTCCCTCTGTTAGTTTAACAACACATACAACACTCCTATAAGATATTTTTTACATTAATCATGTAGCCATAACAGGTTATGTCATGACCTTCCTCCAAGATTACACGCAAAGATGTTATGATGACTGTTAAGGTCAAATCTGTAATATTGCTGGTCTGCTACCAAATATGGTGATAATTTTTGGCAATGAAATGACCTGATCTGACATACTAATCAACATGAAAGACAAATAATATTGTACATTCCGATCTTAGAATTAGTGCACACACAGTGCAGATATATCACAGCTTTGGGAAACATGGCACTTGGGAATGTGGTGAGAGAGTAGCGGACACAGAGTCATCAGTCGTCAGGGGGCAACACAATGGCGTAGTGGTTAGTATGTTCGTCTCACAGCAAAAAGGTCCTGGGTAGGATTCCCAGGCTCGTAGAGTTTGCATGTTCTCTGAGTGCTTGAGTGGTTTTCCTCCGGGTAAGCCAGTTTCCTTACACAGTTCACACATATGCATATCTGGCGAACTAATTGTTCGCTGTTGCGTGTAGGTATGGATGCGAGTGTGAATCGTTGTGCGTGTTTCCCCGCAATGGTCTGGTGGGCTGTTTAGGGTGCACCCCAGCTTTGCCCAGTGTCAAGTGAGACTGGCACAACCTCCCTGTGACCCGAATAGTCGGCATAAGTGGTTCAGTAAAGGAGTGAGTGAGAATACTAGATATGAATTGGATTCATATACAGTGGTACCTCGTCTAACAAGTGTCCCTTATAACGATTTTTCCATGATATGAGCTTCGAACCCACCAAAAATCTGCTCCATCCAAAAAATTCACTATATGAGCTCCCGTGAACGACTATAAATAGTGTTCACTGCATTTCATATCATTCGCCCAATGCTTTTTCCCTACACCATAGCGCGACGATGAGAGCGCCACTGCCAACTACTGTAGTGAATGCACAATTACACTTAATTCTAGAACAGTATGGCAAAAAAGCATGTTCACCAGGGCCATGTGCGCTCCTCGACATCACACCACGAGCCTTTCCTCGCTGGCATTCGTAGCGTGCACATGCACAAAATTCTCCTCCTCCTCTGTTATGCACCACTTCCTACCTGCCCACGTGACATCTTCTCCGCAGTCGATGATCGGAACGGTGAGTTGATTTACTATTTATTATTAATTATTATTATGAAATATTGATTGTTTTTACATGTTTATCTTTATTATATTAGGTCAAATATACATGATTGTGGTAGGTTATGAGTTTAGGGGGGTTGGAAGGGATTCATTGGTTTTCTGTTTTTTCCTGATGGGAATAATTGTCTAACGAACATCTAACGAACTTTTCGGATTGCGAGCTCGCCCTTGGAACTGATTAAATTCGTTATCTGAGGTACCACTGAATTAATTTTGTTTAGAGTTTGGAACACAATCTCAATCCCTGAAAACTGTTCAGCAAACCAAGATTTCAAAAGGTCCACCAGTTCTGTTCACTCGTCTTTGGGCCAAAATACTCTTTATCCTTTTGATTAGAAAGTTGTAATGCTAGTTAATAAATATAGACAAGAAATTTAACATAAATACAGACAACTTTTTGGCAAATACATGTGTGGAAAAATTATTACAAAACACCTTAAAAACACAATATCCAGACAAATATTGAATTAGTTGCCTATTTTACAGAAATCATAACTAAACCTTATTTGTTTGTTTATTATAGTTGGTATGTTTAAATAAAGTTTGAAAAACTTTGAAAAAGGACAACAGTGTTTATATGTGTATAACCTTATTAGAATCTATGATTGGTTATGAATACCAGGAGTTTATTTAAAATAAAATTTGAACAGTTTTTTCAGTGTTAAGATGTTAATTTGATTATATTTAATAATAATTAATGCTAATCACATTAGCACACTGGAAATCAGGCTGCAGTCTGAGTGCACTGTTCGAACCTGCAGTGCAGACCGTACCGACTTATAATAACATTGTAATAATAACACTTGAGGAATTTTTTCAAAGTAGTCCAATACTCACAGGATGGTGGTCTGGGGAGGGACGGTGGGTACCGTTTCCAGATTTAAGTGCATACATCTGACTGTCGTGCGGAAACACAGACAGCGGCTCGGACACGACCCAACCAGAACCGGAACCTGCGCCAAAACTAACACACCGAGCAGACTGATACAGCAAAGCGACACTCGGTCCGTCCACAGCGCCATGACGAACCGTTAAACCTCCGGAGCATGAACACACAGCGCCGGTCAGCCTGCTCCTGCTCCTTCCGCCCACTAAAGCCTGCAGCGGTTCAGCTGGATATCCGAGCGCGCGCGCACACACACACACACACACACACACATACACACACAGATTCTCACATTCTCGCTCTCTCCCCCCACCTCTCTCTCTCTCTCCCCTCTCATACACACACTTATTCATACACACACTCACTCACACACACACACACACACACACACACACACAGTCCCACACTGAGAAACTAGGGCAGTGTTACACATAGGACAGACAGACTGAGCAACCAATCGGCACAGGTTCACATACGATTGATTGTTGATTGGTTAATCCCGTGTTAAATCCCACCCATTTAACCAGAAAGCTAACCTTCAAGAGCATTAAACTACCGTATGCACTAGTTAAATTATAATGACGTAATACATAACCCACCCTCCTCCTTTAATGACACTAGAACCCTATCCACCATTACTGGACTAAACCCCTAAATAGGAATTTAACGGAAGCAAATTCTAACTTTCTAAAACAACAACAATAAAAAAGTTTAAAATAAAAAATAAAAAAATAAATAATTAATATAATAATAATATAATGGCCTGGCAAGCTTTCCAGGGTGTACCCCACCCTCACCCTGAGTTGGCTGAGGTGGGATGCTCCCTGTGACCTAATTAGGATTAAGGAATGAATAATACAGTAATAATAATATTATTAATAATAATAATAATAATAATAATCATAATAATAATGGCCTGGCAAGCTCGCCATGGTGTACCCTACCCTCACCCAGAGTTGGCTGAGGTGGATGCTCCCTGTGACTCTTATTAGGATTAAGCAATCAATAATAATAATAATAATAATAACAATAATGATGATGATGATGATGATGATGATGGCCTGGCAAGCTCTCCAGGGTGTACCCCATCCTTTCCCAGAGGTGGATGAGGTGGATGCTCCCTGTGACCCTAATTAGGATTAAGCAATTAATAATAATAATAATAATAATAATGAATGCAGCCGTGAAGGTGGGCACAAACAAGTGTCCCAAGCCCGGATAAATGCAGAGGGTTGCAAAAGGAAGGGCATCCGGCATAAAACTTTTGCCAGAATACAAAGTGCAAACCGTAAAGACAAATTTCATACCGGATCGGTTGAGGCCTGGATTAACAATGACCGCCATCAGTGTTATCAACCAACAGGGTACTGGTGCAAATTGGACGACTGTTGGTCAAAGAAGGAGAGGGAGAAAAAGGAGAGGTGGGAGGCGTGTCCGTAGGCGGAGAGAGAAGAGGAAAAGCATGAGTCTAGGATTGAGAGTAGGGACTTTGAATGTTGGAACTATGACAGGAAAAGGTAGAGAGCTGGCTGACATGATGCAGAGGAGGAAGGTGGACATACTGTGTGTTCAGGAGATCAGGTGGAAAGGTAGCAAGGCTAGAAGCTTAGGAGCAGGGTTTAAGCTGTTTTTTCATGGTGTGGATGGGAAGAGAAATGGAGTAGGAGTCATCTTGAAGTAGGGGTTTGTCAGGAATGCTCTAGAAGTAAAAAGAGTGTCAGACAGAGTGATGAGTCTAAAGTTAGAAATTGAATTATGCCCCACAGGCAGGATGTGAGTGAGAAGAGAAGGAGAGATTCTGGAGTGAGTTAGATGAAGTGATGCAGAGTACCCCCAGAGCTGAAAGAGTGGTCATTGGTGCAGACTAAAATGGACATGTTGGTGCAGACGACAGAGGGGACGAGGAAGTGATGGGCAGGTTTGGTATCTGGGACAGGAACACAGAAGAACAGATGTTGATAGATTTTGCAAAAAGGACGGAAATGGCTGTGGTGAATACTTTCTTCCGGAAGAGACAGGAGCCTAGGGTGACTTATAAAAAAGCAAGTCACAGCACATAGGTAGACTACATCTTGTGTAGGCGATGTAATTTGAAGGAAGTCAGTGACTGCAAAGTAGTAGTGGGTGAGAGTGTTACCAAACAGCATAGGATGGTGGTGTGCAGGATGATGCTGATGGTAAAAAAGGTGAAGAAGGCAAAGGCAGAGCAAAAGACAAAGTGGTGGAAGCTGAAAAAGAAAGAGTGTTGTATTGTCTTCAAGGAGGAGTTGAAACAGGTTTTAGGTGGCCAGGAAGTGCTTCCAGATGACTGGACAACTACAGCTAATGTGATCAGGGAGACAGGTAGGAGAATACTTGGTGTGTCCTCTGGAAGGACAGTAGATAAGGACATTTGGTGGTGGAATGAGGAAGTGCAGGAGTGTGTATAAAAGAAGAGGTTAGCTAAGAAGAAATGGGACATAGAGAGGACCGAAGAGAGTAAACAGGAGTACAGGGAGACACAGCGTAAGGCGAAGGTAGTGGTGTCAAAGGCCAAACAGAGGGCATATGATGACTTGTATGCTAGGTTGGACAGTAAGGAGGAAGAAAATGATGTATACAGGTTGGCACAGCAGAGAAATAGAGATGGAAGGATGTGCAGCAAGTTAGAGTGATTAAGGACAGAGAGGGAAATGTATTGACCGATGACGGAAGTGTGCTGGGAAGATGGAAAGAGTACTTTGAAGAGCTGATGAATGAGGAAACTGAGAGAAAAAAGAATAGAAGAGGTGACTGTTGAGGACCAGGAAGTAGCAAAGATTAGCAAGGGATAAGTGAGGAGGGCATTGAAGAGGATGAAGAGTGGAAAGGCAGTTGATCCTGATGACATACCGGCGGAGGTATGGAGGTGTCTAGGAGAGGTAGCAGTAGATTTTCTGACAAGAACATTCAACAAGGTCTTAGAGCGTGAGAGGATGCCGGAGGAATGGAGAAGTGTGTTTGTGCCCATTTTTAAGAACAAGGGAGATGTACAGAGTTGTGGCAACTACAGAGGGATAAAGTTGATGAGCCATACGATGAAGTTATGAGAAAGAATAGTGTAAGCTAGACTAAGCTCAGCATTTGTGCACAACAGTTTGGTTTCATGCCAAGAAAGAGCACCACAGATGCAATGTTTGCTTTGAGGATGTTAATAGAGAAGTATAGAGAAGGTCAGAGGGAGCTACATTGTGCCTTTGTGGATCTGGAGAAAGCATATGACAGGGTGCCAAGAGAAGAACTGTGGTATTGCATGAGGAAGTCTGGAGTGGCAGAGAAGTATGTTAGAGTGGTGCAGGACATGTATGAGAGATGTAAGACAGTGGTGAGGTGTGCTATCGGTGTGACAGAAGAATTCAAGGCAGAGGTGGGACTGCATCAAGGGTCAGTTCTGAGACTTGATGCTATCGGTGTGACAGAAGAATTCAAGGCGGAGGTGGGACTGCATCAAGGGTCAGTTCTGAGCCCCTTCTTGTTTGCTATGGTGATGGACAGGCTAACAGACGAGGTTACACAAGAATCTCCATGGACTATGATGTTTGCCAATGACATTGTGATCTGTAGTGAGAGCAGAGAACAAATGCAGGAAAATCTAGAGAGGTGGAGGTATGCCCTGGAAAGGAGAGGAATGGTTAGCCTCAGTAAAACAGAATACATGTGTGTGAACGACAAGGACCCAAGAGGAACGGTGAGGTTACAGGGAACAGAGATAAAGAAGGTAGAGGATTTTAAGTACTTCGGCTCAACAATCCAGAGCAATGGAGAGTGTGGAAAAGAGGTGAAGAAGCATATGCAGGCAGGTTGGAATGGTTGGAGAAAAGTATCAGGTGTGATGTGTGATAGGAAGGTACCGGCAAGAATGATCGGAAAAGTGTACAAGGCGGTGTTGAGGCCAGCGATGTTGTACGGTTTAGAAACAGTGGTACTGGGGACAAGACAGGAGTCAGAGCTGGAGGTAGCAGAGCTGAAAATGTTGAGGTTCTCTTTGGAAGTAACGAGGATGGATAGGATCAGAAATGAGGACAGAGTGACAGCACATGTAAGAGGTTTTGGAGACAAAGTCAGAGAGGCTAGATTGAGATGGTTTGGACATGTACAGAGGAGGGATAGTGAGTATATTGGTCGTAGGATGCTGAGGCTGGAACTACCAGGCAGAAGGCCTAGAGGAAGACCAAAGAGAAGATTTATGGATGTGGTGAAGGAGGACATGAGGGTAGTTGGAGGCAGATGGTTTGCTGTGGTGACCCCTGAAAGGGAAAACCCGAAAGGAAAATATTAATAATAATAATAATAATCATGGCCTGGCAAGCTCTCCAGGGTGTACCCCACCCTCACCCAGAGTTGGCTGAGGTGGGTGCTCCCTGTGACCCTAATTAGGATTAAGCAATTAATAATAATAATAATAATAATAATAATAATAATAATAATAATCATGGCCTAGCAAGCTCTCCAAGGTGTACTCCACCCTCGCCCAGTGATGGCTGAGGTGGGATGCTCCCTGAGACCCTAATTCGGGTTAAGCAATTACTATTATTATTATTATTATTATCATTACTATTATGCTTACATATTTACAGTTTTTCTAATTAAATAATGTATTAATTTCTGATAGAACAAACCCCCCCCCCCCCCCCCCAGCACTGACAATATTTGAGGTTCGGTTTCCCTCTGGTGGAGAAGAGCCATAAATCCACAGCAGACGGAACAGTTTGGTGAAACAGACTTTTTCTTTCAAAATAAGCTTAAATAATAAGTTTAACAGTGTTTAAAATGCTTAGCATGTGTATACAATCAATCATCTTTGTTATTTGAATGATATTGGTTATACAATACTGTGGCAACACAATTTTTCTTTATTCAGAGTAAGATGTGTCAACATCCAGCATGACAAAGGTTGTACAAATTCCACAATTTAAAAATGAACTCAAAGAAACAAACAGGGGGAAAAAACTCACAGCAACTTGTGATCTTACACATTTATAGCAAAATTAAAACGTCAACAGTTTCATGCTGTTTTGTACAAAAATAAATCAAACTTCAGTTCGACAGAGAGCACAATAGTTTATACAAAATCCTGTCTTCATCGATGAGTACTCAAATCAACCTTGAAATTAACAGAATTTAAAATAAATAAACTCTGATGAATTCACAATAATTCATATGAAAGTTCAGCATTCTAATATGTGACACCTTTTTTGTGTTTTTTTTTTTCCTTCCCCAAGGTAAATAGTCACAGATATATAGATTTATTTTTTGTAATTATTTGATATCAATGTAGCAACAGTAGATGAGCAGCATGGTTGTGCTTTAAATCCTTTTTCCATTGTACTGATAACAATAATTTATTTAAAAAACTGATACTAACTATTGTTCTATTGAAAGCAGTACTATATTGGCAAAAAGCTGCAGACACAATGCTGTGATGAGAGGCGTGTGTGGTTATGGAGGATGGTGTCCTGAAAGAGGACAGGGCTGTACAACAATGGAGATCAGGTGGAGGATGAGCACCTTCACATTCACTCCTCAAAAGGCAATGGTTGCTACTTAACAAAATGTGAGAGAAACTAGACACATGGTAGGACTGCAACAACCTGCAATTCTACTTCTGACTCCATCATCCTGCCCCTTTGTAACTGGAATTTTCCCTCCTTGTATCATTACTATTATTATCATTAGCTTTTTTTTTGTTGTTGTTTGTTTTTTTTTAATATTTTTGATTTCAATGATTTTATACAGTGAGAGACATAAAGTGCAGCTGGGAATTTGTAATGATTATAGATGACACACACACACACACACACACACACACACACACACACACACACACACACACACACAAAAGTCATACTATTACTGGTAAAGATATTGTCATTATTTCTTAATTCAGATACCCTGCAGTCTCCTTCCAATACAACAGAACATCCTTGATATAACACGTTCCAATTGTGTGCCAAAGAGACACCTGGAGATTGCACACCACCAGTATTTAGTAATTATATATATTTAGGTAAGTGCAAATAGTCTACTGGCACATAAGTGGGGACACTGACCCTGTTAGTCCCGCTTTCATAAATTATATCTATATATATTTCTTCTACAAAACCCTTCTCTTTTTTCCATTTCCCTAGTACTGCTTTAGTTTATGTAAAACCATCAGAACATGGAAACAAAGGTGTCCCGGTTTAAAGTCATAAATAAAGCAAATGGATCTCACAAATCATTGCTTCCCTCTAAATTGAATGTCCAAGTATAACCTACTATACCCCTGTTGAAAAAATTTTGTATTACAAGAGTTATATAAAAAAATCAATCATTTACATAGAGTAAAAAGTTTCCTTTGTTTCCCCCACTAATGTCTACAAACAGGAAATTGCATATAGCCCAACTGCTTTTCCCCACAGATTGCTGCTCATCGCCATAAATGTTGTCAAGTCGTATATTGCTGCTATGATGTAAGACTCATGCTACTGATATACAGATCAGGCTAAATGAACACTGACGCTGGGGTGAACCTCTGTTGCCATTACACTAATGCAGATTTAATGACAAAAGCTCTTTGCCAACACAAAACCAGATAATGTGCATTGCTAAGTTCTGGGACGTCCACCATTAGGTTTCCGTGTCATGATGTTTACAATAGAACTGTGACATTCATATCACATCACTTGATTTCCTTTCGCTTTTTGTCCTCATCAAGTATTCATCCACCCACCATATACAGGTGCCAATAATAAAACTCCTCAGGCATAGCTTTAAAATAAAATGCACTGTAGTCTGTCCTTTTTTCACAAGCTGCACACAAAGTTAAAAAAAAAAAAAAAAAGCAATAATAGTAAGTCACAGAGGAGAAAATGGTTTAAAAAGTTAATATACACCGAGTCCCCAGTTTATTAGTTACTAGATCAGTATACCTAATCATTTTATTCCCTCTTAATAAATAGGTATATTGTCCTATGATGTAATAAACTGGTACAAAATAAAAGCACTCGGTGTATCCTTGCATGTCCATTACTTTTGATGAAGTTGTTCAGCTGTTTTAAACTAAAATCCTTTTGTTAATCAGCAAGCATTAAAAAAGAATGTACTGTACTGTATATCCAATATTGTTTGACTTATTGTTAAGAAATATACACTAAAATGTGCATACATGAGCAGCTAGAAATGTTACATCACACTATGTGAGCTCATATGAAAACGTACAAAATGTGAAATGTCTTCCAAAACTATTTTGCCATTAAATATTTTTAAAGCAAGACCAAAAATAAAGCGAAATTAAAAATCATGGATTGTAAGCATAACACTTTTTTTTTTTTTTTTTTTTTTTTTTAAGATCATATGTAAATATTTAACACTGTCTGCTGAATTACAGCAGCAAACCAATGAGGTGATCTTGATCCCATTCCTCCCATTTGATAGTTATCCCCTTTGCTCTGAGGTTTGCTGAGTGGCTAGACTTGGATTCCTTGTACTGCTTGTTTTATATTTTCCAGTAGCACTTTGTTCTCCGGACTCTGATACTGCTCTTGATTTGTGTACATATCTGTCAGCGTTGTCACATACGCGTCAAAGTTCTGTTCATTTATTGGATCCTGTGAACACACAGAAGAAAAAAAAATATTATACAGAGAGGCAATATATGGCAAACACATCTCAGAGCATCACAAAACTGTCATTGGATTTTATTTGTTCACATGCATATCACATGAGTTCACACGAGTATTACTTGTAAGGAAAAGGGGATATATGAAGTGTAAGATTGGTAAAATATATAACATTATAGTCAGGATCCTCATTGGGCGATGGTGGACGTGTACAATATGAGTCAGAAAGAAATGATGTCAATGTGACGTACATGCACACGGATCACGACTACAAGCAATATGGGTGCACCACAATATCATGGCAACACGACATCTATTTTATCCTTTCGCTGATTAATGTAATAACACAAAGCAAAGAAACTGGAGCTTTCTCAACAGAAACTGGCCAAACTATCACATGATTTTGATTTTTTCCTACTATTTTCATTGGTTCCAACACTTTTTGCTATCAAGGGCTCCTTAAACTGTAAAATAATCCTCTGGTAATTTACTATCTTGAGTAGTTTGGACTTTTATTTTGAAATGTTCCACTTGATACATTAGGAATACAACTAACATTGCTTATATTTGTCTTTGTCTCAATGAAACTTGAATTAAACCCAAACTAAATTCAAATAACTATCAAAAGAGCTACTGGGCGGTGGTGGCCTAGTGGTATAGGGTGCTGGATTACTGATCCTGAGGTTGGGGGTTCAAGTCCCACTCTCCACAAGGTTGTCACTGTCCCCCCCAGTGCAGCTAACTGTGTTATCAAACTGTCTATAGTGTGAGGTTCATGTAAAAGAATCATTGTTGACTTTTGACAAGAGGAGCTGCATAGCCGTCAGCGTGTGGCCTGGGTGTACTCTGCCCTCGCCTGGAGTCGGCTGGGATGGGTGCCAGCCTCCCCGCAACCCTAATTAGGATTAAGCGTTTACAGAAAATGAAATGAAATGAAATCAAAAGAGCTAACTAACATGGCATAGTTGTTAGCATGTCCACCTCACAAACAGAGTCCCAAATGGCGAGGGCATTTCTGTGTGGAGTTCTGTGCATATGTTGCCCTTGTGCTTGCATGGGTTTGCTCTGGGTGTCCAGTTTCCTCCCACAGTATTAAGACGTGCACACTCGGTTAATTGGAAATTCTGGCTTGCCCTATGTGGTATGAATGGGAGTGTAAATCGTCATGTGTCTGTGCTGCCCTGCGTTTTTCTAGCAAGCAGATGAGGGTGTACCCTTCACCCAGTCTTTCCTGGAATGGGCTGCAGCCTTCCCTCAACCCTAATAAAGGACAAAATGATTCAGAAAAAGAAATGAAATGAACAATCAGAAAATCAAGAATAAATAAAACAGATAAATAATTAAATCCCACAGACCCTGTTTATGGTGGATAATCCCCAGGACTCTGGGATCCCACTTTGAGAATAGTATATATTAGTTATAGTATATATACAATATTGTTTATTGTATTGGTTCATTTTTTTCATTGGAAAATTAAAATAATGAATAGCACATGATTATGTCAACGTCACCTGCCTTATATAAATGTACCTGCCTGAAACTTGTGAGTTTAAACTCCAAATGGATTAATAAGTAAATGAAAGCATGCATTATAAAACATGATTTGCAAGTGATCATAAACAACAAAAACAAAAAATATTTATTATTAGTATGCAGACCATCATCTCCATGGCATGAAATGATTCATCGTTTATCAAACCACTGAGTGACTGAATCATCAGCAAGTGACTCATGAATCATCAAATGATTCATGATTCAGTAAATGACTCGTGATGTATCAAAAACCCTCATGGTTCATCAAATCATTTACAAATCATTAAATGGTTTGATTTATCACTCATTCATGATTCCTTAAATGATCACCAATTCATGTGCATAATAAAAATCAAGTGAAGAAAGCAAATTGGAATATTTGAAGTAGTAAACAGAACATCCCAGATACAATACAACGAATCCCATTTATATCATTTGCATTTGCATGTGCAAGTCACTGTCAAACTGTTCCATTTACCTCAACAGTGTATTTAAATGAAATGAGATGCACTGCTATGTTGGTATATTTCTGTGAAAAACATGCAAATCATTTTGAGGACAATAGAGAATATGGAAAGAGTGACGGAAACAAAAGAGTAGAAGAGAAGAGGACTGTGAAAATGATTTCCTTACTCGCTGATGCAACTGTAAACAGCTGTTATTTCTAATCGGAGGCTCTTTGTGTAGCGTTGGTTTCTAGAGAGGAAGGCAGAGATCTATTAGCCGACTATATCCAGCATGCACATCTTTCAATTCTGTGGGTTTTTCCCATTTCTGCATATCATAACTGATTCAGGAATTAGCCTGGCAAACCCAGGCCTCGTCACAAGTCCTAGCGATCATTCAGTTCAAGGGCCACAAACCAGTTTGATTATTCTTATTATTGGTGCTTTTTGAAGAGACAATAGTGTTGACAGCTGATATATTAAACATGACAAAGCTCGAGGAAATGCTGCCTGATCATTTCAAGTTTATAATCTAGAAAACATGAGAGTAAGCATGAAACACATTTGTTAATACTCTAAGAACAAAAAGTGGCTTAATTTAACATGTGTAAACTTCCCAATCCCTATATTCTCCGGTGTGTTTATTGTACTGCCATGATATCAGTTTGTGAAATGAATTAAAAGTAACTCTTTGCTGTTGATTTAGATATTGTTATGTAAAGGTCCAGAAAAAAAAGCAAAATGAATGCTAGATGGAAGAAAGCTGGCTACCATAAAGTCAACTAATTTTGGAAATTAAAGGGTGTGTGTGTGTGTTTGTTTGTGAATGTGTGTATATATATATATATATATATATATATATATATATATATATATATATATATATATATATATATCAGTGCTTTTCAAGGTATGATGCCCGGGGAGCGCGTATGACCCCGGGGAATATGCTTTTCTGGAATTGTGTATGAGAATTAAGTGTGATTGCCCCTCCCCTCCAGTAGTTGGCGGTGGCGCTCTCATTGTCGCGCAATGGTGCAGCGGATTTTCGCATGAGCAAACGATACGAAGTGCAGTAAACAACCCCACAAGAAACAACACGAAAAAATTTCTAACATGAACGAAAAGAAAGGTGGAGAGAGACGGAGATATTAAGACATAAGTAAGTTGATTGAGTTTAAATAAGGATTTTTTTTTAATTTCAGGCACATTGGTGCACTTTAAATCTTTTCAATTCCAGATTATAAAACAATGTTAATGACATTTTCTTTATTGTAAGTTGAGCTATATTTAATTTTTTAAATTTTATAATAAAGATACAATGTTATGCAGAGGTGTACTAATAACAATTTTATAGACAAATAATACTATTTATAGATTCTCGCGGGGAGGTGGGGAGGGGCGTGAAATGTTTTTTTTCCCTCCGGGAGGGGGGTGGGGGCACACCACAGAAAATAATTGAGAAGCACTGATATATATATATATATATATATATATATATATATATATATATTATTTGCATGCAATATGTGAAGTAGGCTGGATAATTAGTCTCGTATTTCATAATCTCATGGGTACTATAGATTTTGATGCATCACTGACAGAAATTTTGTCAAATGGTAAGAGATAATGGAGAGGCTAATAAATTAGTTAATTAGTTTGATGATTCCACGGTGTAATGAATTTAAAATATTTTATAGTGGTGAATGTGTTCTTTAATATAATATCAATATTATGAATGCACATATATATACATATATATATATATATATATATATATATATATATATATATATATATATATATATATATATATATATATTATACACACAGTGGTACCTCAACTTACGATAGTCCCAGCAAATGAAAAATCCAGGATACGAAAAACATTTTCCAAAAATTTTTGTCTCTGCATACGAAACAAGTTCTCCTTACAAAACGTGCCAAATGCGCCATTCAAAAATTCAAACAATGCCTGACTTGCTCTCCATTGACTATCTCCCAATATCCCGCCCCGCTGGCCTCCCATTGGCTAGGAGGGATGACACAGCTCCCTCCCATTGTCTATCTCCCAACATCCTGCCCCGCTGGCCTCCCATTGGCTAGAAGGGATGACACCGAGTTTTTCGAGTGTGCTCATTGCAACTTTATTTTTTGGCTCAGGCTTTTAACCTTGCATAAATATTTGCAAGATTATAACTCTGCTAAGAAGACATGGTCAACACGAAGTAAATATCTTAAAAGGTATGCTTTTATAATTTTTAAAGGGTAGTATTCGGGGCCTTGGAACGAATCACGTGTTTTCCATGTAAAATGCAGTTCTACTTACGAAAAATCTAGGTTATGAAAAAAGCTCTGGAACGGATTAATTTCGTAAGGTGAGGTACCACTGTACATACTTTATTTATTTATTTATTTATTTGACAAAATGTGACTGAGACGACTGAATTATAAGCCCAGTGGGAAAAATGAGATATGGAGAACGTTTATAATTTTTATAATATGCTCCTCAACAAAATATATTTCTGGAAAGGCATTCAGCATGAAATATGGAGCAAATCTTTGACCTTTTAACATCTTCGATTTCTCCAACAAATAAATTACAAAGTGTTCTGAACATAGTTTTCTAACATTCTTATCGCGGTTTGTTTCATCAAGATGAAATTTAAATGCAGCTTCATTTTTCATCACTGATGTCTAAGGTCTCTGTTTAGTGAAATTCTCTTAGCCATCAGAATCTACAAATACAAACTTTCTTCATCATCTGTTTATTATTCTGAGAAATATTCATTCAGTAAATAAAATAAGTGTAATCAATCTGCATCATTTAAACTGACTAATCTCACAAGGCTGTTCCATGTAAGCACATTACTGCACATGTACCCTTGATATTTTTTGGGAGGATTTTAAATTCATGTTGGTTTATTGTGGAAATTCTGCAGTGTACTGTTACATGAGATGATTGGGTAGCAGGGATTCCAACTAATTACTGATTCTAGACATGACAGAGAAATTCCCAAACATCACACTGCGTGAATTTATCACATTTTACAAATATTTTGAAGAAAACTAGTCATGCATTCCCTCATGAAATGCATGTTTTAATGCAGATGATATGCACACTGTATACCCTATGAATTTATTAAAAAAAAAAAAAAAACCTTAAGTAAGTGTAAAATTTTGACATTTTTCTTGGGTTTTATGCTGAAATCTAAAAATCTGTTTTTGATCCACTAGTTCATTAATCAGCTATTTCTTAACTCTCCTGAGACTTTTGATTGGTCTGATGCTGGGTGGTCACATTTTTTCTTCAATGCTATGTTATCAGTGTCAATGAACTTTATATAATACTGAAATTGTATTATTAATATTATGTTTGTTGAGTCATTTTACACAATTTCTGCCAGTGACCTTATTCATCAAATCATACAGTTTATGCTGATTGGCGCCTGCCCCCTTTTATGTCGCTGACACACTCATTCATACCGTCCGAGTGCTATCACACTGGCAGTGCACAGTACATTATAAAGCAGTTGCATTGGAACATTGCATGCAGAATCAAGTGTTGCCTGAAGCCATAGAGAGCTATGATTTGAAAATCAACAAGCGGCAGCGCAATGCTCTTTGCTTTCCATAACTTGCCCGCTATCCATTCTCGATGGTGGCCCTTACCATATGAGGGAGCTGGATATTAGCTAAACTGTTAATCAGTGACTGGCTCAGGTTGGCCAGCTCATGCAGGAGAGATTCATTTTGCTGTTCAATCACCTTGTTTTCTTCCTCTATTGACTTCAGATTAGACTCCATAGTTGTAATCTGGGGGAGAAAATAATGATTGGAGGTGTAAGTTAGGGAATTATGGGGCCACTCTACACTCAATGAAAAAAAAAAAAAAAGAATAGAATATAAAAAAAATTATCAAGGGTGTTTGGTACCATTTTTATCTGAGTAAATAAATCTGGTATATGTTTCATTAGCATTTAGAGGTAAACATTATTATTATTATTATTATTATTATTATTATTATTATTATTATTATTTATTCATTCATTCATTTTCTGAACCACTTTATCCTAATTAGGGTCACGGGGGGAATGGCGCCCATCTCAGTCGACTCTGGACAAGTGCAGAGTACCCCTGGACAGCTCTCCAGGCCATCACAGGGCAGAAACACGCTGACGGCTATGGAGCTACTCTTGACAAAAGTCAGCAATGGTTCTTTTACATGAACCTCTCACCATAGACAGTGAGATACATGGCCAACCTTTGATAACCCAGTCCGCTGCACTGGGGGTTATTATTATTATTATTATTTAGTCCTTCTATTTTTAATTGTGAAACTGGATTCAGCCAATGAACTCAGGGATACCATGAGGGTGAGATGGGCCTATGATGGGTACTGTACTGTCCTCCTGAAGATGTGAGCTATTCCATATAAGATGATCTTCTTGATCTTTAATATTTCTATGGATTTTGCTGCCGCGGTTCTCATACCCTACATCCTATTATTTTCCTATGAATAGATCTTTGTACTTTAAGAATCTCTCCGCTGTTTTCAGTGAAATATTTATTTTAGTAGGGACTGACATGTCAGTGAATGGACACATTCTGGCTTTCTTGTAAATTCCCATTTTTATGGTCTGTTGGCCTGTCTTTGAATATAGCAGCCTTATCATTTTATAGTAATTCATCATTAATATTATTGTAATTATTATTATTTTTCCATTTCATTTGACAAACATTTTTCCAGACAAAGATTGGGCTCACTGCAAACCTCACTGGAAACAGACTGCCAGACCACCATAAGGTCATTACTGCTTATTTTATGACTACTAATACTACTACTTATAATAATATAGTAAACATAATAAGAATAATAAAGTTAGATACTTTATTTCTCAGTATGTTCTGCTGAAATGTTAGTCCTTATGGTTATTTTCCTTCCTTCAACTCCACCATTTGTTATTTAATATTTCTTAACTATTTCAGTTTCCTGTCAGGAATCACATAAACAGTGCAGCACACATACACATAACAGTGAATTTACACATTTAATTATGAAACTAAGAAACAAAGTACAGTGGTACCTCAACTTGCGAAATTTGTCCACTCCAAGGGTGAGCTCGCAAGTCAAAACGTTCATTAGATGAAACAAAAATTCCCATAGGAAACAATACAAAAAAAAAATTAATCCGTTCCAACCCCCTCCAAAACTCATATAACCTGACACAAACATGTATTTTTGATGTAATGTACTTAAGTTAAACATGTAACAATAAACATTTTACAATAATAACATATGTACAGCAACATTAATAATACTGTAATTAACAATAAATAATAATAAAACATGAATAAACAAAAAGTCAATAAACAATACAGTAAGTGAGTCTGAGTTTAACAATAGCACTTAACATTAACTTACACTACTTTTTTTTTTTACTTTTAATTTATTTATTTAATTTTTTGAGATTATTTTTAACTATTTTAACAAGGCTAATTGGCGTGTTTGACCCTGGGGAACATGCTTTTTTAACATAATGGACCAGCCTTAAGTGTGATTGCACATCCTCTACACCAGGTGGCAGTGGCTCTCTCACTGTATTCCATATTCCAAATGATATGAAATTCAGTAAACACAATTTATAGTCGCATGCTGGGGGGGCATAAAATGTTTTTTTTTTCTTCCTATAGCGGGTATCACAGAAAATATTTGAGAAGCACTGCAAAGGTGTTCTTGGAGCACAGAGGAATACAC
>CM045732.1:61015995-61045995 GCA_024760905.1 Plotosus lineatus
AGTTATATCTAAATTAACTCATCACTGCAGGTTGGAGCTGCCAATTTTACTGGTTTCCGCCCATTTCTGGTAAGTGGATGACTATAAGTTGCCAAAGAATGTGAGTGAGTGTATGGATGCCCTGCACCTGACTGGTCTTCTAGCCACAATGTAATCCTACCTTGTGCCAAATGTTTTAGGGTAAGCATGAGATTTTTCATGTTGCCTTAATAAGAATGAACTAGAGAAATACTCACTGAGTACAAGGTACGTGTACCTGAAAGAATGGATAAAGTAACGAATCAACACTATATGGGTTCTGGTTGTAATTACTCATTCGCTTCTCTTATGATCTGTTGAACAGTACATGCGGACATGACCGAATTGGTAAAATAACCCTTTTGCTTGAAAATTAAGCAATTATGATGGAATTTGACTGTTCAGAGTCACTCAAGGTCGGATTTAATTGTTTCTCATGTGAGTTGATTTATGCTTTTCTGTCAGTGTTTTATAGACATGGCATGTCCATCGGCACTCATTTCAAAAGCCTGCATGTTATCTCCAAAACTCTTTCACCTACACCTTAAAGCCAATACAGTACTTCCAAAATTATATCATAAGGGAAATTCAGGTTCCAACAAATTTAGTGAAAATCCTTGTAATAAATGGTCACGATACTGTTTGCAGACAAACTAATAAACTGACTCAGAAACGCCGACTTTTACAATATCCCTATCAAAACCGTATTTAATTTAAACTGTATAAGTGCAATCAAGGCGGTTAAAACTACTGTAGCTTAGCATGCGTGCGACTCGCTAATATCAGCTCGTATAGCTGTGCATCTCACCATCTGTCAACTTTCAAAATGTCACAAATATACGACATCATTTATTATAGCATATATTTTAGGGGGAAAAGCATCTAATATCATTTTTTTTTTATTCTTGATTGATTAACTGTTTGGGTTTTTACACCCGAGCCTTATGGCTCATCAGGCCGGTGCTTATCCCCAGTTTCCGTAGCGTGAAGCAATCAGGAGTTCAACTCCTCCTGGATGGGACGCTAGTCCATCGCAGGTTACCTTCCCAGTATATTTTTACTGGTACCGATTTATACTGCTGGGTGAACAGAGGCACACTTGTGGTTGAGACCTTACCCAGGGGTCTTAGCACAGTGAGAGTCTCAGTGGGATTTGAACTCACAACCTCCCAATCATGAGCCCAACACTCTAACCACGACACCACCGGCTCCACTTCTAACATCATTAAAGGGTCTTTAATTTATACAACAGTAATTGAATCTCATACAAAAAGTCGATTTAACATTGTGGGAATTTGGAATTAGAAAGTGTACTGATTTATGAATTGACTTCAGCTACATATGAGGGATCTTGATTTTCTTTCATGGGCAGTGGTGGTCTGGTCGTAAAAGTGCTGGATCACTGATCCCCAGGCTGGGGGTTCCAAGCCCCTCTCACCACAGGTTGTCACTGTCCCCACTAGTGCAGTGAACTGGTTATCAAAGACCAGCCATGTCTGTCACTGTCTATAGTGTGAGGTTCATGTAAAAGAACCATTGCTGATTTTCGACAAGAGTAGCTGCAAAGCTGTCAGCCTGTTTCTGCCTTGCGATGGTCTGGTGAGCTCTCCAGGTGTACTCTGCCCTCGCCCGGAGTCGGCTGGGATGGGCACCAGCCTCCCGGTGACCCTCATTAGGATTAAGCGGTTACAAGAAATGAACTGAAGTGATTTTCTTCCAATATAACCCACCAAAAAAAAAAAAAATCAGTGCCTCTTTTCCATATATGTGAGGCGCTCCACCAAATGTAGGCGCTTGTTGCAAGTGACGTATGGTGCTTGTGAGACAAAGCGCGGCTTATCCAGACTTCTGATCTTTCAAGTGAGCAAGTGCGCGTTGAATACTTGTTTAGTACTCAACCTTCACTTGCTCACTTGAAAGATTGGAAGTCTGGATAAGCCGCGCTTTGTCTCACAAGCACCATACGTCACTTGCGACAAGCGCCTACATTCGGTGGAGCGCCTCACATTTTATCCCACGTGTTGTTAATGATAGAAAAATTAGATGCCTTTTTATTACCTGATATTTATCAATCACTAATCGATCAGTGACACGGCGGACACTGGAGCCAATTCTAGTTAACCTCAGGTGAGAGAAAGGATACATCCTTGGGCAGGTTTCCATTGCAGGAACAACATAGAGACTTCGAAGCATTCACACTCACATTCATAATAATGGACAATTTGGAGTAGTCGGTTGACCTGATGTATGTACTTTTGTGCTGTGGAAGGAAAATGAAGCTGAAGGAAAACGAAAAGTACATGCAAAAAGTCCCAGTCAGGCACAAGGTATAACTACAGACATTTTTTGATGGGAGGTGACAGTGTTAATCTCTGCGGCACTATGGCGGCTTAGCATGTCATACGGGAACCTATTAGACCAAACTATCTGATTCACACAGAATAATGACCACTTGAACAATTCAGCACAGTCATCTAGAATCCTCGGCATTTTTCAACTTACCTTCAATTCAGGTTTTAACAATTTTTTTTCTGGTGAAACGCAAGCTCTACACTCAACAGCATTCTCATCCACAGTCTATGAAAATGTTGATGTCCTAAAATCTCTGTTCTTGCAAAACCAAGGCAACACTTGAGAACTGAAGCTGGTACAGCCATGAATTTATTGAGAACAAACATCAGGAATCCCAGCAAGGTTTAGAAAAAAATATAGGAAACGGGTTCAGAAATAGAGGAATGAAATATTTCAGCTGGGGGGGGGGGGGGGGGGGGGTCAAGGGGGTATATATTATAAATAATTATCACTTTGGCGAGTAAAAATAGCGGAATTCCGCTAAATAGTGGAGATCTGGGATCCCTGAAACATTCAAATGTGGACTACTGTATTTGAATTCACCTGGCTCTTAAAGCTTGATGTTTTCTGAATCCCTACCTGATTGGTTCCTGGTCCTCTTTGTCCTCTTTGCTGTGGGTAATCTTTATTCCACTCTTGCGAGCTCGTGGACATCCTGACAAACTGCAACAATGATTACAAATTAATGAATATTGTATAATAAAAACAACATGGTACGGTGTCTTTAAAAAATTGAACTGTTTAAAATAAATTAATTAGTAAAATTGTATGTGAAATATACACAGGAAAAAATTCAGCTCTACCTTCTATGGGAGGCGTAATTTCCAGTGATATGTCCCGAGCCATCACAGCCCGGAGTCGGGCACCTGGGACAGAAATACACGCTGTTACTGCCCAACGTTGGAAGAAGACAGAACCCTGAATAATTGGTGTTGTTTTCAATTATCAGATGACGAGCACTGTGTATTCAATATCTGTCAGAGTGTGATGTGCTGTCTATTACTGCCGCTCCATTAGTCCCTCTAGGGTGCTCTGGGTCTCTTCAGTGTGGATTTGCCCATAACACCACACCAGCTAGGCGTTCAGGAGGCCTATCTGATTCTAATCAGATTATTATTATTATTATTATTATTATTATTATTATTATTATTATGTTTAATAATACAGAGTGCACGTGCACCCCCCCCCCCCCATAGCAGGCGTCGAGTTCCGCTGGACAAGAAATTATGTGTATTCACAATCTTATAAATAAACTTAGTGACTGTTATTGAAGAGAAAGTCAGAGATATGTTCTGCATGACTTAGACTCAGGAAGTAAAGCGGAAGTTAACGTGTAACGGGCCCTGCGCATATGCAAGCCTGAGCTGACCAATCAACAAACATAATATTATCAGTAAGCAATAATAGCTTCTTAGTACCGCTTCCGGTTCCTGCACATGTGTTAGAACGCAAACATTGACGACTTTGTGCTATAAATATGTATTAATATTTGTTTGTACCTTCGAATAGATAAATAACTTTAAAGCTCAATTTGCAAATGTATTTAGCACATGTACTTGCAGATGTAGTTTGAAATATATTTGAGAATGTTTTTGGTTGAACTATAATATTTGATTCGTCTTCTGACAGTAATAGATGAATCGTCTTCTGCTGAAAAATTGCGTGTTGTTGGCGTGAGATTCCATGTTGTTTATATTATATAATATGCTGTGATGTAGATATTACATACATGGCGACTCCCGAGTAAAAGGGAAAAAAGCCGAAAGGAAGACAGAATGGATATTACATACATATTACATTACAAAAACACTTTTTAAAACTACGTGATTTTATCAAAACCTCATGAAATCTTCAGTTACCATAATGTCACACACCCTTTATATACGTACTAAGATCTGAGGTCAATATAATGACATAACCACTTCAAATAATGAGTTCTCAAACTGAAAAAATTAAAAATAAAGTGGAGGGCTCCGAGTGGCGCATCATCAAGGTGCATGACGATTAACTCACAGATCACAAGTTCAAATCTGGGTTAATGCCATGGGCATCCATTACCGGAAGTCTATGGAAGCTAACTGGGAGTTCTCATGGGAGAGAGGGATGGCATACATGCACTTCCCTGTCAGTCACTGCGAGCGCCAACCAATCAGAGGCATCTGTGAGCTCATTCATGCTAGGGAAGTCGATAGCATTTTCCCTCCGAGTGTGTTAGACCGCAACCAAATATACATGCGCAGTGATTCAAAAAGAGGCTGGTGGTGAGGATTGCATGTCACGGGTGGGGGGTGTTGTGTGATCGGAAAGGCTTGAAGGATGGGAATTGGATATGACTAAATTAGGGAGAAAAATGGTGGGGGGGGGAAATAAATAAATAAATAAATAAATAAATGTCAACTCAAGCTGATGATATTGTACTTCTGAAGTCTAGGTTTCTCCTGAATCTAAACTTACTTGAGCTCTTGTGAATTGGTAGCCATCATACTCCGAATGCTTTTATCTGCTAAAGGACAACCTGAAAGACTGAAAGATCGCAAAAATGGATGTTAGTTTAGCAAAAGAAAAAAAAATGGGGTTTAAGAAAAAGCAGCCGATAGAAAATAAACACACAAATCAAGACACACGTACGAACCAAACAAACACAAACGTCACAGAAATTGTAAATGTCGAAAAGCCATGGTGAAAATGCAGGGGAAATTAGATCTACACAATGTTAACCCTCTGAATAGATTATCGTTGGAAGTTGTACAACACGGATTTGGGTTACTACTCCCTTTCTCTCTCTTTAGCAGAATTCGGATTTGAATTACTGAGCTGATGTACTCAAAGGGTTAACGTTAATGTGTGTGTGTGTATGTGCTGTGCTAGGTACTGTTAGACAGCATAGTCGAGGTAAGCTGAAAACAATAAATTCATAGGACGAATTCACCATGAGAAAATGAAATCACACCTTCTATGCGAGGCGTAATTACCGGTTACGTGACCACTTCCATCACACCCTGGAGTTGGGCATCTGTCTCCAGAAAAAAAGTAGATAGAATCAAATCCAAAAAAGTCCAGAACAAACAAACAAAACAAAAAAGGGAAACAAGATTTCCGTGCAGCCATGACACTTCAATTTGGTCAAATCCTACATAACACGGTCATAAGCGTTACATCTGGAGCTAGAACCATGATAGATAATATTCATCATGATGTCAGTGTCCTCTCTGACATCATTCCTGAATAAGCGTGTAAGGTTTATGAGTGTGTTATATAGTGATAACGCTATCAACGAGATCAAATGAAGTGTTGCTTTGAGTCTTATTTTGTTTTGCCATTGATCATAGTTCATTGTTTCCAGTTTAGCTTCACTGTCTCTCAAGACATCCTAAGGAAAAGCTGCAACATGAACAGGTACAATGAGAATGATGTTTCATTACGATAAAGCATCAGAAAAAAACCAAAAAAAAAAAACCAAACAAACAAAAAAAAACAGCACAAAAGCCAGAGATATGCTAAACCAAAGAACTCGAGCTGAAAGGGCGCTGTCGCATTATGCGGCATGCAGCTATGCTAAAGGCTGATTGCTCTAAGCAGAGCAATGCAACAGAACAGAAAAAAGGAGAGAGAGAAAAAAACAAAACAAAACAAAAAACAATCAGTCGAGAGGAGAAGAGGGTGAAGTGCAAGAGTGGCCAGCGACATCACTTCCTGTTTGGCCTTACGTTATCAGGTCCTTTTTGCTCTCCTTGCAAGAGGTAAATTTTGGCTTGGGACTCGGGATGGCGACATCTGTGGCGTACGCAGTGTCCTCTAAAATGTCCTGGAAAGGATCTAGATCTTCTGACTGTAAAAAAAAAAAAAAAAAAAAAAAAAAAAAGAGGAAAAGAGTGGAAGTGAAAAAATTTGTAGAAAACGAGATTAATTGTCTTTCACATGCTAGATTTGTTTCAGGATGTGGAAGTGAAACATTATGAACCGAAGCAGAATTTATAAAACAGGGGGATCTTGAAATAGATAAGAGGCAAGAGAGAGGGTGGGGAGAAAGGGGGAGGGGGTGAGGGACAGAGAGAGAGAGCAAGAGAGAGAGAGAGAGAGAGAGAGAGAGAGAGAGAGAGAGCGTCTGTCTAACTTCTGTTCATTTCCCAGCAGTTATCACTGTGTGCTGCTGGCATGGTGGACCCTGGCATGATATACCATCTGTCAAAGTGTCTATAGAAGGGACAGTGGAACTCCTCAAATGTCCAAATGTCTCTCTCTCTCTCTCTCTCTCTCTCGTTCTTTCTTACACACACACACACACACACACACACACACACACACACACACACACACACACACACACACACACACTTGCACAAATATATTGCATCAGTCAGTCACAGCAGTATTTATAAAAAGCCTGCAGGGGTCTGAATAGGGCACAGTGCTACATACTGTGCAACACAAAGCAGTATCAGACATGCCTTTTAAAATCATATTATAAAAATGTAAAGTCACATTTACATCATACAGTCAATAAATCTGTAAAACTGGAATCTACAAGTAGAATGAAGTAGGTTCTCTAATAAAAACCCCAAAATAACAAATAAAAATGTACAGGGATCCCTCGGTACTTCGCGCTTCAATTCATTCGGCTTCAGTGCGTCGCCTTTTTTAAAAAAAAAATTCATCAAATTAAAAAAATAAGGGTATTAAGGAAGAATGGGGGGAAAGTTAAGGAAAATGCTGCAAAAACAAGGTCAATTATGCAAAAAAAACAAACAAAAAAAAACCTAAACAAACAAACAAAAAAAACCAACAACCCAAAACCCCCCAACAAAACTTACATTTTTATGTGAGGCGCACATCTGTGTGTGCGTGCGCGCGCGTCTGTATGTGTATGTATTTATATTTCATTTCCATCTTATGCATTACTTTTGATTGTTTAATTGTTATTATAATCATGTATAGCATTGAATATGTATTTATTGATATTATATACACATATACATATACGTATACGTCAGTCAGGGGGGTCGATCCTACTTCGCGGAAATCACCGGCTGCGGGGGGGATCTCTGTCCCAATTAATCAGGACATCAGGGATCCCTGTAATTGCAATCTTACTTTAGAAGGAAATAAGGAAACAGCGTTGCAACAATATTGATTGTACAACAATGTGCTAATATAGCTTGAGAATTGCACTGTACAGTTGCTACTGGATCTCTAATACAGCCCATACCCGATTTATAATATCATTCATTCATTCATTTTCCATGCCACTTAATCCTAATTATAGTTACAGAGAAGCTGGTGCCCATCTCAGCCAGCTCTGGGCATAGGCTTAGGTCCACTGTGGGCAACTTGCCAAGCCATCGCTGGGCCAACACTTATACAACCATTCACATTCACACCTAGGGCTGATTTGGAACAGCCAGTTATCCTACTGTGCATGACTTTGGACTGTGGGAGGAAACCCATGAAAGAACGGGAACATGCACAGTAGGATAACTGGCTGTTCCAAATCAGCCAGGTATCAGCAGGTAGCGTAGTGGTTAGCATGTCTGCCTCACAGCAAGAAGGCAAGAATGTTCTATTCCCGGCTTGAACATTTCTGTGTGATGTTTGCATGTTCTCCCCATGCTTGAGTGGGTTTCCTCTGGGTACAGCAGGTTCCTCCCACGGTCCAAAAACATGCTCATTAGGTTAATTGTCTGTTCCAAATCATCCATAGGTGTGAGTGTGAGACTGAATGGTTGTGTGAATGTTGGCCCTTGTGATGGCCTGGGGCCTGGTGAGCTGTCCAGGGTGTACCCCGCCCTCGGCCAGAGTCGGCTGAGATGGGCGCCAGCCTGCCCGCGACCCTAATTAGGATTAATCGGCTCAGAAAATTAATGAATGAACAAAGTTCTATAGTCATAAATATTCAGGCATGGGTCAGTCAAACAATCAAACCGTTCAGCTCATTTTCTGTAACCTCTTAATCCTAATTAGGGTCGCGGGGAGGCTGAAACCCATCCCACCCGACTCCGGGTGAGGGCAGAATACAACCTGGACAGCTTGCCAGACCATCGCAGGATGGAAACACGCTGATGGCTATGCAGATACTCTTGTCAAAAGTCAGCAATGGTTCTTTAACATGAACCTCTCACCAGAGACAGTGATAGACATGGCCGACCTTTGATAACCCAGTTAGCTGCACTGGAGGGGGACAACCTTGTGACAACCTTGTGGCGAGCGGGACTCGAACCCCCAACCTTAGGATTAGCGATCCAGCGCCCAGAGAACCAGGGTGCATTCTTTAAAAAGTTCGAAATAGAGTGTACAATATATTAGTACCTTCTCTGTATTATTTTTTGCACTAACAATGTAGAGCTGTTCTTTTTTGATGAATTGTTTTTTTTTAGAAATACCAAAAAAAAAAAAAAAAAAAAAGCCTAGGACTGAAGGTCACATTGGAGGCACTTCTGAAATGATTCAGGTTTGTGTACTGAGGTTACACACTGTTACTCTCACACACTGTACATTTTTATTTTGTTCCCAAACAAAATGGTGTCTGTATGGCTTCCACTGGAAAAATACGGTTTACACAATAAGTCCCAAATGCACACTGATTAGCACAGAAAGAAGGTCCTGGGTTTGAGTCCCAGGCTTGTCGAGGGCATATCTGTGTGTAATTTGCTTGTTCTCTCCATGCTTGTGTGGGTTTCCTCCCATAATACAAAGATGTGCACATGAGGTTAACGAAGTAAAGGTAAAGTCTGTTGGGCTTTTTACACCCGAGCCATAGTGGCTCATCAGGCCGGTGCTTATCCCCGGTGTCCGTAACGTGAAGCGACTAGGAGTTCAACTCCTCCTGGATGGGACGCTAGTCCATCGCACGTTACCTTCCCAGTATATTTTTACTGGTACCCATTTATACTGCTGGATGAATAGAGGCACACTTGTGGTTGAGACCTTGCCCAGGGGTCTTAGCACAGTGGGGGTCTAACTGGAATGTGAACTCACGACCTCCCTATAATGAGCCCAGCACTCTAACCACTACGTCACTGGCCCCACACCCTCTGGATAATGGTGTCTGCCAAATGCTGTAAATGTAAATGATTGTTTAGTGATTGATTAGGCTAACTGACTGTTTCATATTGCCCCTAGGTGTGAGAACAAGTGTGTATGGTTGTGTATATGTTGCACTTGCAATAGACTGGCAAGCTGATCATTTTGCCCCATCTTGGCTGAGACAGGCTCCAGCCTCCTGGGGAACTTAATAGTAGAATTAAGCAGTGCGTCAAATGAGTGAGATTTTGATATACGTACTGTATTAATTCCACAAGGGAAATTACTTGGTGACTTAGTGGATAAGGTGATGGGTTTCTGAGCTGAAGGTCAGTGGTTCAATCCCCATGATCACCACTGTTGGGCCCTTGAGCAAGGCCCTTAACCCGTAATTGCTCAGTCGTGTGTGTATATATTTCATTTTCTGAACCACTAGGTCCTAATTAGCATCACAGGGAGACTGGTGCCCATCTCAGCCAACTGTGGGTGAGGGCAGAGTACACCCTGGGCAGCTCACTAGGCCGCCACAGTGTGTGTGTGTGTGTGTGTGTGTGTGTGTGTGTATGTGCAAATATAAATATATAAAGACAACTGTAAGTCGCTCTGGATAAGAGTGTGTGCCAAATGCAAAGTAAAATTGAGCCAATCCAAAGAGAGAACACACACACACACACACACACACACACACACGGAGCAGTTGGCTGCCACACAGTGGGGGGTTAGGTGTCTTGCACAAGGGCACTTCAGCCATGAAGGTCGAGGAATGGAAGGTGCAGCTCACTCCCCCACCACCACACATTTTCTCTGCTAATACGGGAATCGAACCAGCACCCTTAAGGTCCCAAACCTACTTCATTAACCATTAGGCCACAGCTGCACCCAAGGGCAGACAAGCTGTGCAGGAGCACCCTGTGGGGATCATGAACTCGCCTCTGATATAATAACAAAGATAACAGCTTTCATTTACGAAAATGGAAAAGAAACTTTGGAACAAATGAGGAAAACTGAGACGATACAGGTGCACCCTTTAAAATTTGGCATCTGAACAAACATATCTTTAAAAAAAAAAAAAAAATCACAATTATATTATACAGTATTTCCTATCATACACTTACATTATACACTGTCTGTATACACTTACAATCATCATCATAAAGATTGTTAGGCTGTAAATCTTACTACATATGTGGTACTACCTATTTGTCTGCACTTGTTAATTTATTAGATTTATGTAGCCGTGTTTTGTTATCATTTTTCTTCTTTTTTTTTAAGAAATTTTGGACATTTAGTTCTGTAAAGTTTGATCAGAATTATTTAGAACCAGAACAAGACATTTTTTGGAATCACATAATAAATATCAGATACATTTACGCATATTCAAGACACTTTCACTTGTGCAGTTACCGTTGCTGCCGTGGCTTCAGTATTCAGGTGAGTGAGATCGACACAATGCCTGCAAAGGACTTGGATATGAAAAAAAAAAAAAAAAAATACAGGGATCCCTCACCTTCCGCGGTTAATGGGGACTGCCGATTTCTGCGAAGTAGGATCGACCCCCCTGACTGACGTATGCGTACATGTATATGTGTATATAATATCAATTAATACATATGCAACGCTATAAAAGCTTATAATAACAATTAAACATTCAAAAATAATTCACAAGATGTAAATAAAATATAAATACACACTCAGATGTGCGCCACACATAAAAATGTAAGTAGTTTTGTTGGGGGGTTTTGGGTTGTTTTTTGTTTTTGTTTGTTTAGGGTTCCTTTTGTATAATTGGTCTTGTTTTGCCTAATTTTCCTTAACATTTTTTCCTATTTTACCTTAATTTCCTTTTTTTTAATTTTTCGATGAATATTTTTGAAAAACTCGCGATGCACTGAAGCCGCAGAAACTGAAGCTCGAAGTAGCGAGGGATCACTGTACATAAAAAAAGGTCATTGCTTCACTCTGTATTTAAAAGTTCAAGTTCATCTATCAGTGAAAAATAAAATCAAGTCACATCATTTGTGCTAATTTAATGCCAATCACGTGGTCGAAAATGATCATTTAAGAATCTGCAAATGTGCAGGCAATCATAGGTGTTACCATCACACACACACACACACACACACACACACACACACACACACACACACACACACACACACAACTACACTGAAAAGCAAGAGTCTCTTACTTAGGAAGCACAGCAGCGCTCCATACAGCCAATTTGTATGCAAATAACAATAGCTCAATTGGCTGTTGAACTGCACCAGTCGATCACTGATTCCTCACAAATGTGACGGAGAGGAAGTGAAAATGAATCTCCCAGTTGTGCTGCATTAGAGAGATGTGAGGATGATTTTAGCATTTGATGCTGAATGGTTCAAAAGGAACGAGGTACTGATTGCCAGGTAATGGTTAAAAAAGGGGGTTTGTTTTCTCCCTTTTAAAATCAGTGTACCATGCATGTAGTGGAGCTCATGCCAAAAAGAGGAGCCTATTTTTATTACTGCAACTAGAACATATTATATATGAATGATTATCCTTTGATAAGAATATCTGGCATGGTAGTGCAATGATTAGCACGTTAGCCTCACAACTAGGAGCTCCTGGATTCGATTCCGAGCTCGGATGTTCCTGTGTGGAGTTAGCATGTTCACATAAGAATAGGGGGTACTCTGGTTTCCTTACACTGTCCAAAAAAACCCCAAAACATGCCCAGTAGGCTAATTGGTTGTTCCAAATCTCGCCTAGGTGTGAATGTGAGTATGAATGGTCGTGTGAGTGTTGGCCCTGCGACGGCCTGGTGAGCTGTCCACAGTGTGCCCCGTCCTCGCCTGAGATGGGTAACAGCTTCCCCACGACCCTAATTAGGATACAGCTGTTCAGAAAACGTATGAATATCTGTGGAACTACCAACAGCTACAATCTTCTGTAGAGTGACACTAGATGGCAGTGTTGTGAAACGGTGTGTGTTTTCAAGTGTTTGTCTTTTCACACAAAATTTCAAATCCTGTCCTCACAAGGGTAGAAATATCTGACAATTTTGACCCAATGGGAACATTTAGCTGGTAGTTATGAGGACAACCACAGTCTTAATTAAAAATAAACAAACGCATGATCCACAGCATAATGTTAAGGTTAGATTTAGAAGCAGGTTCACTGTTAATTAGGTGCACTATATTAATGGAAGTCTCGCACAAGAAAGGTAAGATACGTGTATTTAGGAAATACAAAACCAAAGCAAACAAAACAAACAAACAAAAACAGGTATTTACAGCTTTCAATACAAAAAAACCCCTGTAAAAATAAAATTAAATTAAAAAACATTTTCTTTGAGGAATTGAGGCCCGCGTTCATTCCGTCCTTCCTTGTCTGTCAATTTTTTTTCTCTGAAGTTTTTAGCACATCTCTCAAGGAGGGCATGTTCTACACATTCTACACTTGATTTGCATTTCATTGTTAGTGGCATTACGTAAAACGCTTTCTGTGTATTCTCATGAAATGTCTGCCAGTGGTGGGATTTTGTGAAAGGAAGGCTTCATTAGAGTTTGGAGATGATTTGGAACAAGTTCTGGATAAAAGATTCTTTAACATGGTGAGTTGGGCTGATTTTTTGATATGTTGGTCCATAGGAGGCATTGTAGGGCAGTGGTGGCCTGGTGGTATAGGGCGCTGGATCGCTGATCCTAAGGTTGGGGGGTTCGAGTCCCACTCTCTGCAAGGTTGTCACTGTCCCCCCCCCCCCCACACACACACAGTGCAGCTAACTGGATTATCAAAGGCCGGCCATGTCTCTCACTGTCTATGGCGAGAGGTTCATGTAAAAGAACCATTGCTGATTTTTGCAAGAGTAGCTGCATAGCAATCAGCGTGTTTCTGCCCCTTGCTAAGGGTTGTGTCAGGAAGGGCATCTGACGTAAAAACCTATGCCAAATCAAACATGCGAATAATTAATATGACTTTCATGAGGATGGAGGCAGATGATTCGCTGTGGTGACCCCTGAGAAAATAAAAGGGGAGCAGCAGAAAGGAAAAGAAGAAGAAGAAGAAGGTCCATAAGAGGCATTGCTGGGGTTGGACTCTCTGAATGTGCTTGTAGAAGCTCAGCTTAAAGCACATCAACTCTGATCAGGCAGGTACTAAAGATGCATTAAAAAACAGAGTAAAAGCATCATGGTGATGATAATGATGATGATCTTACTTTGACTGGAGAGTTTATCGCTGTCACATGACATGAAATCAACAATTTCCGAAATACATCCACTTATTTATTGCATCCACTAAGTCCTGTGATGCACAGCTTTAAACTCAGCCTTGCGAATCTTTCCGCCATGCTTCCTAAATCAACAACCTCACATTGCACTTTTTTTGTTTATATTTCTATTTATTTAGAATGTAATTGTTGGTCCTCTGTATATTTTACCCTTATTTTCTTCCAATTTAGACCAGTTTTCTAGTTGAATCCTACTACGAGATCTATCAAAACAAAAGTGCAATGAGAGTGAAGGCTAAGCAGTGTTTCCTCGCAGAGACGCATGTACAAATCATAAAATAAAATCTACATCATTTCTCAATTTCTCACAGTACTATATATATATATATATATATATATATATACACACACACACACATATATATATATATATATATATATATATATATATATATATATACACACACACACACACACACACACACACACACACACACACACACACAGGAATCTCTCCCTACTTCATGTTTCAGTTTCTGTGGTATCGCAGGTTTTTCAGAAATATTAATTGAAAAATGAAAAATAAGGAAATTAAGGAAAAATAGGGGGAAAGTTAAGGAAAATGCCCCAAAACAAGGCCAATTATGAAATAAAACCCCAAACAAACAAAAACAAACAAACAAAAAAAATATTTTCTGGAATAGTGTATGAGAATTAAGTGTAATTGCATCTCCACTCCACTAGTTGGTAGTGACACTCATCGTCATGCTATGGTGTAGCGATTTTTTGCACAAGCAAACAACATGAAATGCAGTAAATAACCCCTCAAGAAACAACACGGAACATTTTCTAACAGGAACGAAGAGAAAGGTAGAGAGGGACTGAGATATTTAGACATAAATAAGTTGAATGAGTTTAAATAGGGATGTGTTTTTTTTATTATTATTTCAGGCACGTTGGTGCACTTTAAATCTTTTCTGTTCCAGATTAAAAGAAATGTTAATGAAGTTTTTTTTGTTGTAAGTTGAACTATATTTCTTTCTTTTTTTGTTTTTAATGTTAAGTGTTCTGCAGAGGTGTACTAATAACAATTTTATAGACAAATAATACTATTTATATTCGCTTGCTGGGCGGGGGGGGGCAGAAAATAATTAAGAAGGACTCTTTTTGGCTGTCTACTCAAAAACACCCTCGTTGAGCTCAGAACTCAAACCCAGAACCGTTTTGCTGTGGGGTATATATTACATTAGCACATCCGCCTCACAGCTAAGATCCTCGGTTCTCGTCCTGGGCACGGTTAGGCATGGTTAGGGCATTGTGTGTTTTTTTTTTTTTTTTTTTTTCTTTTTGTGATGATTTCCTCTGGGAATTATAGTTTCCTTCCACAGTTCAAAAACATGTACATTCAGCTAAGTGTTATTATACATAATATGACCCCTATGTGTGACAATACGTATGAATGACTGCGTATATGTTGACAGTACTCGATCGGTGAGCTGTTCATAGTGTACCCCACCTTCTCCTAGAGTTGTCTGAGATAGAGTCCAGCCTTTCCAGGAGCATATTTGGATGAAGCGGTTGAATTTTAAAAGATATATAATAAGGGTATAATGTAATAGAGCAATCTGTGGGTTTTTTCGTACACCAAATTTCTATATCTAAATCTAGATTCGAACTAACCTGAAGTGGGTGTGACCTTCCTCTTCGAGAGAGTTATAGAGCTGAAGAAGAAGAGGATTGGGTGAGGGAGATGTTTGAGCAAAAAAAAAAAAAAACCATGAAATGGAAAGAAAGGAAGATGAAAGAAGATGAAAGGGTGTTGAAGGAAAAGCGATGAAAAAAAAAATGACAGTGAAAGAGCAAGAGCAAGGTTTTTGGACACAGGCTGGGGAGTAGCGAGGGAGGCAAGTAGAGAAAGATATAATAGGAAATGTGGCGCCTCTATTTCTGCTCGCTTCCTTTCTCCTCTTTTTCAGTTCATTCCTCGCTTCACAAAACCAAAGATACTGCAGCAACCCACAGCTCTGCTTTTCTATTTGAGTAATATGTGCATGTGTATGTCATTACTAATACAATGAACATCAAGAAGTAGCTCCCTATTGCATGTGAAGAACAAAAATGAGGCATAACTTGAAAAAGATTGTTAAAGAGACATATTTCTTATTTTAATTTTGTCGTAAAAGCACCTGTCAAATCAACTTTGATTGACAGAATCAATCATTATTCTTTGTTTTAAATATATTTTTACAAAATGCATTATTTTGTCAATATACACTATTTTATCACTACAGGGATCCCTCACTTTCCGCAGTTCATGGGGACCGAGACCCCCCCCCCTCCCGTGACCGCCGATTTCCACGAAGTAGGATCAACCCCCCCTGACTGACGTATATGTACATGTACAGTAATCCCCTGCCACTTCACGTTTCCTACTTCGTGTCCCGGCAATATCACGGGATTTCCCATCGGGAAATTAAAAAATGAAAGATTATTCAAAATTCACGCGCACTACATTCAACTACGCTACCCAACATGCTCTGTTCTCCTGCTTGACTTGAGTGTTCTCTGATTGGCTGTGAATCCTGCAAGCTGATTGGTCGAGATTATATTTCCCAGCATCCAACACACCGTTCCTCCCTCATAAAACAATAACTTTTATTGAGCTCAGGGGAAGCACTGGAGTGCGGGAAAAATCGTGTTCACCGTAGTGGTGAGGGAAAAACAAAAACCAAAGTCACTGGGAGAGTATCAACACGGAAACTGGTCGAGCACGAAGCTATTTATAGCGTGCTGATGGCTGAGTGGCTTCAGGTACGCTCTCTGGATTTCGCCTGCAGGTAACAGCCACGCCCCTCATCAGCACATGAAATGTATGAGGAGAGAGAGTTAAACGCTGCCAACTAGCACAGACCATAACAGTTGTGAAAACGGAAAATGCCTTATCGTTGTGGATTACAGACTGCCATAAAAATAATGTGAGTTTGGACACTAACATGATATGCACTAAAGGAAAGGCTCTGGAGGCACTGACACGTCCCAACCAAGCACCAGTGCTGCCAGTGATTCTGCTCCTCAACGTGGCCATGGATTTGTTATTTATAAGGTATGTTATACAGTATTTATATATATTTATTGTCATTATAAGGTGTATAATTTATTTCTATATTAAGACATGTTGCCTGTATGACATGAACATGCATAGAACACTTTAAAATGAACTTTTATATACATTTTATATAATACATAGGTGGGGGGCGTGTCCTTAAGTGGCAGAAGTCATTTCGCGGTTTTTTTGCATTTCGTGGGGGGCCACTGGTCCCCATTAACCACGAAATAAGGGGGATTACTGTATATGTGTATATAATATAAATAAATACATATTCAACACTATAAATGCTTATAGTAACAATTAAACATTCAAAAATAATACATAAGTAAATATGTAAATAAAATATAAATACACACACATACATACAAGCATGCGTGCACGCACACACAGATGCGCACCTCACATAAAAATGTAAGTAGTTTTGTTGGGGGGTGGGTTGGGTTGTTTTTTATTTTTGTTTGTTTGGGTTTTTTTTTTTTTTTGCATAATTGGCCATGTTTTGCAGCATTTTCCTTAACTTTTCCAACTATTTTTTTTTAATTGCCTTATTTTTTTTAATTTTTTGATAAATATTTTTGAAAAACCCGCGAAGCACTGAAGCCTCAGAAACTGAAGCACGAAGTAGCAAGGGATCACTGTACAGTAGTTAGTTGTGAGTATGAATATATGGGGCAGTGGTGGCCTGGTGGTAAAAGGTGCTGGATCGCTGATCCTAAGGTTGGGGCTTTGAGTCTCACTCTCCACAAGGTTGTCACGGTCCCTCCCAGTGCAGCTAACTGGGTTATCAAAGGCCCAGCCATGTCTCTCACTGTCTATGGTGAGAAATTGATGTAAAAGAACCATTGCTGACTTTCGTAAAAAGTAGCTGCATTGCCGTCAGCATGTTTCTGCCCCTTGCTAAAGGGTTGTGTCAGGAAGGGCATCCGACGTACAAACCTATGCCAAATCGAATATGCGAATCAGATGATTCGCTGTGGCGACCCCTGAGAAAAAGGGGAAAAAGCTGAAAGGAAAAGAAGAAGTTGTGAGTATATTGCATCAATGTTAACGCTGGTGAAATTTTCTGATACAAAATCTATTAAAGGCAATAAAATCCTCGTATAGGATGTATACCGTATGATGTTGCCTAATATAGTAAACAATTCAGGTTATAATTTTTTATTGCAGACATAGGGAAACACAGCAAATATTCTGAGCAAAAAAAAAAAAAAAATTTAATCTGCAGATGAGGTACTTGAGATAACTGATAGTGGAAACATTGCAGTGATGGGAAAATGAAGATGAAGCTGACGATAGAGGTGTTAGATAAAAGTGAAGCCGAACATCAAAAACATGATGAACATAGCAAACAAAAAGAAAAAAAGAGTCCGGTGTTGGATACTCACGGCTGTTTGATAAAGGGAAAAAAAATATTGTGAAGAAATCTAAAAGGGTAGTGTAGTGATGAGCACGTTCGTCTCACAGAAAGAAGGTCCTGGGTTTAATACCCAGCTTGGACGTGTTTGTGTGATTTTCCTCCCACAGTCCAAAAACATGCAGAGTAAGTTAACTGGCTCTTCCAAATCTCTAGATGTGTGAATGGTTGTGTGAGTGTTGGCCCTGCGATGGCCTGGTGAGCTGTCTAGTGTGTACCCCGCCCTTGCCCAGAGTTGACTGAGATGGGTGCCAGCCTCCCCACAACACTAATTAGAATTAAGTGGTTCAGAAAATGAATGAATGAATTGTACACATTTTTACTTACAGTATAATTCAGCTTGCTTTAAATTTCCTTGACCACATCCATGTGCTGCAAGTGTTTTATATATATATATATATATATATATATATATATATATATATATATATATATATATATATATATATATACAATACACCCGCTATCCGAGTTACGACCACCCATACTTATGACCATGTCTAGCAGACGCCTATTATGAGTTTACTGTATATATCCGGGAGCGCAGCACAGATCATTGTGGCAGCGCAGCATCCCAGCATCTCACACGCACAACATTCTACCGCTACACTCAGTGACTAGATACCGTCGCAGTAACATCTCTTTTACAGTACAATTTTACATTCATTTACTGTACACCGTTACCATGGCCCCCAAGAGGAAGTCCGATTCATCAGATGGCAATTCTACCAAAAAAAGTAAGAAAGGCACTGTCGTTGGAGAACGAGATGAAAATAATAAAGCAGTATGAAGGCGGAAAAATGTAAATTCCATCTCTCGAGATCGCCATCTCTCCCACTCCATGGTGTCTACAATTTTGAATGACAAGGATCGCATTAAGAAAGCAGTGAAATCAGCAGCCCTGATTAAGTTAACTATCATCACAAAACAGCGTGAAGGACCGATTGCAGAGAGGGAAAATTGCTATACACATGGTTGGAAGATAATAGGCAAAGAAATGTGAACGTGATGTTGCGAGCAGTGCAAAGTAAGGCTACACGTTTATTTCACATGGTGAAAGAACGTGCAGGTGAAGAATACGCTTCACATAAATTCATAGCGAGTGCCGGGTGGTTTCGGTTTTGTTGTGTTAAATATCCGACATACGAGCAATCCGACTTACGACTGATTGGTTGGAACTGATCTAGGTCGTAACTTGGATAGTGAGTGTATATGTTTATGTATATGTATATGTACAGGGATCCCTCACTTTTCGCTGTTAATTGGGACCGAGATCCCCCTGCGATAACTGAAATCCGTGAAGAACAATCAACCCCCCCCCACCAAAGGACGTATACGTACATGTATATCTTCTTTTACTTTCGGCTGCTCCCTTCAGGGGTCGCCACAGCAAATCATCCGCCTCCACCTCACCCTGTCCTCCGCATCTTCTTTTCTGACTCCAACAACCTTCATGTCTTCCTTCACCACATCCATAAATCTCTTCTTCGGTCTTCCTCGAGGCCTTCTGCCTGGTAGTTCCAACCTCAGCATCCTACTGCCAATATACTCACTATCCCTCCTCTGTACATGTCCAAACCATCTCAATCTAGCCTCTCTGACTTTGTCTCCAAAACATCTTACGTGGGCTGTCCCTCTGATATACTCATTTCTGATCCTATCCATCCTCGTTACTCCCAGGGAGAACCTCAACATTTTCATCTCCGCTACCTCCAGCTCTGCCTCCTGCCTTTTCCTCAGCGCCACTGTTTCTAAGCCATACAACATCGCTGGCCTCACCACCATCTTGTACACTTTTCCCTTCATTCTTGCTGACACTCTCCTATCGCACATCACACCGGATACTTTTCTCCAACCATTCCAGCCTGCCTGCACACGCTTCTTCACCTCTTTTCCACACTCTCCATTGCTCTGGATTGTTGAGCCTAAGTACTTAAAATCCTCCACCTTCGTTATCTCTGCTCCCTGTAACATCACCGTTCCTCCTGGGTCCTTCTCATTCACACACATGTATTCTGATTTTCTGAGGCTAACCTTCATTCCTCTCCTTTCCAGGGCATACCTCCACCTCTCGAGATTTTCCTGCACTTGTTCTCTGCTCTCACTACAGATCATGATGTCATCTGTATACGTACATGTATATGTGTATATAATATCAATAAATACATATTCAATGCTATACATGCATATAATAACAATTAAACATTAAAAAATAATGTATAAGATGTAAGTAAAATATAAATACACACACATACAGACGCGCACCTCACAAAACTGTAAGTAGTTTTGATGGGAGATTTTGGGTTGTCTTTTGTTTTGTGTTTGTTTAGGGTTCTTTTTTTTTTATCTTAATTGGCCTTGTTTTTGTGGCATTTTCCTTAAACTTTTCCCCTATTATTCTTTAAATTCCTTTTTTTATTATTTCGATGAATATTAAAAAAAACACAATGTTTTATATATATATATATATATATATATATATATATATATATATATATATATATATATATATATATACAGTAAAACCTCCGCTGACGAACGCCTAAGCTCACGAACTTTTCGCCTCAAGAACATTAAATTCGCGAGCATATAGTCTCTGCTGACGAACTAGTTTTCGGCGGACGTACCAAACCACGCGGTCAAACAGCGCCACGGTGGCGGCCACGAGAACCTGACGCACGCTCACGGCGTCCCAGTTCGTCACCCCCTTTCTTTGAGTGCGGACGTGGTTTGTGTTTGATAGACATTTTGGACCATATTGAGTGTACTTTTGCTATTATGGGACCGAAAAAGACCCCACCACAGGCTGAGTTACCAACAGTCCTTATGGAAGGTGACTCTCCTTCCAAAGAGTAAGTCCCTCCCTCCCTCCTCCTCCCACTCCATTCCATCAAGCCATCAACTACCATCACAAAGGTAAATAAAACGACTTTATTATACAGTACAGTTTATTTCTTTAATTACAATACAATAGCACATTTATTATACATAAAATAAGGTATATTTTTGTGTAGTTTTAAGGCTTATTTAGGAGAAAATTATGTTTTATGGGGACCTGGGAACGGCTTATTCTCATTTTAATGGTTTCTTATGGGAAATAAATGTTCGGAAGACGAACTTTTCGCCTTACACACACTTTCTGGGAACCATCCTCTCTCTTCAGGTGATTATAGAGGAATTCTCTATAATCACCTGAAGAGAGAGGATGGTTTCACCACCCCTCGAAACAGATCTGTAGTGATAAATGGAGTTTCAATAGAAAGTCTTTGACCTGTCCTTTTATTTTTGTTATTTGCTCTACCAAAAAGTATTGAGCACTCTCCTACGGAAGGATCTACTCAGAAAATCCTATATATAGTTTTTCCATCTGTTTGTTGTGAATGTCAGTTAGTTGTGAACAAAATCCTGACCACACCCCAGAATGGATTTTCACTAAACTTAGATTTATATACCTTTTTAAATCTTAGATAGGGTTTATGGGGTAGTCTTGGGGGCCTTGGAACGAATCACGTGTTTTACATGTAAAATGCACGTCTACTTACAAAAACTCTAGGTTCCGAAAAAGTCTCTGGAACGGATTAATTTCGTAAGTAGAGGGCCGACTGGATAAGATCGTTAATCTTTTTTATTAAACTTTATTTAGTAAACTTTATTTTTCCATATATTTTTGAAAACCAAAGTATAATCGAGAACAACTTAACAAAACGTCTTCAGCCGCGGTATACTGTATTTTAAATACCAGCTTTTAAATCTGAACTTTGTCTTCTAACTCAAAGGCAAGAGGAGATCATTTCGAATTGAGATCTATAATGGTGGAGATATGAAACCGGACACATGGATGAGAAGCTTGAGATGATTATCAGCGAGTGAAGTGTTGTGGTAGTGCAAGCTAAACACAGGAGGAACTCGGAGATCATAACGCCTCCCACAGGTTTGTGTTTTCTATCCACAAAAATATCATGTAATAACTTTTTTTTTGGAATTTAGTTCTGTTAGCACTTTGATTTCATTGTAAATGATGTCCAGAATCTCTGTAGGAGAGACAAGCTCGCTGCTTCGTCTGTTTTTCTTTCACCGAGCTGCCTGCTGCAATCGCTCTCTCTCTCCCCCCCCCTCATTCTCTATCTGTCCCTCTCTCTCACTATGCACCCCTCTCTCCCCATCTATCTCCCCCTCTCTCACAACCCCCATCACCTCCCTCTCCCCTCTCTCTCTCACTCACTCCCTCTCTCTCCCCTCTCTCTCACTCCCTTATCGCCACCTCTCACTCTCACACCCCCTCCCCTCTCTCTCACACTACCCCCTCTCCCCCTCTCTCCCTCCTCTCTCACTCCCCCTCGCTCTACCTCTCACTCTCACACCCCCTCCCCACTCTTTCACTTCCCCTCCCTCCTTCTCTCCCTTCCTCCCCCTCTCTCCCTCCCTCCCCCCTCTCTCCCTCTCCCTTCTCTCCCTCTCCTTCCTCTCTCCCCTAACTTCCCCCTCCCCTCCCCTACCTCTCTCCCTCCCCCTCTCGTTCCCTCTCTCTCTCCCCCTCCTTCCCCTCTCTCTCTCTCTCTCTCTCTCTCTCTCTCTCTAATCCCATCTTTCACTCGCCACACTACATCAGTTTCCCTCCAGCTCTTTTTGTCCATATGTTCTTCTTTAACTCTTGCCTCCACAAACAAAACTACATATGAGATGGAGCTTAGAAAATTAAACACATAATACATATACATAGCAAGATACAAAAATAAATACTCAGCTAGACACAGAGATAACAGATAGAAACAAAACAACTTATAAAAAGAAGAAAAAAAATAGCTTTTCACTGAAAATTTGTGTTTGGCTGCACCCCCAATATCCATAAAATAGTTGCCTGTGATATCATTATCAGTGGCTCGGGATTGGAGATAGTCTGCCGAGAATATCCTCTCCTCTCTTCTCCACCTGGCCTGAGCTGACCCTGACCTGCATCACCATGGGAACGGAGTAGCAGAGAACAAGATATGGGAAGAAAGAGGTCATTTCTCACCATCACACTCTTCTGGTCTTATTTCTTTCAGGCAGTTACAGACAAAGAGACTGACACTGTTGGATCATGTATTAAAAGATGAATTTAAGATTCAATATTTCATAAATGCGTTGACTTTATGGCGTAATATTCTTATTGCAAAATGTCATGAGTTTATTTCCTTATGTGTTTTTTTCCCACGTCATGATTTTATTTCATGAAAAGATATTCACTGTGGGAGGAAACTGCGATCATTCATAGAAACATCAGCATGTCAGACCAACACGGTGCTTCTCAAATAGTGGGATTACAGACCCAAGAGGGGCACGGTATGATGCTGGGGGGGGAGGGGTGATGTGATGCCGGGAGAGCACGGTGTGATGCCGGGAGGGCATATATGACCTGAGGAACATGCTTTTTATAGAAGTGTAATTAAGTGTAATTGCACCTCGACTCCACTAGTTGGCAGTGACACTGTCATTGTCACGCTATGGTGTAGCGGTTTTTCGCATGAGCAAACGATATGAAGTTGGAGTAAACAACCCCTCAAGCAACACGTAAAAAAATTCTAACAGAAATGAAAAGAAAGGTGGAGAGAGACAGAGATATTAAGACATAAATAAGTTGAATGAGTTTAAATAAGGATGAATTTTTTAAATTTCCGGGCACATTGGTGCACTTTAAATTGTTTCTATGACAGATTAAAAAAACAATGTTGATGAAGTTTTTCTTTATTTTAAATCGAACTATATTTCTTTCTTTTTTGTTTTTAATGCTAATAAAGATACAATGTTATGCAGAGGTGGACTAATAACAATTTTATAGACAAATGATACTATTTATAGTCGCTCGTGGGGCGGTGGGGGGGCATGTAATGTTTTTTTTCATCCTAGTGGGGGCTTAGAACCAAAGTTAATCAGCTTTGGGGGAAACATTTAGTGACCTTCTTAAAAAAAAAAAAAGTGCCCAGTTGTCTGGGAAGTGAACAAAACTCTGCACCAGATGGTCTCTCTGAGGCTTAGTCCTTGTTTGAGTTAATAAATTATCAGTAACATCAGGTACCTATCACTACATAACATTATAGTTGGCATTCAGTAATAAAACAGCAGAAATCGAATCTAATTCGAATGTTACCGGCATGTATGAGCTGATATAACATCATAACTCAAGAGCAGGAGGAGAGAGTTATTGGCCACGTACCAAACGTCCATTGGGAATTGTACACTATTCAGATAACTAGGTGACTGCAGACAATAAGCACAGGACACAACATGAAGTAGAAGTAAGTAATATCACAACAAGCATATGTGAGAAAATGCTAATGCTATTATTATTATTATTAAAAAAAACCCATGAAGGTGTCGTGTGATGCAGTCAGACACAAAGCATTAATACACCAAAGGAAATTATTCTCCCATATGCACACTGCCTAACCTGACCTCACAGAAAAAGTCAGCTGGGATTGACGTCCGATAGACGGTTAGGTTACTCCTCCACGTACATTATAAAAGCTATAAAATGATGTTCCCTCACCTGCCTTCCTTTTTTCTCTCTCTTGGTACTCTCTTACATGTTTGTCAAAGTGTTTTATCATACAGGGGTCACAAGGAGGCTAAAGCCTATCTCAGCCAACATTGAGCAAAGGCACCCTTAACAGATTACCTGACTATGGCAGAACCAACACACACACACACACACACACACACATTCATACTCACACTTTGGCAATTTAGAATAGCCAATTGGCCTACTGTGCATGTCTTTGGACTGTGGGAGGAAACCAGAGTCCCTGGAGGAAAACTCACACAAGCACAGTAAGAGCATGCAAACTTAACATAGAAACCTCTGAGCCCATGACTTGAACCCAAAGTCACTCGTTCTTGACACTCATTCATTCATTTTCTGAACCACTTAATCCTAATTAGGGTGTGAGGAGGCTGGTTCTCATATCAGCCGATTCTGGGCGAGGGCAGAGTACACCCTGAACAGCTCGCCAGGCCATTGTTTGGTGGAAACATGCTGACGGCTGGGGAAAATCAGCAATGGTTCTTTTACATGAACCTCTCATCACGGATAGTGAGAGACATGGCCGACCTTTGATGACCCCAGTTGGCTGCACTGGAGGGTGGGGTGGGGTGGGTGGGGGTGGGGTGGGTGGGGGCAGTGAAAACCCGTTGATAGTGGCGCTTGAACCTCCAACCTTAGGATCAGAGATCCAGCACCTTACCACCAGGCCACCACTGACCCGTTGTTTCTTGATGCCTACAAACACATTTTGTAATTCCAATGAGAAAAACTGTTCAAGGGTTGAAACTCCTCTTTCCAGACAGCTCTTCAAAATGTGATTGATCTTGGTCTCATTTAAAATAAATAAATAAATCACAAAACATTTCAACCTCCAGTTTTAACAGGGATGAGTAGACTCTTTATAGCCACTGTATATGGAATAATCCATCCACCCTATTAATATTATTAAACTTATTTCTCAACGCTATTGGATCTCACGATCATTCTACTTCCTCTTGACTTTCTCCGCAGCTTTGTGCATGACAAACGGCCCCATTTGAGGCAGTTATTTTTCGACGTGAAATAATCAGAGGAAGTGAAAGTGAAGGCGCAGTGAAGGCACAGCCGTCAGAAGCGGAGAAGAGCACCATGCTGTCTCTCAGCCTGTGACAGGAGGAGATGGGTTTTGCCGCAGGCCAGCTGCTTCTCTGATTCCCCCACTCCTCTCCGCAGAGTGACAGGAGATGGATGGAGGAGGAAGAGAAAGAGAGACAGAGGGAGGAAGCCCTCTCGCTCTCGGCACTTCCGATCACCCACCATATGTAATCATCTCCATCCAAACCCTTTCCTTACCATCCTTTCATTCCTGCACACCTCACCATTAGTGTCAACGCCAGTTGTGTGTGTGTGTGTGTGTGTGTGTGTGTGGTTAATACTCGAGCTGAGGACACAAAAAGGCAGACAGTTCTGCCTCCTGGTGACTGAAGATACCACTTTTCCTGCAGTATTGTTGGATATCAGAGGAACATTAACCAAAATACAAACACATACTCACCATTCTAGTAGTTTCTAGATTTATGTTGCTCATTAAAGACCCTGTTCCATATTTCATAAAACAGGTATACAATAGACCCACAACAGAAAATTGGACAAAATCGGAAGACAGTTCTGAGTGTGCAATACAAAACTCATGCATTATATAACAGTAAAACTATTATAGACCCTTGTCATAGAGTTCTTCTGGTGGTCTAGTGGTATAGGGCGCTGGATCGCTGATCCAAAGGTTGAGGGTTCGAGTCCCACTCTCCACAAGGTTGTCACTGTCCCCCCAGTGCGGCGAACCGGGTTATCAAAGGCGGGCCATGTCCCTGACTGTCTATGGTGAGAGGCATGTAAAAGAACCATTGCTGACTTTCGTAAAGAGTAGCTGCAAAGTCGTCAGCGTGTTTCTCTCCCTTGCTAAAAGGGTTGTGACAGGAAGGGCATCCGACGTAAAAACCTCTGCCAAATCAAAAAACGTGCGAATCAGATGATTCGCTGTGGCGACTCCCGAGTAAAAGGGAAAAAGCCGAAAGGAAGACAGACAGACAGAGTTCTTCCAATAGTCACATGACTGCCCTACTTTAAACCAACAATTTTTTTAATGACTGTGTTAGGTTGAGCATTTGTACTTCATATGACATACACATGGGTGTTTTGTCTCAACCAAGTATCTGACATACAAACACTTCAGACATTTGGCAGATGCACTTACAATGATCATTTTTATACAACTGAGTGCTAAGGGTCTTGCATTAGGGCCCAACAATGGTAGTACTACGGACTGAACCCTTGATCTTCAGATCAGTCACCAATTGCCTTACCCACTGAGCCACCACTTCCCACAGGAAGGCCATGTGAGGTTTTTGGTCTTACATCAATTCCATCATTTCTGTATGAACAGACGTACAACACATGCATTTTATATGTGACTGCAATCATGAAACTTTCAAATCTACTGTATCCAACCTCAGCCCCTTCTGTCATAGCCATGATGAATTTGTACAACAATGCAATTAATTTTTCCCCAAAGGGATCACTGACAGTGTATTTTATAGAGCCACCTATTTATTATACTGCTATCATTTTTTGTTTGTATCATTTCCTATTACAGTGATCCCTCGCTACAGTGGTACCTCACTTTACGATAGTCCCAGCAAACGAAAAATCCAGGTTACGATAAACATTTTCCAAATTTTTTTGTCTCTGTATACGAAACAATTTCTTCTTACAAAATGCGCCAAACACGCCATTCAAACATTCAAACGCGCCATTCAAACATCCAAACAATGCATGAGATGCTCTCCCATAACTATCTTCCAAAATCCCGCCCCGCTAGCCCCCCCCATTAGCTAGGAGGGATGACATAGCTCCCTCCTATTGGCGATCTCCCAACATCCCGCCCCACTGACCTCCCATTGGCTAGGAGGGATGACGCAGCTCCCTCCCATTGGCTATTATGCAGCTGCATCACCCATCATGCTTTTTGTGAAAAGGACAGAGTTACTGTTGTTTCCTGAGATTTCTGAGTGTGCTCTTTGCCTTTAACCTTCCATAAACATTTGTAAGATTATAACTCTGCTAAGAAGACATGGCCAACACACGCGCGTGTGTCATTTCCAGTGCGAGCGAAACGAAGAAGCGGGCTCGTGGCATGCGGTTGAGTGATATCGCAAAGGAATATGGCCAAACCCGTCTACCATCGGTACGATATTGAAGCAGAACGCGGTCTTAAAAGGTATATTTTTATAATTTTTAAAGGGTTTAGGGGTAGTATTGGGGACCTTGGAACAAATCACATGTTTTACATGTAAAATGCGGTTCAATTTACAAAAAATCCAGCTTAAGAAAACGGCTCTGGTAAGGATTAATTTTGTAAGGTGAGGTACCACTGTACTTTGCGCTTCAGTTCCTGTGGCTTCAGTGAATCGTGGGCTTTTCAAAAATATTCATCGAAAAATAAGTAAATTAAGGAAAAATAGAGGAAAAGTTAAAGAAAATGCTGCAAAACAAGGCCAATTATGCAACAAAAAAACAAACAAAAAAAAAACAACTCAAACAAACAAAAACAAAAAAAAACAACCCAAAACCCCCCAACAAAACCACGAACACCTTTATGTGAGGTGCACATCTGAGTGTGTACGTGCGTGTATGTACGTGTGTGTATTTATATTTTATTTACAGCTTCTGCATTATTTTTGAGACAGTGGTGGTCTAGTGGTATAGGGCGCTGGATTGCTGATCTTAAGGTTGGGAGTTCGAGTCCCACTCTTCCCAGGGTTGTCACTGTCCCCCCAGTGCAGCTAATGGTGAGAGGCATGTAAAAGAACCATTGCTGACTTTCGACAAGAGTAGCTGCAACACCGTCAGTGTGTTTCTATCCCATGTTAAAGGGTTGTGTCAGGAAGGGCATCCGACGTAAAAAAAAAACCCTCTGCCAAAACAAACGTGCGAATCATTCGCTGTGGCGAATGGCTGAAAGGAAAGCTCATCTCTTCTGCATTATTTTTAAACGTTTAATTGTTATTATCAGCATTTATAGCGTTGAATATGTAGTTATTGATATTATATACACATATACATTTACGTATACGTCAGTTAGGGGGGTTGATCCTACTTCGCAAAAATTCGTCGGTCGTGGGGGGAGGGGGTGTTCTTGGCTCCCATTAACCACGAAAAGTGAGGGATCTCTGTACTGCATTCATCATCGTGATAACCATTACATGGACCCTGCTATGTATGTCTGTCTTCCTTTCGGCTTTTTCCCTTTTACTCGGGAGTCGCCACAGAGAATCATCTGATTCGCACGTTTGATTTGGCAGAGGTTTTTACGTCGGATGCCCTTCCTGACACAACCCTTTTTAGCAAGGGACAGAAACTCGCTGACGGCTTTGCAGCTACTCTTTACGAAAGTCAGCAATGGTTCTTTTACATGCCTCTCAGCATAGACAGTGACAGACATGGCCCGCCTTTGATAACCCAGTTAGCTGCACTGGGGGGGGGGGGGGGGGGGGCAGGGACAACCTTGTGGGGAGGGGGACTCGAAGCCCCAACCTTTGGATCAGCGATCCAGCGCCCTATACCCCTAGACCACCACTGCCCCGCACCCTGCTATGTATCTTATGGGTAATTACCAGGCATACACATGTTGATATTCCCGTGCAGTAAAACAGTCGAGCCTTTGTCTTTTCTCTATTATGGAGTTTCTTAATATCTTTCAATAAACTTCAGTACTCGTTGCATAAAAATTCCGACATACATTTGTGTGAGTATTGCTAAATTGAATATTTTAAACTTTAAAGGATGGAGTACTTTTTTAGGTGGATGTTCGCTGCTATCATAGGGTACGTTAATTGTTCCTCCATAAAAGTCATTCAGGAATTCCATTCATACACTCATTGTAATTGTAGGTACCACTGGATTTGTTATGCCATTTGTTTGTGCATTCTCATCAATCTCTAAATGAAGCAGCTTTAGCCACTAGAAACTAAGTGTGGAACCAAGAGATCCATCATGTCATGAATTTGAAGAGGCAGCAGGGAGAGATTCTGACTAAATAAAAAAAGCCAGACGACTGCAGCGCCAATACACGCAGCCATTCACAGGTCCACAAGTAGGCTTAATTTGGAGCAACCAATTAGCATGATTTGCATGTTTTTGGACTGTGAAAGGAAACCAGAGTACCTGGGGAAAAACCACACAAGTACAGGAAGAGCATGCGATCTTCACACAGAAATGCCCAAAATAAATTAATGTACCAGGATGGGTTATTTTTATTATTATTATTATTGTTGCTATACTGTATTAATTCTGCAAAGGAAATTATTTCATCTGCATTTAAC
>CM045732.1:61053495-61065995 GCA_024760905.1 Plotosus lineatus
CTTATAAAGTATCATAATACTTATAAAGAAATAATACCGTGTAAATACGCTACATGCCCATTATTCTGCATAAAAAGTCACTTGTTTATAGTATAAGCTGGGCACACATACATCTGCGAAGCTTACTCTTCATTTTTAATAAGCTGTCGCGCGTGAAAAAGAATCCACCCATGCATTATCTCGAGCCCTTATCTTTCAGGGTTGTGAGGGAAACAAATCCCAGCTGACTTTGGCCAAGATGCGGGAATTCTCTAAACACGTTGATGAACTATTGCAAGACTAACACTCTCACACTGACAGCTTTTGACAACATAGTGTCACTAGTCAACCTAATCCATAGGTCTTCGGATAGTGGGAGGAAACCAGAGCACTCGGATGAATTCCATTCACCTCACAGCAAAAGGGTTCCGGATTTGAGTTTTGGGCTTGGCAGGAGCATTTCTGTGCAGAGTTTGCATGGCTCCTTCATGCGCACATGGATTTTCTCCAGGTCCTCCAAATCCACGGAGCCGGTGGCGTAATGGTTAGGGTGCTGCGCTTATGATCGGGAGGTTATGTGTTCAAATCCCAGTTAGATCCCAACAGTGCTAAGACTGCTGGGCGAAGGTCTTAAGCTAGTGCTTCTCAATTATTTTCTGTGGCGCCCCCCCGAGGAACAAAGAAACATTTTACGCACCCCCCACACCGCCCCGTGAGCGACTATAAATAGTATTATTTGTCTATAAAATTGTTATTAGTACACCTCGGCATAACATTGTATCTTTATTAACATTATAAACAAAGAAGAAAGAAACATAGTTCAACTTACAATGAAGAAAAACTTCATTAACGTTGTTTTTTAATCTGCACTAGAAAAGATTTAACGTGAACCAATGTGCCTGAAATTAAAAATACATCCTTATTTAAACTCATTCAACTTATTTATGTATTAATATCTCCATCTCCCTCTCTATCTTTCTCTTCGTTCCTGTCAGAAATTTTTTTGTGTTGTTTCTTGAGAGGTTGTTTACTGCAATTCATATCATTTTCTCATTTGAAAAACCGCTACACCATAGCGCAGCAATGAGAGTGCCACTGCCAACTAGTGGAATGGAGGTGCAATTACACTTAGTTCTCATACACACTTCCAGAAAAGCATGTTCCCCAGGGTTCCCCCTTCCCCCGGGCATCATACCCACTATTTGAGAAGCACTGTCTTAACCACAAGTGCGCCTCTGTTCACCCAGCAGTATAAATAGGTACCAGTAAAACTACACTGGGAAGGTAACCTGCGATGGACTAGCATCCCATCCAGGAGGAATTGTACTCCTAGTTGCTGCACGCTATGGAAACCAGGGTTAAGCACCGGTCCGATGAACCACTAGGCTCGGGTGTAAGAAGCCCAACAGACCTTACTTTACCTTTACCTTACTGTGAATCCAAAGTCCAAATACATGCACATTAGGCTAATTGGCTGTTCCAAATTGCCCATAAGTGGATGCGTGAATGACTGTATTTGGGTTGGCTAACGAGTGAGCTGTTACTGGTTAAAAAAAAAATGGAATCGAATACTTAAAAACTATGCAGTTAGGGAAATTTTTATCTGTAGTCTTTCTATCTCCAACACAGAGTGATTGCCTTATTAATCTGAGATGTCTAGTGAGGTAGAATGAATAAAGTGACAGATGAGGATTTGTCCCAAGTTGCATCCTTAAGCTTCAGGTGAAAATGCTACACTATTTGCCATCTGACTAAAGTTACAGTGAGCCACAACCTCCAGCCGTGTATCAAAGTGGCATCTCCAACTGAGATCCCTGCTGCCATCTCTCTCTCGCTCTCTCGCTCTCTCACTCTCTCTCTTTCTCCTCATCTCTCTTTATGCAACCTCCACACTCAGTCATTAAAGTGCACCATGGAACTGGCTGCTATTCACACAGAATTGCAATTAGCTGTGGCCCGGAGACTAGACCTTGACTCGCCTCTACCCAGTCATTTATTATGCATCCGCTACTATATAATTTCCATACATTTCCATTCCCCTGGTCAATGCTTGGAGAAGATGCTGGGAACACTCATAAAATAGCACCATTGTGGTGTCAGTGCATTTGGTATCCAATGAATTCATTTTATCTAAGACACAGTCTCATGCTACAATTAAAAAACAACAACAACAAAAACACACCTTGTACTTTGAAAAGCATGATGCTCATGAGTCATAACAGAAATGTGAGGAACAAGAAGACAAAATGTAATTTTACATATCCTACCATCGTATCCCTTGGGCGATGTATCACGTCCCTGGACTTTAGGAGCAATGGCACGTTTTCCATACACATTCTGGCTGTCATAGCCATTGTACTCGAAGCTGGTCTTGGAATATTTCTCCAACTCTTTGGCTAGGTTGGAGCGTGGGGTGGAGGTGGGGACATTGTTCTTATAGCCGTATTGCGGGATTTCCAGTTGCTTTACAAAGCACATGGGCCTGAAAGAAAGAAACGAATAGAGGATGGTCAACAAAATGTCATGGAATACACCACATGAATAATTGAAGAGCAGTGTGAAAATATTTTGTCTAATAAGTGAATAATAAACATCTACCCATTTACCAAACCGATTAATCTTATGGTGCCCTGCGGCGGCCTGGCAAGCTGACCAGGGTGGACCCCGCCCTCGCCTAGAGTCAGCTGAGATGGGCATCAGCATCCCCGCGACCTTAATTCAGATCAATCGGTTCAGAAAATGAATGAAGGAATGAATCTCATGGTCGCAGAGAGGCTGGAGCCTATTTCAGCCAACTCTGGTCTAAGGCAGGGTACATCCTGAGCAGCTTGTCAAGTCACTAAATCGCCAATGTGCACACAAAATATTCAGTTATTCCAAGGGGCAAATTGTAACAGGCAATTATCCTAATGAGTGATGTGTGGCAGTGATGACTTGGTGGTTATATTTCCATCTGACTGATATGAATGTTGGGTGTTGAAGCCCCAGTGCCACCAAGCCGCCAGTGGTGATCCTTTAAGCAAGGCCCTGAACCACCAGTTGATCAGCCGAGTAAAGATTATACAGATGCTCCCCGACTTACGTTTTTGTTTGGTTCCGGATGGCCGAACGCAAGTTGAAAAAAAAAACTTAGGTTGTTACTGTATGTCCCAGTGACGTATGACGTTCATACTGTACTATACATCCATAAATACCATTACCGTATCTCATAAAACACCTCTACATCAATTATTATAAACATAACATTGTAAAATAATATCAACTATATCAAATAATATCAACATTAATTTCAAATAAATTAAATTCAAGCAAAATAATTTCAAATAGATACATTTTAATCAAATGCACTCATCAAATATCAAATACAGTATCAAATATAACCTTTAACATTCTCTATGATGTGATCTTTCTGCTTGTAAATGGTTCTGATGGTCGACGGATGGTCACTTTACATGAAACTGAGCCGAGTCACTTTACATGAAGCTTAAAACAGCCAATCAACGCTTACAATATTTGAGGCGCTCCTCCAAAAGTAGTTTACTTGCTTGTGCTTGAGACAAAGCGCGGGTTATCTGGACTTCCGGTCTTTCAAGTGCATAAGGGCGCCGTTGAATACTTGTTTAGTACTCAGTCTGCACTGATGTCAATCACCAACAGAGCGGAGAGCTCTCTTTCTTTTCTGGATTTGGGTTTTCATTCATTTTACAACTCTCTTTGCTTAACTCAGTATGCATGGTAGATTGCGCCGATCCGAGCAGATAGTTAATTCAGTCTTGGGAAAACTTGGCATATGCCGGAAAACTTGCACCCATGCTAGTAGGCTTATGCTTCTGACCAACCATATTTGCTTAGGGTTACAAAAGTCCGCAAAACAGTGTAAACACAAAGATCACAGAGACGACGTCTTAACACAAGGGTAACACGCACTGAACTGGGAAGAATTAGGGGCACGTTCAGTCTGTCATTTGTAAACAATGGATGCAGCGTCATTACATCATTGCGTCATTACGTCGGCGTACTACGTAGGTACGTCTCGTACTACAGAGAGCACGCTCAAGTAAAAATTTGACTTTTAAAAAAAAACAAAAAAACAACAAAACATAAAATTGAAAAAACTCGTAATACGATGAACGTAAATCGGGGAGCATCTGTACGTGCAAGTTGCTTTAGATAAGAGGCATCTGCCAAATGCCATATATGGATATGTTATGCGCATGTTTTTGGATTGTGGGAGGAGATAAGCAAAATCCACACCGGAATGCCCTCACTGAGCTCAAACTGGGTACCTTCACACTGTGAGGCAGGTTGGCTGATCATTACTGTACACCACTGTGCCACCCATAATAAACATAAATCTTAATAATTGGTATATTAGCTTGGTGAAAATGGTGAAAAGTGAAAATATTTGCCATGCTGATACAAAAATAGATATGACACAAAGCAAAAATAAAATAAATCATACATGATACACTTTCTTATTTACCGTTTGTTTTTAGCTGGTGCTTTTAGATTATATAATAATTTTTTACATCCTCCACATAATATTTATAGGTAAATAGTGTAGGAAAAACATTACATTTTTTGCTTGAAATTTGGGAGCATGCTGTGAATAAAATAATCTTTTCGACTATCAGGCTGATTTTACATCGTATTTACCCGTAACGGGGCATTTTATGTGCAGCTTGAGGTCATTTTCAGAAATGTGCTTCAAAATTTTTTTTTGTTGTTGTTGCTGTTTATTTCAAAGCATGATTTTTTTTTTTTTTTTTTTTTGGAATAATCTGGAATGCTGCCAGTGTTTTTGTTTAAAGTCCGAGTCTGAATTTCATCCCCATAACCAAATTCAATCCAAAGGGCTGAATGTGCTGTTCAAGCTCAACTAAAGTCTTGAAGCAATGGATTAAAGGGAATTGGGACTCTGGGTCCTTTCATGAATTGCCATAGCTCGAGCAGTGCTGTTTAAGCCCCAGCTGAAGGGGTAATTATCAACACGGGCTGCTTCTACACGAGCGCTTGGAAAATTCACTCAAAATCTTTACGTTTGAGTGAATTCTGATCTATTCATTCATTCATTCATTCATTCATTTTCTGAACCACTTTATCCTAATTATGGTCGTGGGGAGGATGGTGCTCATCTCAGCCGACTTTGGGCGAGGGCAGAGTACACCCTGCACAGCTCGCCAGGCAATCACAAGGCGGAAACACGCTGATGGCTTTGCAGCTACTCTTGTCGAAAGTCAGCAATGGTTCTTTTACGTGAACCTCACACCATAGACTGTGAGATACATGGCCCACCTTTGATAACCCAGTTAGCTGCACTGGGGGGACAGCAGTGACAACCGACAGTGGGGCTTGAACCCACAACCTTAGGATTGGCAATCAGCACCTTACCACCGGGCCACCACTGCCCAGTGCATTTTGAAAATGTGAGTAAAAGTCCCAGTTGAATCTTTATGGTCCATTGAAGCTGGGTTCATTTGTTTAAACACAAAAGTGAGAAAAAGTAGACTGTCTCTTTAAATATCGTCAAAGTACTGTATTTATTTATTTTGAAAAAGTAAATACTGTACTACAAAACGCTTAAAGTAAAAATATGAAATAATGCCACGTACATACATCTGAAGATACGGTATTGGATTTGGAACATAACCTTGTGACCTTGTGAAAGAAAATGGATGGCATTCTGGGTAGGATGTCATTTTCCCACTGTACACACTGACCATGCCATGCTACTCACTATCCCACTATGTGACACTAATGAGCCACTGATGGTATTAAATAATATACAGCGATCAGCCACAATATAACATTATGACCACTGACAGGTAAAGTGAATAACATTATTATTACATTACAGATAATAACATTATTATCTCACAACAGTGGCATCTAGAAAGGAATTGGATATATTGGGCAGAGAGTGAGCTGTCAGTTCTTGAAGCTGGTGTGTTGGAAGCAGGAAAAATGAGCCAGTGTAGACTGACTTGACCAACAAACTGAACTGGGACTAATTACATGTATCTTCAAGTCAGCCGGTCTTGGTCTGGTATGCAGTGGCAAGTACATACCAAAGGAAACCCATTAAACAACAACCAGTGAACTGGTATGAGTGTCATGCAAGCCCAAGGCTCACCAATGCATGTGAGAGTGAAGGCTAATAGATCTGGTCCGATCCGACATCGGTTCTATTATAGCACAAACTGATGAAACTGTTCCTCTTAACCAAAAGGCTATCAAAACAGACAACATATGCTGTGAATAGAGCAGTCTAGCCACAGACCAGTCATGTGGTATTAATATCATGGCTGATAGGTGTAGACTATGTGTTGTTTAGCTTGGCTTCGCGAGCAAAGGTTTATAGAGGTGGCTGTCCACGTAGACTGCAGGCACACTAATGGCTGACAACGCCGATGCAGGACAGACAAATCCGACTGCAGTGGCTGCAGTTCAAAGTCTGGTCTGGTATATCTGTTGATGCTTCTCGGTTCTTCCTCCTGTGGTGTTTCTCCTTCATGTTGGCAGTACGAACGTCCTCAAAAGAGGAGATGGCTTGGTGCGTAGTGATTTGAAGATGTAGTGCCAGGCCTGGCGGTCTGCAGCAAGTGTCGTCCACTGACGGCAGTCAGTGTTACAGGCTCTGAGAGACTTCTTGAGCGAGTCCTTGTAGCGTTTCTTTGGTGCCCCTCTGTCACAGTGGCCAGTGGAAAGTTCGCCGTACAGGGCTATCTGAGATACTATGTCGAACAGCCTGTTATATTAAACCAGTGCTTCTCAAATAGTGGGGTATGATGCCAGGGGAAGGCCGCGGTGTGATGGCGTGTGTCCCTGGGGAACATGCTTTTCGGGAATCATGTATGAGAATTAAGTGTAATTGCACCTCCACTCCACTAGTTGGCAGTGGTGCTCTCATTGGTGCACTATGATGTAGCGTTTTTTTTTTGCATGCGCAAACGATACAGTGCAGTGAACAACCCCTCAAGAAATAACATGGAAACATTTCCAACAGGAACGAAGAGAACGGTGGAGAGAGACGGAGCTATTAAGCCATAAATAAGTTGAATGAGTTTAAATAAGGATGTATTTTTTAATTTCAGGCACATTGGTGCACTTTAAATATTTTGTGTTACAGATTAAAAAACAATGTTAATGAAGTTTTTCTTTATTGTAAGTTGAACTATATTTCTTTCTTTTTTTGTTTTTAATATTGATAAAGATACAATGTTATGCAGAGATGTACTAATAATAATTTTATAGACAAATAATACTATTTATAGTCGCTCGCAGGGCGGTTGGGGGTGTGTGTTTTTTGTTCCTAGAGGGGGCGCCACAGAAAATAATTGAGAAGCACCGTGTTAAATAGAAGCGTCCATGATGGGTGTTATCTCCTACCTCAGCACTCGGTCCGATGCCTGGTTGGATTTTGTTCCATTGCAGACTTGGTGTTTCTCATGCGCCTTAGCCAGTTTCTCAGCAGCTGCTATTGGGCATCCCGAGAGACTGCATTAACCCAACAGACGATAAAAAAAAAAAAAAAAAAAAGAAAAGCAGCACATATCATTTTATATATAAAATATCTTTAAAATGGCCATCATCACACAAAACAATCATCAAGAAGACAGCTACAGCTTTATGAGGTTTATATGAAACCTTGGAGGTGGTATTACACATAACTCCACATTTCTAAGACAAAATGAATCCACTCTTCAGCTCAAACGCAGGTGGACTTCAGACTTCCTTTTCAGACGTGCGCCTATGATTTCCCACGAGAATGCATTTAAAGTCACCATTTCCTTTTTTTCTGATCCGTCATGAGATCCAAAGGAACTCGGTGGAGGGTTTTCTCATAGCAGGAACAGAGTAATAGCAAAGGTGTGCATGGGGCTGTCGACGTGGAAATGACATAAGACTAAATGGTAATTTGCTTTGGGGCCTGAGTGCACTCATTTCCACACTTGTGAGTGTGAGGGTGAGATTTAGAAGTGTGTGGATTTCTATGTTCGGTCTTTTCCTCTACAGCAGGTGCATTTCTCAGAGTGACTCTATATTCGTGTGTGTGTGTGTGTGTGTGTGTGTGTGTGTGTGTGTGTGATGCACAGCTGGCGCTCTTGCTTGGGTGTCACAAACATGCTAATGGCTGATGCCACATCTACCATCCCATACCAGCTGCTGACCGTCACACCTCCTCTACCGCGGAACCCCAGAATAGAATTTACACGCAGTAAAGAGAAAAACTACCGAACTCGGCATTTATCATCCCGGTCACAGTTACAGACACATGCTTAATTTTTTGAGGTTTAAATATTGGTGTATATGCCAGGTTGAGCAACCTGAATGGTGGAAAAATACTCCAAAAATTTAGGCAAATTCTATTATATATTTGACAGCAAAACCCTTTTTTAAATATTTTTTAAGAATAGTCCTGCATAGCAGTACCTTGGTTTACAGTAAATTCACAAAACAACATAATTTATATTGGTATTCAGCATTTTAGCCTTGAGTAAGAATAATAAACATCACCTTTCATAATCTGAAATATTTTGGTTGATTGATTTTGTGCCTTTTTCTTTAATGACTACTTTAGGCGAGGCCGTAGCCTCTTTGATAATAATATGTGGTAAACAAGCAAAACAAAAAAACAAAAAAGATATGAACTAATCTTTTAATGTGTGTTAATACACCCGTCGAGGTGGTTAAATTGGTGCTGGCATGTTGAGGCAACGGGTGTCTCAGCGGTCGAATCTGAAAAAACTACAGCTCAGACGAACCTGTACTTTTATCCCAGAGGTGGCCACCTGCCATGGTTGAGTCCTTGAGCAGGACCTCGAACATTCAACTGTTCAACTCGGATCGTGTCTCAATTATTATTCACTTTTGAGAAAAGTATCATTGAAAGGAAACAAATCGAGTGGATCGTACTTTAACTTATTGACAATAGCGTCAGAATATTCTTTGTAATCAAAGTATAAAATGAAAACATAAAAGTATGATTATTAAAGTATTATTATTCAATATAAATATAGTGCTATATTTTACTGTACGTGTGCTTTATTATTATTGCCTGCAACAAATTTATGCCACGAACAATATGATTTTTTATTATAATATAATCTTAAATATAAATCCAACTAACAGTAGAATTACATTTAAAAAATGTGCTCAATCACAAATACATATACTAAGTATAAACTACTTTTTGTATAAAAGTATAAATTATTTGAAGGACATGCAACAGACTATGCTTATATCTTGTTGCACATCATACAAATGTAGTTATTGTTATATAGAACAGACATTATTATAACTTTGCTTCTGACTTTTAAAAATATTTTTCACCTCACTCCTAATATGGTGCCTATCTCTGCCGATTATGAGCAAAAGCAGGGCACACCCTAAACAGCTGCCAAACCATCATAGCGCACACACACACACACACACACACACACATCTATATATTATATATATATATATATTATATATATATATACACACACACGCACACACACACACACACACATATACATATACATACATACATACATACACACATATATATATATATATATATGTGTGTGTGTGTGTGTGTGTGTGTGTGTGTGTATGTATGCATACATATATATATATATATACACACATACACACACACACACACACACACACACATATATATACCGGTGTATATATATTTAAAGTCACTCGAAGAAATGCCCTCCTGTGGAATAAAAAATAAAAGACCTGTGACATAAAAAGCTACACACTTTTAACTGTCACACTCAAACTTAGGGTCAATTTGGAACAACCAGTTAGCCTTACGTGCATGTCTTTGGACTGCTTGCGGAAATCAAAGTATAGTACATCACCATGCAAATTATACACAGAAGCACCCACGCCCAGGAATCAAACCCAGGACCTTCTTGCATTGAGGTGGATTTGCTGACCACCGTGCCTCCCTCTGTGTAACCTTTCCTTCAATATACGACAATATACAAGGTGTAACAACCCACGACATCATGGTAGGCCTCCGTCAGTCCCGAAGGACTATGGCTGGGCTCTGGCTGGTACCCCAGCTGGTGATACCCCCCAGTGCGCAGAGCCTGGGTAGGGAGTAATGAGGGACAGGCTGTTACCCAAGCAGCAAGTCCCCCCCTGTCTCGGCGCCACCGGAAGGATCCAATGGAAGGGCATATGCCGGTACGACTGGGTTCCAGTGCCGCTGCAGGAGAGAATCTACGGTCAATTTAGAATGGCCAATTAACCTACAGTGCACGTCTTTGGACTGCGGGAGGAAACCGGAGCACCCGGAGGAAACCCGCACAAGCACGGGGAGAACATGCAAACTCCACACAGAAACGCCCAGGCCGGAAATCGAACCCAGGCCTTCTTGCTGTGAGGCGGACGTGCTAACCACTACGCCACCGTGCCACCAACGACATCATACATAACATTATTAAAATGTTATCCAAATAGAAACAAAACATAAAGTAAATACAGATGCTCCCCGACTTACGTTTTTAATTGGTTATGAACGGCCGAACGCAAGTTGAAAGTGAGCGTAAGTTGTTACAGTTACGTATGACGTATTTCTGGTGTATTTCAGTGACGTACGATGTATGACACTCATTCTGGTGTCTTAATGTCACTTATGAATTCATAGATTTATTTGTCTTTTTTCCATAGTTTTTGTTTGTTTTCTTAAGGGTTCTGCTACAATTACAGATATTTGTCATCTTTTAGCAGAATCCTAAGAGTGTATATTTATTTTTATATTAATATTCATTCGGATTTGCACTTGTTCTTTGTATGCATCTCTTAAAAATAGTTTACTTACTTACTAGAATACAGCCTGCACTGATGTGAATCAGCTGCAGAGCGGAGAGTTCTCTTTCTTTTGTGGATTCGGGTTTTCATTCATTTTACGACTCTCTTTTCTTAACTGAGTATGCATGGTAGATTGCGCCGATCTGAGCAGATAGTTAATTCATCTCTGTATGACACTTGCACCCATGCTAATAGGCTTACGCTTCTGACCAACCATATTTGCTTAGGGTTACAAAAGTCCGCAAAACAGTGTAAACACAAAGATCACAGAGACAACGTCTTAATACAAGGATAACACGCTATATAACTGATCTATCTATATCTATCTATCTATCTATCTATCTATCTATCTATCTATCTATCTATCTATCTATCTATCTATCTATATATATATCAGTTATATAACTGAACTGGGAAGAAGGAGGGGCATGTTCAATCTGTCATTTGTAAACAGCGGACGCAGCGTCATTGCGTCATTACGTCAGCATACTACGTAGGTATGTCTAAACTCAAAATTTGCCTTTTAAAAAAACAACAACAACAACAACAAAAAAAAAAAAATGTAAAATCGAAAAAACGTAAAATGGATGAACCCAAGTCAGGGAGTGTCTGTATATTAAAAAAACAAAACAAATAGACACTAATATCTCATCATTCAGAACGACAACAATCGACAAGATAACAATATCTTTGAAACACACAAATGAAAGCAAAAGAAAACGACCCAACCAAACTGTAACACAGTGTAGAAAAGCTCCACTTTTTATCTCAGCCAAGTTCTTACCTTCGATGTGAATTCCTGTTGCTATTGACATGGCCGCGTCCTGTGCAGCCAGGTGTAGGACACTTAAGAACATTTTCATGCATTGCAAGAACTTGACGTCAGAGAAGAGAAGGCGTGAAAGACAGGGAAAGTTAGGAGGCAGCAGAGTTAGTCATCAAAATTAATGTGACAACAACATCAAACTGCATGCAAGACGATGCACATGCTTGCCATGCCATTAAACAGACGGCAGAAAGACGTGATTGAGCAGTGGATGGATGGGAGACGGTTCTTCCAGGATTTATGACCAGATTAATAATTACCTACTCAGCCATGTCACAAACATAAAACAAGTCCTGATTTAGGATAATCACTGGAGCCAATAACGATCTATATTATCTGATCAGCCATAACATTAAAAACATTACGAACACTGACAAGTGTAGACAATTTCATTGATTATCTTGTAATGATGGCACCCACCAAGGAGAGGGATATACAGTATTTGACAGAAAATGACTCCCCAGTTCTCAAAGCTGATGTGTTGGAAGCAGACGAGTAAGCATAAGAACCGGACGCTGAAAGACTGGATTTATTCATCTCCAACACATCAGGTCCTGAGGGGTGTTCCTGGTATGTGGTAGAAAGTACCTACCCATGGTGTAACAAAGATGGAGTACCAGTGACCTGGGAAGTGACTTGGAGGCCCAAGGCTCATTGGGGCAGATGGGAATTCAAGGCTAGTACATCTGGATTAATCCAATAGAAGAGCTACTGCAGCACAAACTGCTAAAATAATGCGCTGGTTATGATAGATAGCTTGCTGTGTAAAGGGCCGCATAAGAACACACCAGACAGGTGATGTTAATGTTATGGCTAATCGGGGTGAAGTGTATCACTTACAGGAAGTGCTCCACTATCAGCAAAAATCTATGCACCATGA
>CM045732.1:61073495-61098495 GCA_024760905.1 Plotosus lineatus
CTTCGATGGTGAGGATACAACCCAGTCACATGACCTGTGCCATCGCAACCTGGCGTTGGGCATCGACTCTCTTTCTTCTCTGACCTTGAGGAATCTATACACACACACACACACACACACACACACACACACACACACACACACACACACACACCTGAACTGAAACACCTTCAAGGAAGTGTAATTATTTGAATGACGGTACAAGCGATCAGAAACTGATTAGGATACGCTAAAGAAAATGCTGCCTTGGACTTGTGTTACAGAACAAAGAAAATAGCAATGAGATCTTTTAACAATTATCATCATATTGACCCAATAATCACTATAAACATCGTTACAAATATTTGAAAAATCTAGAAAATAAACGATATTTATAATGTGTATACAGGGATCCCTCGCTACTTCGTGCTTCAATTCATGTGGCTTCAGTGCATTGCTTTTTTTTTTTTTAATATCCATCAAATTAAAAAATAAGGAAATTAAGGAATAATGGAGGAAAAAGTTAAGCAAAATGCCACAAAAACAAGGCCAATTATGCAAAAAAACAACAACAAAACAACAACAAAAAAACCCCAAAACACCCTAAACAAACACAAAACAAAAAACAACCCAAAACCTCCCATCAATTGTTGTGAGGTGCGCATCTGAGTGCGTGCACGTGCATCTGCGTGTGTGGGCGTGTCTATATGTGTGTGTATTTCTATTTTATTTACATCTTATGCATTATTTTTTTAAACGTTTAATTGTTATTATAAGCATTTATAGGATTGAATATGTATTTATTGATATTATATACGCATATGCATGTACGTATATCTCAGTCGGGGTGGGGGTTGGGGGGTTGGGGGGTTGGGAGGTGATCCTACTTTGTGAAATTCGATGATCTCAGGGGATCTCGTTCCCAATTAACCGCGGAACATGAGCGATCCCTGTATATATGTTGAGATATTTCAATTTCTCCTAATGTCTGAGTGATGCACCTTCTGCTCATCTGAAACAAGCTGTAATTAATTATACGTGTATTAAGTTAAACTTCTTAATTAGTAGAGGACACAATTAATTTATCAATGTCTCCATTATCCTTTTTTTTTTTTTTTACGGATATCACACTAAGCAATGGGAACCTTTTGCTCTTGTTAGTGCAGTTAAATTGATATTGTATGCAGGACAGCCCTATCAATAATGACTGAAGATGTTTCTTTAAAGAGCAGGGGAAAATTGGGCTGGTACGGAAACAGGGCTGGTACACTGGGAGGCGCAGTGAGTGAGAGAGAGAGAGAGAGAGAGAGAGAGACAAACAGAATTGAGAAGAAGGCACATGGAGATGAGTGATTAAATTTTTAAGGATGGTGTAACCTAATAACCAGCATCACACTGGGTTTTGTATCGAAATGAGAACAGTCAGTTGGAATGAATAGCAGGAGAACAACCAAGTGTAGAAAAAAAAAAATGCTCAGATACGGAAAGAGTGTTCGGAAATTCAGAGCCGAGTTATTTTGACTAGTTAATACATTGGCTGTAACTACGGACATGAACGATATATGGCTCTAATATATTGTTCGGGATTGGCTTTGCCAAACACAGAGGTTTGTCTCAGATACGTAGGATTCTGATCTTTCATTCATTCATTCATTTTTAAGCCACTGAACATTAACTCGGATTAAACAAATTAAGCGGGGAGTGGTGGCCTGGTGGTAAAGGGTGCTGGATCACTGATCCTAAGGTTGGGGGTTCAAGCCCCACTCTCCATGGGTTCCCAGTGCAGCTAACTGGGTTATCAAAGGCCGACCGTGTCTCTCACTGTCCATGGTGTGAGGCTCATGTAGAAGAACCATTGCTGACTTTCGACAAGTGTAGCTGCATAGCTGTCAGCGTGTTTCCGCCCTGCGATGGCCTGGCGAGCTGTCCAGGGTGTACTCTGCCCTCGCCCGGAGTCGGCTGGGATGGGTGCCAGCCTCCCCGTGACTATAATTAGCATTAATCGGTTCCAGAAAGAAAATGAACAAGTGAAACCATGCTAGTGGCCCAATGTGTGTGTGTTATGTAGACATAAAGTCGGGACCATTTAGTGGTTGAAAAAGGTCACTATCTTTTGGCAGGATAAATGTTTTACTTTCAAGAGATCAGTACAGATTAGTCATATCCAATCATGCAAATCTGACCTCAGTTCAGCTTTTAGTTTCTATATTGTTTTAAAAATTGCATATCTATATAATTCCACACCCATATCTAGTTGTGTCATGAAACCTGACACGCAGTCTGCTCTTTTTTCTTTTCCGATACAGAAAAAGAGTCGAGGAGAAGTGTGATGCACATTAGACAGTGCTGGATATCGACTGTGGCTTGGGACAAGCCATGCTTTGCATAGCAAATGGCTCCCATTACCATAGCATCTGGGGATAATTAATGTGCAGTCAGTGGTCCTGTCGTTCGTTATCGGTCATACTGATACTGTTCAATTTCCATCTCCGCCTCATGCCTTTTTTCAAGCAGGAGCTCCTTCCATAACTGTCAGCCCAGCACACTTTTATAAATCATAATGGCCCCTGGTCAGGCAGCCTCTGCTGCTATCTGCACTGGGGAGAGATGTTATCGTGACGTAATGGCTGTGCATCCCTCATTATTCTGACATTACTCCGATAGAGTCTGCCCAGTACGCCAACCCAGTGTCCTTTGGTACAGACTGAAAGGGTCTTCCGCTCCATCTCATCAAGAGCTGCATAGCTATGATCAAATGCCTACTTCGGGTCAGTGTATAAAACGAGCGATAACAAGAAGTATTAATTTGGCATAATGATACAAATATAAATAAGCAATTTTCTGCTTGGAAATGTCAGATTAAAAGTGCTATATATTATATATTAGTTCATCAAGCCTTAAGTGTGAGTGCACTGTGAACAGAGATCCTGTTTTACTGAAATTATTGATTTATATAATGCTCGCCATGGCTTTGAGTTTCTATATTAACGCTTGAATGCATGTAAACCGGTGCTTCTCAATTATTTTCTGTGGCGCCCCCTCTAGGAAGAAAAAGCACCCTCTCCCCTGCTCCGCAAGCGATATACACAGGTGTACGAATAATATTATAGACAAATAATACTATTTATATTATTATTTGTCTACTCACTCACTCATTTTCTGTTACCGCTTAATCCTAATTAGAGCCATGGGGAGGCTGGCGCCCATCCCAGCCGACTCCGGGCGAGGGCAGAGTACACCCTGGACAGTTCGCCATTATTATTATTATTTGTCTATAAAATTGTTATTAGTACACCTGTGCATACCATTGTATCTTTATTAACATTAAAAACAAAACGAAAGAAATATTGTATAGTTCAACTTACAATAAAGAAAATCTTCTTTAACATTTTTAAAATCTGTAAGAGAAAATATTTAAAGTGCACCAATGTGCCTAAAATTTAAAAAATACATCCTTATTTCAACTCATTCAACTTATTTGTCTTAATATCTCTGTCTCTCTCTCTCTCTCCACCTTTCTCTTCGTTCCTGTTACAAATTTTTCCGTGTTGTTTCTTGAGGGGTTGTTTACTGCACTTCATATTGTTTGTTCGTTCAAAAAACCGCGACACCATAGCGCGGTAATGAGAGTGCCACTGCCAACTACTGGAGTGGAGGTGCAATTATACTTAATTCTCGTACACTATCCAGGAAAGCATGTTCCCTCGGGTCAAACGTGCTCCCTCAGGCATCACACTGCGCCCCCCCCCCGGCATCATACCGCGCTTCCCAAGGGGGGGGGGGGCGCACCCCATTCTTTGAGAAGCACTGGTGTAAGCCCCACTATTTGAGAAGCACTGGTGTAACCGACTGTATCCATATAATAATATTCACATTCTACAGAACTCGACCATCTCAGTCAGTCTTATACTAGCAGATAGTAAATGTGCCAAGAATATGTATGTGATACAGATCCATTTGGCGTACACTATATCCTGTGCATGAGTGTGGGTTTGTTCTCTAGCATTAAAGCTGTAGTGTATATTCTACAAAAGCTCTGGGTTCTCTGGGTTTATAAATAGGCAACTTGAATGCTCGATGCATCCTAGGGAAGAGATTTGCTGTCCTTTCAGCCCCTGCCATTACTTATGCCTGACAGGCCCAGACGCTGATGTAACCACGCTGGCCTATTTGAACAACATAAGCCGCTGCTACTTGCCTGCACTGCGGGGACGTCGGTACTCAAATTGGATGTGAATGTCATTTCTGGGGTCATATTGAGTTCTTTATACAAGCAGGTAAGTGAGACTATGTTAACACTCAAAGTATAAAGTCGGGTTTTACAAAAGATTTAAATAGACATACGTACGATGAGGTTTCCTGGGACAGCCCATATACAGGCACAGGTAAAAATGTTTGTGTATTTAATTAAATGTCTATTTAATTTAAAAAAAAAGAAAGAAATTGAATCACAAATATAAGGCATATTTGCCTTACAGCAGGAAGGTCCTGGGTTCAAGCCCTGGGTCCTGGTGAGGGTGTTTCTGTGTCTGAATGAAAACGATTCCTCTTAAAACTGAATATCATGCACAGTAAGGTCCACACACTTAATATAATATTAATTAATTTATTGATTCATTCATTTGGCAACCCACTTTATCCTACTAGGTTCAACAGGAGAATGGAGCCTATCTCAGCAACTGGGAGAAGGTGGCGTACACCCTGAACACCTCACCAGTCCATAGAAAGGCAAACACACAACCATTCACACTCACACCCGGGGCAACTTGGAACAGCTGGGTAACCTAATGTGCATGTTTTTGAACTGAAGATTTTCTGGAGGAAACTGAACCAAGCACAAGGAGAACATGCAGAAAGAGCTTCATCGAGTCCAGGACCCAAATCCAGGAAATTCTGGTTTTGAGCTGAACATGATATCATGCGCTCCAGTTTCAATATCTACTACATTTACATTACATTACTACAGATTTAAAAACAGACTTAATCAAGTTGTTTTTGTTTGTTGTTGGGATTTTTTTGTAGTTTCTTATACATGTTAAGTAAGAATACAGTGATCCCTCACTACTTCGTGCTTTCGGTTCTGCGGCTTCAGTGCATCGCGGGTTTTTCAAAAATATTTATCGAAAAAAAAATAAGAAGAAAAAATAGGGAAAAAGTTAAGGAAAATGCCAGAAAACATGGCCAATTATGCAAAAAAATAAAAAATATAAAAAATAAAATAAAACCCCCCAAACAAACAAAAACAAAAAATAACCCAAAACCCCCCAACAAAACTACATACATTTTTATGTGAGGCACACATCTGCCTCAGTCCCCATGAACCATGGAAAGTGAGGGATCCCTGTAATAGCATAATTTTTAACTCATTCAAAGTTTTAGTATATACTATGGAAGAACATAAAGTAAAGTAAACTGAAATTAAATTTCTGTAGTTTATTTATTTTTCATCTTTTAGCCAGGGGCAGCGATGGCGCTCTCAACAGGTTGTCACTAAGGTAAAGAGTCAGCCGCATGTTTCTGCCCTGCGATGGCCTCAAGAGCTGACCAGCCTCCCTGCGAGCGTAATTAGGATTAAACAGTTCAGTAAATGGATGAATATTTTAACCATGACAGACTCAAACAACATATACACACACATTATATATATATATATATATATATATATATATATATATATATATATATATATATATATATATATATATATATATATATATATATATATATATATATATATATAGGGCAGTGGTGGTCTAGTGGTTAGGGTGCAGGATCACCGATCCTAAGGTTGGGGGTCCAAGTCTCCACAAGGCTGCCACTGTCCCCCCAGTGCAGCTAACTGGGTTATCAAAGGCGGGCCATGTCTGTTACTGTCTATGGTGAGAGGCATGTAAAAGAACCATTGCTGACTTTCATAAAGAGTAGCTGCAAAGCCATCAGCGTTTTCCTGTCCCTTGTGAAAGGGTTGTGTCAGGAAGGGCAGCCGACGTAAAAATCTATGCCAAATCAAATGTGCGAATCAGATGATTCGCTGTGGCGACCCCTGAGAAAGGGATAAAGCCGAAAGGATAGAAGAATATACATACACACACACACACACACACACACACACACACACACACACACACACACACACAGGGATCCCTCACTTCCCATGGTTAATTGGGACTGAGATTTCACCCCCCGTGACCATCGAATTCCACCAAGTAGGATCGACCCCCCCGAATGATGTATACGTACATGTACATGTGTATATAACATCAATATAATGCATAAGATGTAAATAAAATATCAATACTGTACACATACACATACAGACACGCGTGCACACACAGATGCACCTTACATAAGTAGTTTTGATTGGGGGGGGGGTTGCTTTTGTTTGTTTTTTTTTTTTTTCATAATTGGCCTTGTTTTGTGGCATTTTCCTTAACTTTTTCCCACATTCTTCCTTAATTTCCTTATTTTTTTTAATTCAATGTCTATTTGAATTTGGTAGCCTGCTACTAATGTGCTGTATTACCAATTCCAAGGCAGGGGGGGTTCAAGCTCCACTGTCAATGGTTGTCACTGCGGTCGCCCCCCTAACCATTTCTGATTCTCCTTAAGAGTAGCTGCATAGCCCTCAGCGTATTTCTGCCATGTGATGACCTGCTGAGCTGTCCAGGGTGTACTCTGCCCTTGGCCACAGTCAGCTGAGATGGACACCAACCTCCCTGCAACCCTAATTCTGATTAAGCAGTTCAGAAAATTAATGAATGTATGTATATTTATATATAAATCATAGTCACCGTTGGCCATGCCATAGAGATGCCAGTAAATAACGTTGGAATGTTTAATATTGAAAAGTTTCATTTTAAAAATTAAGAAACTTGCCAAAAGAACAAAACTTACTGAATTTATAAAAGTGAATGAATTAAACAACCCGAGCCTCTTCTTCAATGAGAGCGACGATCAGAATCGGGTTTATTACATGCTGTGGCTGACATTTACCTTTGGAAATGAGTCTACAGAGACTGATGTGGATGCTTGAGACTTAAAATGCTATAACTTCGCTTTTGGCTGAGATGCATAAGAAGGATATTTCTCGATAAGAAAGCCTGCTGTTTTCAGAGCAAATGTCAAATTCTTACAAAGTAATTGATTTTTTTTGGGTCACTGAAAACAATAAGGATTTCGAGAAAAATCTATTCCATCACCTTTATGTATCTGCATCGGGGATGGGTGATATATTGGAAAAACAAGTTTATAATACTAAAGACTTTTGGAGGGGGGGGGAGGGGGGGGTGTCAGTGTTGGAATGTTTTTGTTTATTGTGTTTGCAGTAATTGTGCTATTATATAATCTAATGTTCATGTTGTTCTGGCGGAATTTAAAACAAGGGCTTCCACGGGAGCAACTCTAACACACATTTCCTGCTGCACTGAAAACGTCTGAAAGGCAACACCTTCTGCTTGTCACAGTTTATAACCAGTGCAGAACTGTCGGACTCTTTAGAAACCAAGTGGAAAAGAATATGTATACTATTTGTTTACAGCAAGCTGTAAACCAACCCCCCCCCCCGCCCCCCACAAAAAAAAAAAAAAAAAAAAAAAAACATGACTGCTGCTACTCCCTTATATCTGCTTCTATGATTCATTCATTCATTCATTCATTTGCTAAACAGCTCAATCGTACTAAGGCAAATGTTCAGTTCAGTTCATTTTCTGTAACCGCTTCATCCTAATTAGGGTCGCGGGGAGGCTGGTGCCCATCTCAGCCAACTCAGGGCGAGGGCAGAGTACACCCTGGACAGCTCGCCAGACCATCGCAGGGCAGAAACACGCCTACTCTTGTCGAAAGTCAGCAATGGTTCTTTTACATGCCTCACACCATAGACAGTGAGAGACATGGCCGGCCTTTGATAACCCAGTTAGTAACTGCACTGGGAGGACAGTGACAACCTTGTGGAGAGTGGGACTCGAACCCCCAACCTTAGGATCAGCGATCCGGCGCTCAGGCAAATGCTTCTCAATTATTTTCTGTGGCGCCCCCTCTAGGAAGAAAAAAACACCCCCCCCCACCGCCCCACTAGCGACTATAAATAGTATTATAGGGATCCCTCACTACTTTGCTTCACTACTTTACTTAAATTTATGAGGCTTCAGTGAATTGAGGTTTTTTAATAAATGTTTCTCGAATTAAAAAAAAAAGGAAATTAAGGAAGAGTAGGGGAAAAAGTTAAGGAAAATACCACAAAAACAAGACCAATTATGCAAAAAAAACCCCAAAAAACCCTGAACCAACACGAAACAAAAAACAACCCAAAACCTCCCATCAAAACTACTTACATTGTTGCATCTGTGTGTGTGTACGCGCATCTGCGTATGTATGTGTTTCGTCTTCTTCTCATGCAATATCATCTGTATGTGTGTGTGTATTTATATTTTAGTTACATCTTATGCTATTTTTAAAAATGTTTAATTGTTATAAGCATTTATAGCATTGAATATGTATTTATTGATATTATATACACATATACATGTACGCGTCAGTCGGGGGGGGGGGGGGGTGATCCTACTTCGTGGATTTCGATGGTCGCGTGGGGATTTCGGTCCCAATTAACCGCGTAAAGTGAGGGATCCCTGTATTTGCCGATAAAATTATTAGCACACCTCTTCGTAATATTGTATCTTTATTAACATTAAAAACAGAAAAGAAAGAAATATAGTTCAACTTACAATAAAGAAAAACTTCATTAACATTGTTTTTTAATCAGTAACTGAAAAGATTTAAAGTGCACCAATATGCCTGAAATAAAAAATAAATACATCCTTATTTAAACTCATTCTACTTATTTATATCTTATCATCTTGGTCTCTCTCCACCTTTCTCTTCGTTCATGTTAGAAAATTTTCCGTGTTGTTTCCTGAGGGGTCGTTTACTGCACTTCATATCGTTTGCTCGTGCGAAAAACCACTACACTGTAGTGGGACAATGAGAGCGCCACTGCCAACTAGTGGAGTGGAGGTGCAATTATACTTAATTCTCATACACTATGTTCCCCAGGGTCATACGCGCTCCTCCCAGCATCACACTGCACCTCCCCACTATTTGAGAAGCACTGTACTAGGGTAATAGATGGGACTGGAGCCGATTCCAAACAATTCTAGGTGAACACAGGATGCGACCTGAACAGCTCACCAATTTATCGTAGAGCAACAAACAAAAACACAACTATTCAAACACCTACTAGCAATATTGAACAGCCAATTAACCCAATGTGCATGTATTTGGACTGTGGTAGGAAACCAGTGCACCCAGAATAAACCGATTTACACACTGGAAGAACATGCAAAGTCCATACAGAATAACTACTGACAAGCCTGAGGCTTGAATTCATGACCTTCCTGCCTGTGAGGCAGACATGCTAACCACTACGCCACCATGCCGCCCATTAACCATATTAGATCATAGTATGTGTACACAATAAATAATACAAAACTAGCAAGCTGTTAGACTAAGCTGCTATAATCTAGCTATGTTGAAACACCAACACAAAGTATGTGACCCTGAAATATGTTGTTAACATTAACCCTCATCTTTTTATAATGCAAAACCGTCCACGTCATTTTAAAAATTATTTTTTATTAAAATTATTTTAATTTAAATTATTTATTTAGATTTTTTCCACTTGATTCCATTCACCAGACAGCTAATATTTTAACAGCTGATGCGCCCCTAAACAAACTTTTTCTATAACGGGGGTTGCAAACTAGTAAAATATTTCAGGTGACTGTTTCAGATATTGAAGGAAGATCAATAACCTGTTTTCATGTCTGATAATCTGATTAATAACGAGGCTTATTTGATTGTTTGATGACAAATACAGATGGTTTAAAGGTGAATCTAAAAGGGATTATGCGTAAGTTCTCCTGCGTCATCTATTTCAAGTAACTTGGGACAATCCTGACAAATTCGGATAAAATACATCTCAGCTGGGGGCGCCATGTTGGGTTCAACTACAGGTATACCTTGGCTTATGTTGTTAATTGATTCCAGGAGAAACGACTTAAGTCGAAAAACAACTTAAATTATCTTGTCTCTAGGCTAGCAGACATATACAGTGTATAAACTAATCAATTCAAAACAATAGCGGTTTTGCGGGAATGATGAGTGACGACACGTAAAGGTAGATATTGGAGCTACTGTACGTATTTTAATAAGATTTTATACGCTTTTATTCTTATTTATTGTACAATTACATGATTTCATGCGATTTTAATGATTTTCTAGTAATATTATGGTCTCAATGTTTGTAGCGGACAGACGTAAAGTTGATTATAATGACGTACACTTTATTATTTTCATTTTTACATATTTTTTTGAAAACCAACATATAATTGAGAACAACTTAACTCAAAACGACGTAGGTTAAGGTGTAACCTTCATGTCTATACAGTGGTACCTCACCTTACAAATTAATCCGTTCCAAAGCTTTTTTTGTAACATGCTTTTTTCGTAAGTTGAACCGCATTTTACATGTAAAATGCGTGATTCGTTCCAAGGCTCCCAATACTACCCCATAAACCCTTTAAAAATTGTAAAAGCATACCTTTTAAGACCTTCTAATATTGTTCAGATGGTAGACGGTTTGGCCATATTCCTTTGTGATGTCACTCGAGCCTGTTTCTTCTTCTCATTTGCACCAGAAATCAGTGTGTGTGTGTGTGTGTGTGTGTGTGTGTGTGTGTGTGTGTGTGTGTGTGTGTGTGTGCGCGCATGTGCGTGTTGACCATGATTTCTTAGCAGAGTTATAATCTTGCAAATGTTTATGGAAGGTTAAAAGCCTGAGTCAAGAAATAAAGCATAAAACAACAGTAACTCTGTCTTTTAGACGAAAAGCATCATCATGGTGGTTTCAGCTCTAAAACAGGCAATGGGAGGTAGATGCGTCATTCCTCCTCGGCAATGGGATCCCTGTCCAAGATGGCGTCCGCTGGACCTGTTCAAGATGGTGCTCGAGTGAAGGCGACATAAACGACAGCTCAGTTGTTAGCCAATGGGAGGCCAGCAGTGTGGGATGTTTGAACATCATTGATGGGAGAGCAGCTCGGGCATTGTTTGAATGGCACGTTTTAATGTTTGAATGGCGCGTTTAAATTTTTAAGATGGCGCTTTCGTAACGTGAACTTGTTTCGTATCCTGAGACAAAAACTTTAGGAAAATGCTTTTCGTAACCTGAAATTTTCATTAAGTGAGACTTTCGTAAGGTGAGGTACCACTGTATTTGGGGTGGAGGCATTCAGAGTTTCATCTGCTTGTTTCTGCTACTTCCTCAGCCCATTCTGGTGGTATACGTCTTTTGCAAGGGTTCCCCAAGTGTTGTTTATAAATTAATAGATTAGATTAGTATTAATCTAACTCAAACATAACTTATTTTCATCACAAAAAATGTTTTCTTTAATACAAAATATTGACATTTGTACAAATTAAAGCCCAAATAGCATTATTATAATGAACTGGTTCAACCTGAGCGCATTGCTACAAAAATATAAGAGCGATTGCCTCCAAGACTATTTTTGAAAGTGGTCACCGTTGTAAATAGAAGAGGGCAACCTGAATTGTTCTTGAAACGGCTCTGTTAATTTTCTCCCTAATTTAATCATGGCCAATTTTCCCCACCCGATGAACCGCCCCCGATCAGACTACTGCTCATGCAATGCCAGGTGGGCGGTCTAACACTCTTGGCTGTAAGAGATGTCCACCCACATCTGTGTTCTCACTGACACCCATGATTGGTTAGTGTTGCTGTGATTAACAGTGAAGCGGAATTATGCGTTTTTTTCCCCCCTGTCAGTCAAAACTGATAACTGAAATGCTCACCCACCTTTATGATAGTAGGGCTTCTTGAGGCCATCGTGATGTAGTCTAGCTTTGCGCTCCTCTGCACAGCTGAGCCTCAGACCATGGTTCTCTTCATGCAGTTGCAATCTATCTCTCCTAGCTGCCTCTAAGGCCATTTTGTCCCTCATCGCCTTCGCCCGCTCAGACTCCAACGCTATAGCCTTCTCTAGCAGCGACAGGTTTCCCTTAGTCATGTCAAAGCCGTCCTCAGAACGGTCCGAAGTGATTGACGTGGTGTCCTCATCTCTATAAGCATCATACTCCCTGGCATAGCTTGACAGTGCCTTTGAACGTGGGCTGAGCTGCTCCTCCAGCTTCATGAGGTTGACCATGTCTGAATAGTTGCGCTCCAAGACACGGCGTTCTTCTGAGATCTGCTGCTGATGGCATTCTCCATAGATATCCTGGTGAAGCAGATTGTCTTGTTGCCCTTCCTGACTGTGGTTGAAGCGCTCAGTCGGCTTTGTTTCGCTTAATTTGCGTGCCAGGTCGAAGCATTGATTGCGTAGACACTCCAGACTGCTCAAGCATACTTCCTCATCACTTTCCTCAATCATTTGTCCATTGCTAGTGGGTTTGTTTTGTGCGCAACTGCTAGCATTACCATTACACCCATAACTAGCAAAGCCATTTATGCTTCCGCAGTCCTCGTTTTTCACTCCATCTTCCTGATATGTCCTTTCTTCAATGTTGTCAGAGAGCACAGCTCCATGACCCTGTGCCAGCAGTTTCAGAGAGTCAACAGTCTCCTTTACGACATCACTGTCCACATCCAGGCTCAACTCACCCTTCTTAGTGCCATTATCACACTCCTCCTCCTCCTCCTCCTCATCCTCTTCCTCCTCCTCCTCCTCCTCCTCTTCTTTTTCCTCATCTTCTTCATCATATTCTTCTTCCTCCTCCTCCTCTTCTTCTTCCTCTTCCTCTTCTTCCTCCTCAGCACTATTTGAGGAGTTGCTGTTCATCTCAGACTCTGTCATGGCCCTGTAGGCAGCATCCTCAGCAATCTTGCCAAGGTTGAGCAGAGACTTAGCCACCAGCTCATCATAGTTGTCATATTCATCATTGTTGTTGTCGTCCTTCTCCACTGCTGGGCTGGGTTTCGTGTAGATCCCATTTTGCTGATTTGCAGCTGTGAGATGAAAATAAAATGTTTTAAGTTTACTGATCAGTTTCAGTAGCAAGCTTAATCCAAAAATGTTAATAGATTTATAAATGGGGGTACAGGTTTTCAGAAAACCATTTAAAAATCATAAGCATTTATTTTATTATACAAGAAAGGACAATCATTTGGATCTTAGCATCCTAAATCAGAAATAATTATTTACTGTCTTCCCCTGTGGAACATATCTTGAGTTAAAAAAAAAAGTAATTTAAACTTGGGGTTAAATTGTGTGCTGTATACTTGATACCAAAAAGGCTAAAACAATAAACAATCGAAATGTTAACCGTCATATTGTGATTTTATCCTTAAACTCTGATTTGATGACTGTGCTGTATTTACTACATACATGTGTGTTCACCTTACAAGCAAACACATTGTTAAAAATGAGTTTATCTGAAAATTGTGACCTTTAAAGCCCTGAGCCAGTGAGACTGGCAGGTACTTTGCTTCAGAACAGTGAACAACAAAAATCTCACACTTAAAATTGTTTTAATCCCTTAAAATAGTGTAATCCCTCACTTTCTGCGGTTAATAGCGACCGAGACCCCCCCCCCCACGACCACCGATTTCCACGAAGTAGGATTGACCCCCACTGACTGACATATACGTACATGTATACAGTGGTACCTCACTTTATGAAAGTCTCACCAAACGAAAAATTCAGGTTATGAAACGCATTTTCCTGAAATTTTTGTCTCTGGATACGGAACCAGTTCCAATCTCAAAAATTCAAACGCGCCATTCAAACATTCAAACAATGCGCGAGTTGCTTTCCCATTGGTTGTCTCCCAACACCCCGCCCCACTGGCCTCATCATCATCATCATCATCATCATCATCATCATCGTTTTCCCTACACTGGAGCCTTTGCTCCTCAGTGTGCACTCATTGGGTCCATTGATCAATGAAGTGCAGAAAGTTCTCCCTGTCCATCATCATTCTCCTGAGCTGCTGGGCATCTATCCCTAGCAGGCCTTCCAATTTCTTCCAAGTTTTAGATCGTTCATCAAAAAGGACCTGTTTTCGCATATCCCTGTGACTCATCCGGCAGATATGAGCCAGATACTTTAACTGCTGTGTTCCACAGAATGTCTCAATGGGTTCAGTTCCAGTCATACGACGTAGGTCAGCATTTGAGTACTTGAACCTCCAGCACTCCTGTCCATCTTCACTCACACTAGTGATTCCGCTATCCCTTTGTCGCCTATACCCGTCCTTCACCATCTTCCTAAGGAAACTGTTCCAGACCACCTCGATCTTTGCTATTTCCTTTGAGGTCATTTCCCAGGCCTGCACACTCTCTAAGAGCCAGGATCTTATGCAGGCTTTTAGAAACTTCACCCTAGTAGATTGATGTATCCGGTTGGCCATTAACACATGTTTGAGCTCATTCCACTTTTCATATGCAGATCCAATTCTAGAGTAGAGATTCTCTGTGTTGTCGCTTGAGCTTGAAATGGTGTACCCTAGATATCAAACCTTCCTCATTTTCTTCAACTTCATTCCCCCAACGTCCACCAGACTCTCTTGGCTCCGAACAGTGTCATCAACATTAAAGACCATCGTCTCTGTTTTTGTATAAGACATCTTCAGACCAAAGTGGGATAGGAGCTAGCTGAATCTTCATAATACAGTACTGTACCCATAATGCTTTTCGTATGCCTTCGACTCATTGTTCAACACATGCGTGAAGGAGACTTGTACTGTTGATTCGTGAGTTTCGTGAGTTTTTTGAGTGTGCTCATCGCAGCGTTAATTTTCGTTATTAATCATGAGCCCCAAGAAAGTGATTCCCGGTGAGACTGAAAAGAAGAAGCGGGCTCCCTTATCAATAAAATTAAAACAGGAGATGATTAAAAAAATATGAAAGTGGGATTCAGTTGAGTGAAATCGCAAAGGAGTATGGCCGAAACCCCTCTACAATCGGGACGATATTGAAGCAGAAGGAGGCCTTAAAAGCAGAGATACAGTGGCGGAGGCGATTATTTTGGAAAAAGCAACTGCCATATTTAAGGGCCTCGTGAAAGCGGGTGGGGTTGAGGGTTCTTCAAACCAGCAACCCCCGGACTTTAAAACATCACATGGGTGGTTCCAGAGATTTAAAAAAAGGTAAATCATTTTTTTTTTTACTTTTAACACGTATTTCATACATATTTCATGCAAAATTGGTGCACTTTTATAATTTTTAAAGGGTTTATGGGGTAGTATTGGGAGCCTTGGAACGAATCACGCAATTTACATGTAAAATGCGGTTCAACTTACGAAAAATGCAGGTTACGAAAAAAGGCACTGGAACGGAGTAATTTCGTAAGGTGAGGGACGACTTATGTATATAATATCAATAAATACATAATCAATGCTATAAGTGCTTACAATGACAATTAAACAAACATAAACAATACATAAGATGTAAATAAAATTCAAATACACACATACAGATGTGCATGCACACACACTCAGATGCGCACCTCACATAAACATGCAAGTGGTTTTGTTGGGGGGTTTTGGGTTGTTGGTTTTTTTGTTTGGTTGTTTTTTTTTTTTTTGCATAATTGGCCTTGTTTTTCAGCATTTTCCTTCACTTTCCCCCTATTTTTCCTTAATTTCCTTATTTTTTTTTTATTTTTCAATGTATTTTTTGAAAAACCCGCAATGCACTGAAGCCACAAAAACTGAAGCAGGGAGTGGCGAGAGATCACTGAATATTATTTATTCATTTGCTGAACTGCTTTATCTTATTAGAATCACAGAGAGGCTGGAGCCTATTTCAGATAAACTGCTCAGCAGTTCATCACAGGGCAACATACACACAATCATTTACTCATATTCACACCTAGAGCAGAAACCCACGCAAGCACGGGGAGAACATGCAAACTCTACACAGACATGTTCTCGCCGGGCACTGAACTCAAACTCAGGACCTGCTTGCTGTGAGGCAGATGTACCGACCACTATGCCACCATGTCACCATATTTTTTGTCTTTCCTTATTATTGTCATTGTTAAGATTTTTTATGGGTGGGTCTGTATATTAACCATTAAAATCTGACTTTCATTAAAATAAATTGCTTGGTTGATTAGAGTAATATTTTTCCGAGCTTTTGGATGGATTTCTACTGAGTTTATATTTCACTTACTGGACACATGTGCGGGCGGGATTGATACAAATCTCACAACTGTTTTTGGATTAAAATGCAGGCAAAAACCCCCAAAAACCCATATAAATAAATAAATAAATAAATATGACTAAATAAACAAACATCTGGATGAAAGATGCCTGATATAATTATTTATTTATATTTTTCTGTGCAATGATTTTAAGTATCTGTTTAACTTTGATGAGTAAGTTTAGTTACTGAAATGTGTTTACAGTAATTACATGGATGATGCAGTCTTATTCTGTTTAAGTGTGGTAAAATAAATAATGAACATCCATTAAAATCAGAGGGTAAGATGGGCAACAGGATTTACAGCTGTTCTTCAGGTCAGAAAAAATACCAATAATACAACACCTGTGCAAAGAGAGGCAGTACGGTAATGGAAACACATTATTATTATTATTATTATTATTATTATTATTATTATGAATATAATTATGGTGATGGCGGCATGGTGGTGTAGTGGTTGGTACATCCGTGTAATACAGTGCTTCTCAATTATTTTCTTTGGCGCCCCCTTAAGGAACCCCCCCCCCCCCCCCCCCACACACACACACACACACACACACACACGGGCGACTATAAATGGTATTATTTGTCTATAAAATTGTTATTAGTACACCGCTGCATAATATTGCATCTTTATTAACATTAAAAACAAAAAAGAAAGAAAAATAATTCAACTTACAATGAAGAAAAACTTCATTAACATTGTTTGATAACCTAGAACAGAAAAGATTTAAAGTGCACCAATGTGCCTGAAATAAATAAAAAAAAACATCGAAATTTAAACTCATTCAACTTATTTATGTCTTAATATCTCCGTCTCTCACCACCTTTCTCTTCGTTCCTGTTACAATTTTGTCCGTGTTGTTTCTTGAGGGGTTGTTTACTGCACTTCATATCGTTTGCTTGTGCAAAAAACCGCTACACCATAGCGCGACAATGAGATCACCACTGCCAACTACTGAAGAGGAGGTGCAATTACACTTAATTCTCATACAATATTCCAGAAAAGCATGTCTCCCAGGGTCATACGCCCCACTATTTGAGAAGCACTGGAGTAACTGCAAGAAGGCCTGGGTTCAATCCCTGTGCTAGCACGGGTTTCCTCCACCATCCAAAAACATGTATAGTAACCGAACTGGCAGCTCCAAATCACCCCAAGAGGTCAGTGTGAATGTCTGTATATGCGTGTTGGTTCTGCAATGATCTGGTCAGCTGTTCATGGTGTACCCCGTCATCGGCTGACATAGGCACCAGCCCCCCCCCCCCCCACACACACACACACACAATGCTAATTAAGATTAAGCGGCTTATAAAATGGATGAATGAATTCTGATGATGATTAATACTGTTATTATTTTGACAACAAGAGGTTTGACAGTTTCATAATTTTGCTTTTTCTCCTTTTGGATTTTCTCCATTTTCTTCATAATTTAGTCGTATTCAGTTTCCACCCATCAGGTGTTATCTTCCCTATGACACATCCGCCATTGACCAGGAATTGGCAAAAGCATGCTCTTTTCGAACTGCGGCGCCATGTGTATTTGGGGATAATGTAACACGCTTGAAAGGCAGTGGTGGTTTCGTGGATAAGGCAATGGGTTGCTAATCTGAAGGTTCAATCTCCACTGTCACCACTGATGGGCCCTTGAGCAAGGCCCTTAACTGTCAATTGCTCAGTTGTATAAAAAAAAATAATTGCAAGTTACTCTGGATAAGAGCGCCTGCCAAATGCTGTAAATGTAAGAATGTAAGGGAAAGTGGCGATCTGCCCCTTCATGCGAATAAACTCACAGATGCCCATGATTGGCTGGCGATCGCTATGACTGACAGAAAAGCGAGCATATGAGGCCCCTCCCTCCCGTGAGAGCTTGGCCAGTTTGCCAACCGGATTTGTACTTGCGATCTCGGAGTTAATAATCACGCACCTTTTCAATGTCACAGTTTCTTTTCTCATGATAAACACTTCATTATTTAGGCCTCCGTCAGTCTCAAAGGACTATGGAGCTGCGCTCTGGCTGGTATCCCGGCTGATGATACTCTCCAGTGCGCAAAGCCTGGATAGGAAGTATGGAGGACAGGCTGTTACCCAGGCAGCAAGTCCCCCCCCCCCCCCTCCCCTCTCGGCGCCACCGGAAGTATCCAATGGAAGGGCAGAAGCCGATACGACTGGGGTCCAGTGCGGCTGCAGGAGTTGCCAGAACATTGCTGTGAACGAACTGCCTCAGGGGACGCCGACTCCAGATTAGAAACACGCTGACGGCTTTGCAGCTTCTCTTGTCGAAAGTCAGAAATGGTTCTTTTACACCCTCACACCATAGACAGTGAGAGACATGGCCGGCCTTTGATAACCCAGTTAGCTGCACTGGGGGGGGGACAGTGACAATATGTTGAGAGTGGGGCTCAAACCCCCAACTCTAGGATCAGTGATCCAGCCGACATTACCACCGCCCCAAAACACTTCATTCTATATCACTGCAAAAAACAGAAACGTCGGCTGGCATCAAACCAAGAAGGCACAAACACATCCATAGAACAACACTCCTCAGCAAAATGTGTTTGTAAAGATACCACCTGATGTATATTACTGAGAAAAGTCTACATTATAATATCAGCGATCAAAATGTACTCCAAGGACATTAGCATTGATTTCCATGCATAATATTTGTCAAAGAAGCGATTTAAAAAAAATAAATAAAATACCGCTAGGTATCGAAATGCTCTGGATACCGAGACACCTGGTAGAAAGGGTCGAATTTAAACGTGGCATGGAAAAGCAATTTGAAGAGCAATCAAGGTACACAAAGGAGACTGGAAGTGAAACAGATTGAATAGGAAGGAGGCAGTAGAGCTGAATTGGAGGATTAGCAATGCTACGATGTGCATGCCACTGACAGTGGTAACAATGACACTTCACTTACAACTAAGATGGGAATCTTTTGTCACGTCTCTCAGGGTTTGCCTGTAGATGGCAATAACCCAGAATGGTTGATACTGTACGAGTAATTTATTATGACAAAAGTCGAATTCACTGGAGGATGTAATGCAATTATGGAGGACACCGATTTTTTTCAGTGTTTACTCATCAGTACACTCGCTCGCTACCATCCCTCTACTATAGCACATCATAAAGCATTAAAGCAAATCATGTAGGATGCATCATTCATAATTAGACTTGAAGGCAATGTCAGGTCTGATTGGGGACTGGGTGGAGCGAGGATACTGCCCAGTGTAGTGCCTAGAGGTAGTCTATAAAACATGAGATCTTATACATCTAATCTTATATCTGTGTAGCAGAGCAAAAAACACCCACTTATTCAGACCTTCATATTTTATGACCATGAGGATGAGGTCATCCCATGCAGGCCTACTATTTCCTAATGTAATTTTGCTGTGAGTATAAAATATAGATTCCTGAAAGATTTTTCTCTGCCATGGTTACTTACAATAATGGCAATGATGTTTCTTTCATTCCTAGGAAAGAAGAACTGGAGCAAACTCTGGGTGTCAGTGTAGCATCTACAAGCCTTCAGGCAGTAATACACCCTGAACACCTTGCCCAGTCTTATTTATAATAAATATGTGGCTTCAGTGGTGCAAACAATTTATTTTATCATCAGAATTTTTTTTTGTTTTAATTATTTTCCTGAGAACTACAGGCCTTGTCAGTAGTCATTTTCAAGATGTATGCAAAGAAGTCTGAAAAAAAAAAATACTGAACAGTCTCAAAAAAATTACTATAAGTCTTAATAGCATAATAGGCAAGTTATACAGTAGTACGCACACACACACACACACACACACACACACACACACACACACACACACACACACACACACACACATACTGTAAAACTGAGACATATATATATGTAGGTAAAGAAGCAAAATCTATAGATTTGCTGGAAGAAAAAGAAAGAAGGAAGGAAGCTAATTATCTGATATGAATCCAAATAAATGACTAAACAAACAAACAAACAAACAACAAACAAACAAACAACTATCCTAGCAAAACTCCACGAACACCAGCAGAATGTGAGAGTTGCAGTATAACACTATTAGCAAAGTATTACCATTCAAAGCGTGTTTGAGAGAGAGAGAGAGAGAGAGAGAGAGAGAGAGAGAGAGAGAGAAGACAGAGAGAAGAATAAAGAGAGAGAGAGAGAGAGACAGAGAGAGAGAGAGAGAGAGAGAGAGAGAGAGAGAGAGAGAGAGAATCTGAAGGGGGGGGGGGGGTATAGTTATGATGTAAAGCATTTCACATATGTTCCATGTCATCAAATGAAAATAAATTAAACCCATGACCTGTTGGCGGAGTTTCTGCAGTAAAGGAAGACTCAAAACGTTTAGTTATTATAGAAAAGGAGTGGACTTTATCTTTCCATAATAGTAACCACACCCTATCATGCATATATTTTACCTTAAACTAGTTTATTTGTTTGTTTTGTTGTTAGAAGGATTGCACACAAATCTATGTTTGGATTTTCATGACATAGAGAGTGGTGGCCCAGTGGTAAAGTGATGGATTACCAATCCCAAGGTTGGGGATTCAAGCCAACTATCCTAGCCAACTAGGTTGTTACTGCTGCCCCACCAGTCCAGCTAACTGGGTTATCAATGGCTGGCCATGTTTCTCTGAGAGGTTCATATAAAAGAACCATTGCTGACTTTCATCAAGAGTAGCTGCATAGCCGTCAGCGATGGCCTGGTGAGATGACCAGGGTGTACTCTGCCCTCACCCGGAGTCGGCTGGGATGGGCACCAGCCTCCCTGCAACCCTAATTAACCTAAGCAGTTACAGAAAAAGAATGAATGAATGGATTTTCATGACATTTCGACCAGGGCTTGGGCTTTTGAGAGACAGAAGAATAGAATTCATTAGATTTTGGAGATCTTTGATCAAATTCAGGGTCCAGGAATATTTTAAAGGTTTCACTAACACTGAAGTACGAAAATTTTTTGGAAGTGCAGTATTACAAAGGACCCAGCAGGGGGTGCTGTGTAACTTCAAATTTTGGATTTTTTTTTTTTTTTTTTTTTTTTTTTTTTGCCTTGGCGGAGGTTTGCTCACTGTGAGTTCTGTTAACTAGGTAACACCAAAACTACAAGATTCTGCATTAATATAAGATGGGCTACCAGCAACTTAGCATCTGTTTTGCTGGTCATTTTAGAATTGTTTGTTACTTGGCAGATAGAAACCTTTCAACTCAAAATCAGGAATCAATAAATAATGGGATAAAAAATGGCGAACGAGGCAGCCCCCCCCCCCCCGTTCATAAAGAGATTTCTAATTAATGCCTCAGGCTTGTATTTCTTGCACTATATTTGCAATTTCTGCATGAGCTCTGAATCTGACAAGACAGGGAATTATACTATTGGAAGTAAGTGAGTGTGTGGGAGGCAATGGTCTGGAGGTGCTGTTTTTAGCCTGCTGCTGTGATCACACTGAAGGTTGCAGCAAAAGCATCCAAATGCACCTCAAATTACGGTGACCTTCCCCCGAAGAGCACAACCAGTCAATTCTGCCTCCCTCTGGACTTTTTTCTGGAGCACACTGTGTATAACTTTAGTTTCAGCTAATTTCAGAGTGATTTAATACTGTATCAAGCTTTTAAAATATAATATTCAATTAAACATGAACTATTATTTATATTTTATTATATTAACCAAACATAAGCTTTATTATTTGTCTGTACATCAGGATAATTCATACAAATTATGTATATTAAAATAAAAAAAGATTTATACCTTGATCCTGATTGTGCTGCTCCTCTGCTTCCTCCTCTTCCGGTTCATCCTCATCTTCATCTTCCTCATCCTCCCCTTCTCCTTCATCCTCTTCTGCCACATCCTCCTCTTCCTGCTCCATTTCTTCCTCCTCCCCATTATCTACCTCTCCTTCGTCCTGCTCCACTTGTTCCTCATTGTCCGTGTATTCTTCCTCCACCTCCTCCTCTCCTTCTGCTTCTCCGTCTTCATCCTCCTCCTCCTCCTCTTCCTCCACTTCCTCTTCCTCCACTTCCTCTTCTCCTGCCTCTTCTTCTTCATCTTTCTCCTCCATAATCTCTGTTTGGTAGCAGTCGTTCATAGACTGCTGCTCTGTGTGCGTGTGAAAGGCCTTCCTCTTGGCCATGGGCTCTAAGGGTAGTCTGTCCTGTGTTCTCCTCTTCTTGGCCACAGGGCAGCCGTATACACTGCATGGGGAGAGATAAGAGAGAGCCAATTAAACAGCTGGCCTGCTTCGATTCACTTTCTCCCCTGCTCCCAAAACACCATGTCATTCAAGCCTGTCACAGGCTATTTTTATACCTAGTCAAATCCACTGTGATGGAGAAAAAGGGAGTAGAATACCCACCAATTACTCATTATAACCTGTATAAATCTGCGATGCTATATTATATATATTATGTACAGAAATTGTAAATACGTGAGCTCTGTTGGTATGATGAGGATGTGGATGGTATACCTACAGGTCTAGAAGTTTTTTGCTCCAAATGTTTGTGACTGTATTTTACTTTGGATTTAAATAACTCAAAAACATTAAATTAATTAGACTACCTCTTAGCCCCTTGAAACATTGAAAATGCTAGAAATACCAGCCCTCCCGGTTCATGTCTGGGCAAACCAGGCTTCGAGGAGAGTGCGAATATCACCAAGCCTAGTGATTTCCCCAAAAGAACCAAAATGTTTTACAGTGTTAAAGAATCCTTTAAAAATTTCTGGATCAAGAATTTAACCAAAATCACCAACAATCTAATGGATTCTTCCTTGACCCAAATCCCACCTCTGATTGAAATGTCATGAATATCTGCACATAACTTTTTGATAACACACTGCACCCCTTCTGGGCCTTATGTATTATGACCCTTCTGGAAAAAATATAGGAATAAAAATCGTCTTGTCTCACAATGTTAAAAATCCTTTAAAAAAATCCAAAATTTGATCAGGATGATTTCCAAAATATTCTGGAGTCTTTGCTTGACCAAGACACTACCTCTGGTAGACATTTCATGAAAGGCTGCAGATGAATTTTTGTGTAATCTTGCTAGCAATAGTACATACAAACCTTGGTCGAAGTAAGTATTAGGCTAATTCAAACCATCCTGATCATCACTATAAATGCATGAGGTTGATATTAATTAACATAATCTTTGTTTGTCCCGTTAAGCTCCTATCTCAGGCTCTGCTCTTGGTGGGGGTCCCTAGTAAATCGCATAAATGAATTTTGTTCAAATTTGAATTGGACATATTTTGGACTCTAATAAGTTGACCATGAATGATACACCTAGCCAATCACACAGTTACATGCATACATATGGTCAGAAAGAACATAGCAACACATAAGCCAAGTCAGGCTCAAGTATTTTTCTTGTGCAATTATCTAACATAGAATTTTTTTGAAGTTCATAGAGAATCCTCTTTAGGCCCAGACAGGGCTATCACTCCTGAGATATAATTTTACCCCTTCAAATTATTTTATAAATACCTGTTATATGGTTGGAAAAGAAGCTGAAGGACAGCACACTGTTTTATTTTCAGATATAAAATTGACTCAAGAAATTTGCTAAACTTTTGCTGTGAAAGGGTTGAACGCCGACCAGAAGATATTAGTCAGATAAAACCTAGTAAGTTGTACTGTCAAAAAATAATGAAATACTGTATTTTCCGGACTATAGTTCACACTCTTTTCATACTTTGGCTGAAGGCGCGACTTATACTCCAGAGCGACTTATATGTGAAATTTTTACATATAATTCTGTTCATCATCATAACAAACATAATTTCACATGTTTGTTATTTTTACACTCGCAACCACACGAGGGCACTCTAGGCTTGGGTACCAGTACCTGCTCATCCACCACGAAAGAAATGTCCCCAAAAAGAAAATCTAGTTCTGCAGATTATAAGCTGCAAGTAGTGAAATATGCAGCAGAAAATGGTAATCGAGCAGCAGAAAGAAAGTTTGCAATCAACAAGAAACTTGTGTGGAACTGGAGAAAAGCGGAGATTATTATTACTGCAATGAAGAAAACAAAAAAGCTAATTACGGGCTAAAAGCTAGATGGTCACAACGAGCACATGGGGGTTCGAGTAATGCGCCTCAAGGAGAGGCTTGTCGGCAGTGCAGCTGCGTCGTCACGTCCAGGTAGTTGTCAAAGAGATGAATATAAATAACTGTGTGAGGACTTTCTTGGTGTTACTGCTTCATGCAATGCAATCCCCTCTCTATCAGAGTGAGGACCACAACGTCACAAAAACTGCCAGATTTCCAAGCTAAGGTAGACAGTTTCCATGAGTTTGTGACTTAGAGTCCAATGGGACTTATATACGTTTTTTTTTTCCCTTCTTTATTATGCCCTTTTTGGAAAATGCGACTAGTACTCCGGAGCAATTAGTCTGGAAAATACGGTAAAATAAAACAATATTAAATAAAGACACCTTATAAAGTACCTTGTATTCAGTAGATAATCATGATTACAATAATTACAATCCAACATAACTTTTTCTTTGTATATTTACTCATTTATTTATTTATTTTTTATCCATTCATTTTTACAAAACAATTTGACTCAGCAGGTTTTCCCAGACCAGCGCAGCTCTGACCGCTCAGGAACACACACATGAAATGAAAAAGTCTCACTCACATGACCTTTTGGCTGCCTTCTACTTGATTCTCGTAATGATACACACTTCTAGTCTCGATCTCGGCCCTATTAAACTTTCTGTCAAGCTTTGTAAAGGAAGAATGAATAGTGCCCCTCCTATTTGTATCCGCTTGAAACACATTATCTGTTCAATCCAAATAAT